>LPNX010659594.1:484192-528327 GCA_001517045.1 Pseudotsuga menziesii | reverse complement strand
AATGTGACAATGCATAATATTGAATAAGGTGTTGATTATAAAAGTTGAAAAAGTAATAAACATTGCACACACTGATTCACCCCCCCCTCTCAGTGTCTACACAACCTCCATTTCTTGTGTCTTCACATGCTAAGCTCTGATACCATGTTGAATTTTAGCATTAGCATGAATACTTTAAAAAAAATTGCAGACTAACTTAAACAAATGATAAGTGCAGTAAACAATATCAATCACATCAACACATTGAAAACAAGATTTTCACCGGGGAAACCTTTAAAGGACAGAAACCCCAAAAGCATTAGTAATTCATCTCGTAAATGAGATCACTGAGTTTTTCAAAGTTCCACAAACTCTAACTGACTTTGCACCACAGATCCACAATTACATAAGATAATCAAATTCACAGAGAAATACCCAATTAGGGCAGTTTCATAAATTAGGGCTTGGTGCCCAAATTTTCTCTCTCCTGCCCAGATTTAGCAGGTTGCTCGAACGACTGGTTTCCCCGCCTAGATCTCCTCCCTTGCTCTGCCCAGCTGCTTGTCCATGCATGTTTCCGTATCCTTTTGCTACCCGTAGGGCAGGTCTGTCTACCCGAGACCCTATTGGCCTGCCCAGGCCTGCTACCCTGCCCGTAGACTTTGTTGGGCTACCCAAAAGGCTTGTTGCACAGTCTGACAGCCTTAAGCAGTTGTCTGACAGTCTGTTAGAGCTTCCCGGGAATGTTGCCCGGCAACCTGTAGTTGCTGCTCGGGCTTGTTGACAACCCCACAGGGTAGCCTGAGGAGGATCCAGGTCAACCTAAGGCTACCCGTGAAGGATCTGAGTTGCCTAGATGTGCTGAGAGATGGGTCGAGCCTTGCCCGAGGAAGAGGAGGGCAACCCGTGAAGGATCTGAGTTGCCTAGATGTGCTGAGAGATGGGTCGAGCCTTGCCCGAGGAAGAGGAGGGCAACCCGTGGAGGAAGAGGGCTTTCCGTGGAGAACTTGAGGCTGCCCGATGACTTATGAAAGACTTCCCGTAAATAACCAGCTGCCCGAAAGTGATTTGTTGTTGCCCGGATCTGAAGAAGAGGGTTAGGTAAAAACCCTAGCCAAAAACTGGAAAAGAACTTGTAGTTGTTAAAACCCTAGCCTAGGGTTTGTACAAAACAAATGTGAATGTCCTAGCTAGACTCATCCATGCTATGGCATCACATCAATCTTCCTTTTCTTCAATAACCTGTGAAATCTTCAATTGGAGCAACTGTACCTGTGAGAGCAAGTGTGTCTAATAATGAAATAGATTGATCTTCTTTTATATCCTTTGAGTCACCTATAAGTGGACCAAAATTAGAAAGACCAAAATATTAATATTTTATCATTTTCTAATTTTGACTTTTGTCTTTAGTGGTACTAAAGTCTTTTTGCACTTTCACTTTGACCACCCCTTAGTGGTCCTTATGTACTTTTGATTTTTGCTTTAGCCTTCTTCAAGTGACCCTGTGGTCAAGGTGGTCCTTCATCACCACTCAAAAAACATCATAAACAGAGACAATTACTAATGCTTTTATCTCACACTCTGTGTGACACCAAGATCAGGTACTAAGGTGTCCTAACCAAGGGTAGCTAAGCCTTGGAGAAGATCGCAAAGCCCACTGATCAAGGATCAGAGTGTCACATGTGCCTAGACTCAGTCCAGGGTTATAGTGTCTTCCTGGTAACAGACCAGGTGCCTTAGCCATAGGCTGCATAATTTGACACTGGTCAAATACTTGGTAAAAGACTAAGCGCGTCCATTCTCCCGAAAAATGGCCCTCATCCCCGGACTGAGTCCTTAGTCCCGGACTAGGTGAATTATTGGTAACTGACCAGGTGCCTCCATGCAAAAGAATGGCTACTCAGATCTAGGCTGAGTTTACCAGTGCTAGAATGGTTCCACATCCAGGTCTCGGAACAGATGTCACCATTCAACAGAATGGTCACTCAACTTAAGGTTGAGTCCCCCCAGTGTTGGACTGGGTCCATATCGTGGTCCTGGACCAAATATCATCATTCAACATAATGATCACTCAACTCTAGGTTGAGTCCACACCGTGGTCTTGATACAGGTGTCCCCATTCTCCTAAGAGAATGGCTCTCGGTGTTGCTCAAAAATCAACAGTTCTAACAAAGCTTGGTCTAGTACAAAATTCTCCTATTGAATCGATATGTGACAATCAAAGTGCAATTCAGCTTGCATTCAATTTAGTTTACCATTCCAAAACTAAACACATTGACTTGAATATTCATTACATTCGAGATCTCATTACAGATGGCGTTATTTGTTTGGAGTATTGTCCCACAAAAAATCAAGTAGTTGTATCTTCACCAAATCCATGATAGAGACGAAATTTGTGTATCTTTGTATTTTGTTGCGAATGCAGGAAGTTGTCATTAAGGGGGATTGTTGATGTAGTGACATCTTCCTCCTCCTATGTGTTGTTCTCCCAGTTGTTAAAATATTGTAACTTAGGAAGATATTCTATTGCACTTTTTGTTGTATTCTCCTTTGGAGATGTTCTTCCTCAATTCGGAGATGTCATTGATGTAATTGGTCATGTAAAAGTCATGAGGTAAACCCTCTTTTGTAATTCGAGGCAATAGTACCCACAGAAGTATTATATAAAATGTATTTTGAGTCTCCCAAGGTAGTTCGGCCCTAATTAGGGAACCTGGCCGACCTAGTTAGTTAGTTGAGGCACTCACCTAATGAATATAAATAGGTGAGGCGCCTCTCTCATTCTTACAAATCTTACAATCAAGTATTGCACTCAACAGAGAGACGGAGAGAAAGAGTCTACTGTGGAATATGAGCAACTATTCTTGTTGCTGGGGTTTTACATTGTATTGGTCGAATTTTATACTAAGGAAGTTTTGAGGGGTTTTCTCCCTTATGGTTTCCCCAAGGAAAATCTTTGTGTTCTCTCTCTCTCTCAAAAGAGAGAGAGAGAGAGAGAGAAAGAGTCTACTGTGGAATATGAGCATCTATTCTTGTTGCTGGGGTTTTACATTGTCTTGGTCGAATTTTATACTGAGGAAGTTTTGAGGGGTTTTCTCCCTTGTGGTTTCCTCGAGGAAAATCTTTGTGTTCTCTTGTGTTGTTGCATTTGTCTTTTTTTCAGTGTCATTTGCTTATGGTTATGATGTTATGATGCTAAATGTTTTAGATGTTGTATAACCATTAAAAATCTAACATGGTATCAAAGCTACCATGAAAGAAGTCTCTTTGCAGCCGAAATAGTGCTACAACTACAGCTATTGAAGACTGAGGGTTTCAAGCTTGAAAACCCTAAAAGACCAAAACTAGTAATTTTGGGGCTTTTGCCATATCTCGAGATTGGAGAATCCTCAAGAGCCAAAACTTTTACAGGCCGAAGATAAATTCTTGATGTACCCTGTGTAAAAGTTTCAACTTCAGATTCACTATAATTTAGGAGATATGATTCCTCCAATTCAGGGTTCCATCCTCTCCCATATTTCAACCTTAAGCAGGTGACCTAGGGAGAATCGCTATATCTCAGGCTAGGAAGGTCAAAATGATATTTCGTAAGATGTTCCAAAAAGGGCACAGACAGTAGTTTCTGTGGAAAAGCTTTTAGACCCCGAAGATGAACGAGTGACACATGGAAGCACATACAAGTTCGGTATGATGAAAAGTAGTTAAATAAGTCACCTTGGGAAAATTAGCATAAGTCCCATTTGGTGAACCAGTTCTGCTTTAATCTGCGGCGCTGGAAAGAGGACAGGCGAGGCTACCTCAGTGTCAAGTTTCAAACACACAGGAGCAGTACTTTCGTAGATATCGTAGAAACAAGATCAGTCATTTCTGTAGAAGAAACCAGAAAAAAGAGCTAGGGCTTCCTATTCCAAACACTTCCATCCACCAATTAGTTGAAGAAGGAGGACCATCAAATTCACCCTAGGAAGGTGCATCTCTCTATGGAAGAAGTTTCTCATTCTGTGAACTTTCATTTTTTGACCTAACACTGCTGTCGGAGAAAACTAGGGCATCAAATATTTTGCAGGTTTGTCCATAGTTTTGGGAAAATAAGTATATTGCTCAGCTCGTCTTGAGGAGGCACATCTTTCTATCCAATCAGATATGAAAGATACCTAATTTGAAAAATTAGGGTTTCTCTATCAAACCCTAGGTCCACTAGAAGCAGTCTTTCAAACCATTCTCACTGGTAAGTTTCATCCTCTCTATTTCCATTTGATGTTCTCATTTTTATCATGATAACAAACATTACCAAGCTTAAGGACAAGCTTGAAAGAGTCGAGAACTTCTAAGCATGGAATTATAGAGTGCTTATCATACTTGAAGAAGCATGCCATGAAGAGCTATGTCAAAGAAGAAGCTACATATCTAGATGAAGATGAAGTCGAAGCCAAGAAGGACCTAGTCAAAAGAAAGATGAGTATTTCCACCTCCTTTGGATCGCACAGGTATCATCCTTGAAGACTCCCAATGATATGTTCAATGCAATGAATAGTATGTACGAAGATGACCTTGAAAACTCAACTCAAAGAATGTGAAGAAAACATTCTATGATTTCTTCACAAGAAGACCTCATCTCAAGGAGCAATAAGAAGTCGTTGAAGACAATGACAAAGAAGCAGAAGCATAAATCACAACTTTGAACGGTCTTCCAAAATTCAGTCAAGAGAGTTGTCCTAGTAGGAAGATCACATATGTAGAAATGCGCGATTGATTGAAGAAGAGATGAGAATCAATCCCTACCAACTCATGCCAAGAAGAAGAAGGAAGAACATTCCCGCCAAGAATAGAAGGACATCTCACAACTCAATAGTTCAGTTGTGATGAGAAAGGACACCTTGCGAAAGAATGTCCCAAGGAACAATGACAAGATGATATGATCTAAGAAGTACCAATCGATCATACATAATGATGTCTGGATATGAGTTAGAAACATGAAGGGAAGTTTTGTAAGGTCTTCCAAGTAAATATACAAAAATAAGTATACCGTCGATCGAAGTATCAAAAGATACGAAGCAAGGTTTGTGGGTTCTATCAAAAGAGAGATTCGATTTTGGAAAGACATTGCTCTAGGTGCTAGACACACCTCTTCAGTAATGGATATTACACTAGACAATTGGTGTAATCAAAGTAAAAGAACAAATCAAGCAAACTATATGGTTTGAGACTCTCAACAGAGAACCACCTATGTACAGAAGGATTTGTAAAAACACAGTGGGCACCCATGGGATAGCACATACAGTGGCTTGAGAAACTTGAGGATCAACTAGAATGATGGAGATCACAACCTTTACTACAAGGTTGAAGATAGAATCCTATAAAGGACAAGAGAAAACTTGCAACAAAGTTCGAGATGAAGGATCTTGATATCTAGTGACAGAGGGAGGATGGTTGTCAACCTAAGAGGGAGTGACTACGGTAGATCTCAAAGTTCGAGCATCTTGGCATGATTCTTGAGATTAGAAGCATGATGAAATTCAGAAGACATTTCTACTTATCCAAGTAAAACATGCAGAGCAAATGCTATGGCACCTAAAAGGTACTACAAAGGTATGATGACTTTAATTAAGTTGCTAGTACTATGTACTCCAACATATTGCAGAAAGAAAAGTGTTTTCTAAATGCAACCAAAGATGAATATATTGTAGCTAAGAAGAAAGCAAGTAAAGATTCCTCAAGTGATGAGGAATATGATCCAGAATAATTATACCGATGAAGATGAAGACTATACTCTTATCCATTTCATCATTGGATAAGAGAAGATGCACTGGTAAGACACACAAACACAGTTCTATGTGATCTATGGTGTAAGAAGACTTACTCGGTATTTCCGATCACGAGCAAGATAGGAATGGGTCCTCAGAATCAAACAATGAAGTTGAACACATTGGGCAGAGACTCCAGTAATTCAAGAAGACAGAGATCAAGATGGATTCTACCAAACAAACAAAGATAAGTATTTGAATAAGTCATTTCCTATATATTCAGATGTTCAAAGATGTGTACATGATATGTTTCTAGATTTAGGAAATGTATTGTAGAATATTTGTAGTTTACTACTAATGTGCAGGTGATGGATAAGTGATTTAGATGATTGTTGCATTAGCAGAAATAGTTGCATGATTATATATATCTTTATGCATGGGAAGTTGTCATTTCGAATATGTTATGAAATGTTTCTAATCATAACAATTGTATTTGACTTGTAAGAAGGATTGTATGCAATCACCTACAAGAGAAGAAATGACGAAGTTACGAATATACGATACAGTTGCGGATGTACAATAGAAAAACTTTGCAAATATAGATGCACAAAAGAAGAATGATGCAAGTTGTAAATGTACGATGCAATTGCAAATGTACAAGAAGAGAATGTGGCTGAAGGGAGTTGTAAAGCTCAAGTATGTTCCCACCAAGGAACAAGTAGCAGATGTATTGACTAAGGCTATGGCTCGTGTAAAGTTTGAATACTTTTGAGACAAACTTGGTGTAGTCCGAAAGGACCTCTCTCGAAAGAGGGAGTGACAACAGATGTTGGATGCAGTGGTGAGTAGGTCAATCTAGAGGAGGGTACGTCTGGCTAGGCTTGTTTGGCCTGAAAGGGTTAGTACGCCAGACTAAAGGCATGTCGATACTAGGGGGATTAGTATGTCTAGCTAGGCTTGTTTGGCCCGAAAGGATTAGTAAGCCAGACAAGGCTTGTTTGGCCCACAAGGAGATCCATCTGTCTAACTAGGCTTGTTTGGCTCGAAAGAGTTAATAAGTTAGACAAAATGCTCAGATGGATCTACTAGATAACTCACCGTGATGTTGCTCCGAAGAAGATAAAGGGAAAGATGTATCCTCAGTATTGCTATACTATTGATTGTTGATGGTTGTCACAATATTGTTATACTGATGATGACTGTTGAGATGCTTGATGGTTGTTACAGTATTGCTATACTGTTGATTGTTGATGATTGTTGAGATGCCTGATGGTTGTTACAATATTGCTATATTGTTGATTGTTGATGACTGCTGAGATGCCTAATGGTTGTTACAATATTGCTATATTGTTGATTGTTGACGATTGTTGTTGATGTTTGATGATTGCTACAGTATTGTTATACTGTTGATTGTCAATGATTGTTGATGATTGTTGCTAAGATGTTTTGATGATGGTTGAGTCGATTGTTTTAGTATTGTCATATTGATGCTTGCTGAGATGCTTGATGAAATGATTGCTTCAAGTATTGTTATACTGATTGTCGAGATGTGTGCTTCAGTATTACTATACTGATGATTGTTGAAGTTTCAGTGTAACTACACTGATGAATGTTGATTGTTGAAATAATTGCTAAGGCAATTTCAGTATTTCTATACTGATATTGATAATGATGTTGCTTCAGCATGATCGATGTCGATGATGTGGTTATGGTCCCAACACCTTGTGTTGATGTTGTGGTGTTAACACCCTGTGCTGATAATGTTGATACAGTTAAAGTCACAACACCTTGTGTTGATGATGTTGATGTGGTTGTGGTCCCAACACCTTGTGTTGTTACTGATATGATTGTGGTCTCAGCACCTTGTGATGTTAATGTTAATGTAGTTGAAGTCACAACACTTTGTGTTGATGATGATGATGTTCCAGCATCTCTATGTCGGTAATGCAGATGATGATCTAGCATTACAGATGATTTTGTTTTTTAGTACTAACATGCTAATGAAGTTGTTAATTGTTTTAGTATTTATATACTGTTGATGCAGATGATGATGTTTCTGTATTTCTATACTGAAGATACAGATGATGATGTTTCAGTATTCCCATACTGAAGATATAGATGATGTTTCAGCATTTACATACTGAAGATGTCGATGATGGTGATTCAGTATTTCTATAGAGATACAGATGGTGATGTTTCAGTATTCCCATATTGAAGATGCAGATGATGGTGATTTGATGTTTCTATATTGAAGATACGGATGATGATGATGTTTCAGTATTCCCATACTGAAGATGCAGATGATGATACTTATGATACCGATGATGATGCCTTCAGTATTCACATACTGGAGATACAGATGATGATAGTTCAGTATTCACATACTGAAGATGCAAATGATAATGGTTCAGATGATGATGTTACAAGATGAGGATTCGGCACTAATGTTAGCAAGTAGATGATTCGGAAGATGCTGAAGTTAAAGACAATGGTTCAGTGTTTACACACTGATGCTGGGAAGTAGATGATTCAGTATTCACATACTAATGTTTCAGAAGAAGATTCGGTATTCACATACTGATGTGACAGAAGAAGATTCAGTATTCACATACTGATGTTACGGAAGAAGGTTCAAAAGATGATTCAGTATTCACATACTGATATGGCAGAAGATGATTCAGTATTCACATACTGATACTACAAAAGAAGGTTCAGTATTCAAAAGATGATTCAGTATTCATATACTAACGTGACAGAAGATGATTCATTATTTACATACTAATGCTATAGAAGATGATTCAGATGATTCAATATCCACATATTAATATTACAGAAGATGATACTGATAGTAGATGATTCAACATGTACAAAAGATGATTTAGTAGTTACATACTAAGATTACGGAAGATGATCCAGCTGAGATCGATGATGAAGATGTATGATGATGTTCCAAAACTTCCTATGACATATAGAGATTCACTAGTTAGTTGTACAATTGTAATGATGGTTGTTGTTGATGTAGAATACCTTCCTAGTTGAGAGGGAGTGTTAAAATATTGTAACTTCAGAAGCTATTCTATTGTACTTTTTGTTGTATTCTCCTTTGGAAATGTTCTTCCTCCATTCAGAGATGTCCTTCATGTAATTGGTCATGTAAAAGTCATGAGGTAAACCCTCTGTTGTAAGTCGGGGCAATAGTACCCACAGAAGTACTATATAAAATGTATTTTGAGTCTCCCAAGGTAGTTCAGCTCTAATTAGGGAACTTGGACGACCTGGTTAGTTAGTTGAGGCACTCACCTAATGAATATAAATAGATGAGGCGCCTCTCTCATTCTTACACATCTTACACTCAAGTATTGCACGAGAGAGAGAGAGAGAGAGAGAGAGAGAGTCTACTGTGGAAGATGACCAACTATTCTTGTTGCTAGGGTTTTACATTGTCTTGGTCGAATTCTATACTTCGGAAGTTTTGAGGGGTTTTCTCCCTTGTGGTTTCCTTGAGGAAAATCTTTGTGTTCTCTTCTGTTATTGCATTTGTCTTTCTTTCACTGTCCTTTGCTTATGGTTATGATGTTATGATGCTAAATGTTTTAGATCTTGTATAACCATTAAAGATCTAACACCAGTCATCATTAAGGGGGAGTGTTGGAACATGTAATTTTATTAATTACATGTGTAGTGATGTCTAGTTGATGTCATAAGATGTCATAACTAGCATTGAAAGGAAAAAACAAACAAACAAACTCTTAATGTTATAATATTGATTTATCCCACATTCATAATGGAGAAAATTTCTCATTTTACCATTCATTATATAAAGAAGTGGAAAATAATTTATCCCACATGTAAAAGAGGGATGTTATTCTTCAATATCTCTTGGTATATAATAGAGGTAAGGGGGAGCCTTTGGGGAGAAAAACATGTTGAAAAGCATTTGTATCATTGTGATAACATATGTGCAGTGGAGCTCAAGTTGTAATGTTGGAAATATTTTGAGGAGTAAAAAGATTTTTCCCTTCCCATGGATGTTTCCAGATTTGGGGTTTTACCACGTATATCTGGTATTCTCTTGTTTATTCTCTTATCTCCATTTTTATTCAAGTTCTTTGTTGTTTGGTTAGATAGAAGGCTAGAATAGTCCATATAATGCATGTTTTGTATTGTTGTATGATTTTCTCATATCCTCAATATTTTAATATCCTTAACTCCAAAGATCATGAAGGCCCATGCATGTTGAAGAAGCACCTTATGGCTCCAAACACGGTGATGAAGAAGTGTTTGCAGACAACATTGAAGAGCATGTAAAAGAACAAGCCCATGAGGGTATTAGTGTTGAAAATCTAGCTTGTTCCACTCATCATGAAGGTGAAAGTTTGGTGAGTTTTTCTTCTCAAAATCTTGAAGTCCTTGAAGTATCTTCTGATGATGTTAGAAAAAAATACAAAAAAAGAAAAACCCTTTGGTGATCATGTATTTTAGAAAGTATTTTCCTCTTTGTTTGATGATTATGACCAAAGATGTGATATGATTAATAAACATCTCCTAGGCTTAGACGTACTTTAATGGAGATTGTTGGAGATCTTTAGGGGATCATATCAATGATACTTCTAGTGTTGAGAGTGATGATCTAAAACCATTTGGACAACAAATGTTTTAGGATATTTTCCATGACTAGTTTCAGCCATATATACATTCTAGTATTGCAGTTTTGCAACAACATGAAGGGTCTTTTATGCAAATTTGGGGCAGCCTTGTTTACTCTTTCCTAGGGAAGATTTGGGCCATCATTCCCACCCATATTATTCAAAAGTTAATGTTGAATTCGATGATGGTTTCGGTTATGTCTTGTCTCTTAATTAATAAATCTTAATGTATCCTTAGTTACTTAAATCTTTTTCTTTTACCAAATTTGTAATTAATTTTACAATATTTTAAAATTAATCAATACCTTTAAGTAATTATTTTTAAATAATTTTAAACTCTTTTTTTATATTTCTCTCTAACCTACAAAAGGATACCTCACCTTACCAATCCCATTAATTTCAAAGAGATTGTATTCCCCTCTAACTTTCCAACAGACACCTCATCCTCCCAACCCTATTTAACTTCAAAAAAATTGGTTGTCTTCTCGATTATCTTTCATGATTGTTCAAGAGCTATCCCTTGATGATGAGTGGAGTGTCCCCTAGGAACGTAGAGAAGGTTTAATTCCTTTAACACAGTTTACTCCAAAAGAAACCCATAATGTTAATTAACTGTGAGAACCTACACTTTACGATCTTTATAGTCTTCTAATCAGGGAGCTATTGATTTGATTTCATTGTAAAATTCCACAATGTTATCTTCTTCGTATAGGATAACAAAAAAAAATTATCCTTCGTCTTTAAAATGAATGTCCCAATGTTTCCATTTAGGGAAAACCCAGAATTATGTCAACATCTTCTTTATACATAGATGTAACATTAAATTGGGATATGAATTCATAATCATTAATTATTAGTTGTAGACCTTTAATTTCATATTGTTCTAGAATTAATAATTGATTCACCAAGTCAGTGTGAATGAAATATTCCTTCTCATCCAAGAAAAGATGGATGTTAATCTCTTTTTCCTAAATCTCCCCAGTGATTTTCATATTGGTTTCATATCTATTGCAGGCATATGACCCAAATGATATTATGGTGTGTGCATGTGGATTTTGATGTTGCTCTATTACCTATTTTATTAGTGAGACTTGGTTGATATTGGTTATATGTTGGCGATATTTTATCTTGGTTTTACTTGGAATCTAAAGTATAAATGATCTAGTTGTTATGCCCGAGATATTCTTTTGTACACTCATTGGCCTTTCCCTACTCCTAGTATGGATTTGGTCATTTCCCTTTAGGGGCATAGCTTGCTATTCTTCGCACCATCTCCACTGCCTCCGTCCATCCGTTGCATTCCTTTATTGTTGGTTAACCTTGATTTGTAACTTGACTAGTGGCATCTAGGATTTCCCCCACCTTCACCTCTATGTTGGAATAGGTCTCCATGTTTAGATTGTATCTCAGTGTTGGTTTATGTGACACTTGTCACAGGGATGGTCTTCCTCTAGGTCTTGAACACAAGTAATCTTACCAAAAAGTGTCTTTAGACACTAAGTCATCGAAGCTTAAAGTTATTGTTATCACATATATAGTAGTTAGGCTACCATATTCTATTTTTTAGACACAGTACATTTTCCAGCCAGATCTCTTACATATGAAATGCTGAGATGAGCAGTTTTGATGGATCATTTTTGTACTAGTGGACTATTGTACTCTCCCATGTCAGGACTGAGTCTCAGGACACTCAGATTTGAGGACCGATATAGCCATTTATGTCATTATAGAGCAATCATTGATGCCCAGTTTTATATCAGTTCTTTCTCATTGGACAGATGGTGTCTCAGATGGATTCTATTGCATGATTATGACTCAGCATTTTATATTGTGTGATGGTTATTATTGCTCTTAATACTGATTTTTGTGACATGTATTGACTTGTAGTATCATGATCTGGCGGTCATAATTATATGGACTTGGTTGTATCTTGTACTATGTATTGATGTCCTTACTTAGACTTTGAAGCTCTTGATCTATACTCATTGGTTTTACCCTCCTTAGGGAGAATAGAGGTAGTCATTCCCACCATTGTTTTGGCTTGCTAGTGTTGGCTCCATCATTCATTGTCTTCACCCATCCATTTACCTTCCAGTTTAGTTTTCAACCCAATTGACTTCTTGACTTATGGCATGGAGGATCTTTCTCCCCGCTGGAACTTTTGTTGGACAAGCCTCCCTATCTCTATTGTGTCTCGGCTCTGAGTTGGCAACAGAACTTGCCTTTGGTAAGTTGGATAGTATGCCTAAATCATTCTAGTCGGTTGTCCCGATGTTTGGCACTGTGCAAAACTCCCCCTAGTCACTCGAGATGTTGTTGGCTAAAACTGAAAGCTCATGTACTACCTGTGTTGAAAATATTGAATATGCACCCATGAAAAATGAAAATTATAAAACTGTGTTTCTTAACATATGTAAAAAGGGCAAGAGCAATGAAATGCTAAAATACTCCTTGAAGAGTATAAGAAAAGGTCCAAAAAAAAGCAATGGTTAAAAATATGCTCTATCCAAAAATTGTTGAACTTGTTTAAATAAATATGTCCCGGATGAAAGCTACGATTAGTTGTGCTTTTAAGCACTGGTGAAGTCCCAAAAGGGTCATATAGGACAAAAAGTCCATGGAATAAAATGATGATCCTAATGAACTTGGATCAAGCTTGATGTAAACATGATGCCTAAGTTGAATAAGCACTCTCTAAACAAGTCACCCATTTGTGAGGCACTGCCATTCCTTGTGTTGTTGTTTGTCTGACATTGGTTATAGTGAGTTTTCCCTTTCCTTGTCCAAAGTGTCATGATGTTAAGTAGGAAGTCATCCTTTGCCTTAGCCTTGTCATTTCCACCCTTCACCCTTCACTAGCAAATTGGCTACAGCTATGAAGTGAGTATAGTCTTGAAAGTCTAAGTCTGAGTAATAATAAATAAAGCCTTATATATGTATTGGTTGATGTACGGCCAGTGAAATGAATGCTACTTGTTGTGATTGTGATTGCTACTTGCAGCGGATGGATATAGTCTGAGTTATTATTGGTGTCTGATTATTCACATATGGTTATATTGTTTATTGGATATGATTGATGATCAGATAGAGACTTATGAGGGGTATGAGTATACACCTTAGAGGGATTTGGACTCTCTTAGTCTAATGAGACAGTTTATTTCCAGTTCCAGGCACTTACAGATGTGATCAAGCTCATTCTTCCTTACTGATGCAGTTTTTCTTCACAGATTGATATATTTGAGCAAGGAGATGTTTCAGTTGGATCTCATAGGGCGTTGTATGGGCATAAGGGGGTGCAGCCACTTGTTTGTACCATAGTACTCCCATCCCAGAGAGCTTGGTGGGCTCGGTTTGACAACGCAGGCAACCTAGAATGTTGTTTTGGCTGAATCATGTTTCTCGAGGCAGATTAAAAAATGATTAAATGGCTATTGAAGAAATCAATTTGGGCTACTGAGTCAAGGAAATGACATGGGATGAGTCATGATGATGAGAGTGATGTCCTCCACACCTTCTCTAGCAGTTGCAACTCCTAATTGGGCCTACATCTATTTTTGGGCATTTTTATATTATTTTCTGGAGCTCTTTTGGCAGGTTCACGATTTCCTCAAGGAGGCACAAAAGTCAAAGAATTAAATTATTATATCATTTTATTGTGCCATGGGGACACCCAGAAGGAGTTAGTCAAACATTCCTTGGACCCACCATGTGCTTTCATTTATTTCTTGTTGAGTGGGTTACCCTTTTTGGGTGGGTTAGTCCACTTTGATAAATTATGGTTATATTGATCCATGTATTGTATGTTGAGCTCATCTCAACCATTGATTAGAACATTTCATCTTTTAATCTTAGCCACTCGTTTTGAAAGTGCTTAGGATTCGGTTATGATTGAAGTTCTCTCATTTCTATTTAAAGGAGAGAGCTTCTCATTTGTAAAGGGTCTTTGGCTCTTGGATCAGAATAATAGAATGACTTTTGCTGTGGAAATTTTATGGATTTGCTTTGCATCTGGTGTTCTCAAATGGTGATTGGAAAATCTTCAACTTCGTAGCATTGTGGAAATTCTTGTGAGATCTATATGTTTTTGCTATCAGTGTTTTTTCTACAGGAGGGCGTTTTCGTTGGAGCATTTTGTAGGGGGACCTCAACTCGCTCGGTTTTCTTCGTCTTGGATCAGGGGGTTTTCATTAGTTTCATTGTGATCTATGATTACTTCGTTTTACTTTCTTGTAGAATTCAGTTTCTTTATCTTGCATTAGCAAATCTGATATGGTTATCATTTGCTCATGCAGGGTAGGAGGCGCATTGGTGGTTTGGAGCTTGCATATGCCATAGAAATCACGGGGATCTTCCAGAATTGATCGGGATAGCAAAGATCATCACTTTTAAAGACTTCTACAAGCTTTTCTAGGTAAGATCTAACAGGTAAGTCTCTTCTTTTTAGATCTTATTCCATTGTACCTTGATTTACTTCAAAAAAATTTGAAAACTCCTAAAATACTAAAAACCCTAAGAAGCAATAAATCTGGGAATCGTCCGATCTTTGGCCAAACCATTTCTGGGTTTCATAGATCGGGCCTCCCCTTCACCAAATCAACTGCAACACTGGTCAAACTCCTGCTGGTTTGACCTAGATCTGATTTTTTGCCCAAAAAATGCATAACCCCCCACTGAAAATTTGACCTGCTAGGGTTTTATTTTTTCTGAATTCTGACTTCACAGACGGATAGATCGGGTCCCACACAGTCCAAATCGACCCCAACGTTGTCCAAATGCTTGGTTGTTTGACCTAGATCTGAGTTTTTAACTAAAATGGCCCTAGCGGCCTCACTGAAAATTGGACTTTTTCGGAAGTGACTTTTTCTGAAATTTGACAAGATAGGCTGATAGATCAAGGCTTAAGCATTCCAGAACACTCCCAACGTTGAGCTAGTTCCTTCTAGTTTGCCCTATATCTAAAAAATTGGTTTTCAGCCGCCCTAGCCCCCTCATCAAATTTTGACTTTGTCCAGATTTGATTTTTCTGCTAATTTTCTGATTTGGGCTTGTAGATCAGGTCACCCTGACCTCATTTCTCCTTCAACGCTAAGTTATTAGCCTCTAGGTGACCCTAGAACTGCAAATCTGTCTTTCCAAGCCCTAGCGCTAGCCTTCCATTGAGCTGGTTTTTCCTGTACCTTAGCTTCTCCGGACCAACTATTTTCTAGGTCCATAGATCAAGGTGTGTCCGAAGTGCTTTGACTGAAACGTTAGGTTGTTGCTGACTTCATTGCCCAATACACATAAGGCACTAATCTCCTAGCTAGCGCTAGTCCTATCCCTTAAGATCTCCTCCCATTCTCTTTGCCAACACTAATTGATAACCCCAATCAACTATCTTTCACTGAGCATGTCTCCTTGGTATTAGACAGTCCCAATTCTGTTCTTGCTCACCCTGTCACAGTTATGTTTCCCAAGATAGTGGTCATCTTCACCGGTTGCTAGTACCTAAACCCTAGAGCTAGGGTTTCCATTCAACTTGAACCTTAAGTATCGTGAAGCCCCATCTGATCTTTTTCTAGTGTCTATGTCTGATCTCTCCTGTCGAGAGCAGATCTGGGTCTCCCCCATTGTTATCTTGGACTAGGATAACATAAAGTGAAGGCTGGCTTGATTGGCGTGACAACCATCCATTTGGGAGTCTAAGCAGTCGTGGTTCCACCCCTTAGTTGCTTGCCCCTCTACCATCCATCCTGGATCCACCTCACACAGGAAACTACAAGGCCAGTGATAACAGTTATTCTAAATGTACTCCCTGTCAACAAAGCAAAAGTGTCTTTAGACACTATTGGAAATTAAAGCAAAACTAGCCAGTGGCCAAGAGATGACCACTCATCCATTTTATGGTGTAAGGCTCATTTACCCCCACAGGGTATCAGGGTAAGGCAAACCTATCAGGGCTAAGCCTTAGTCATTTTCTAGAGCCCAAAAGGATTTCCAGGGCACCTGCTCTTGGAGGCTGGCAAGTTAATACAAAAAATATTTTTCGAATAAAGTTGATGGCTAGAGGATGAGCACTCATTCTTTGTATGAAGTACGGCTCATTTTCCCCCACGATGAAACAGGGTGAGACTAGCCCCCAAATGTCATGTCTTTGTCATTTTCTGGAAGCCCAGAAGGCTTACCAAGGCACCTGCTTCTAGAGGTTAACTAGTGTATATTGTTGTGTAAATAAACTGCTTAAAAGTTGCTTGTCTAGAGTCCAGTGGAGCCTTCTCATCATTCCACCCATTTGCGGGACATTGGCATTCCCTATTGCTAGTCCAACTTATGTGTTGTGTGGATCCCCTTATCCTGTAGCTTAGATGCTTACAGTGTCGAGTATTAAGTCATTCCCTTGGCCTTATCTAGTTTTATTCACCTTCACCCTTGACTAGCAAACTGGTTAAATCTATAAATGAGTATACACTGGAGATTCTTGTTTGAAGCAACTAATCATTTTGATATAGATTATTATATATGTATTGTGCTTATACTTGCCAACAGAGTCTAATTGTACTTGGGTCTCACTGCTAGCATGGATAATTGATCATGCATGTCCATTTTGTAATTTGCAGTATCGGAGTTTAGCACTTGGGTCATCATTTAATCAGTCTTAACCTGGTCAACCCACTGTTGACCAAGTAAAGAGCAGGGTCTAGGATGAGTTTTAGACCGATGGTTGTGGACGATGATTATGGATGGTCTACAGATGTCCATTAGACATATTCATGCTTCAGATGGTGATTTGTTATGATGGTTTCTATTATTTTTATGATTATCTACATTTACAAGCTTTATTATCATTATGGTTCTGACATGGATGGGGCCTCTGATGTACCTTTGTGATGGACATATTGTGTATGAGTACTCAATCCTAGTTGATTTGGACATTCTGAGTCTATTAGTGCAGCTGGTTTTCAGTTCCAGGCACTTACAAGACAGATATGGGTCTTTCGGGCATTTTGCAGCAAATTTTCCCTGGGAAATTAAAAATAAAACACAGTGCATATAATGGTGAGATCTCTTAGGGCGCCAAAGGGAATCTAGGGGTGCAACCAATCGATTATACCATGGTGCTCTGGTGCCAAACACATCTGTGGAGTCATTTGGCTTCAATTTTTGGTCCTTGATGGGATATTGGCAGTTTTATGTTCCCAAGGCAACATTTTGATGATAAAAAAAATGGCTAATGAGAAAATTGACTTGGGCAAGTGAGGGAAAGGAATGGCATGGAATTGGTCTCAGGCATAGTGTTTCGGTCACCTTCATCATCTGACATTAGCTCCACTTCACATGGAGTCCACACGTTTTTAATTTCTTCAGTTTGAGGGCATTTTGATGTATTTTGAGGGAGATGTCCTAGTGTTTTTTATTAGTCCTTAGTATATTTGACCACCACACCTTTTGTTGTGGCATGGGGCCATGCTAGTGAAGGATTTTATAATCTCCTAGCCCCCACCATGTTCTACCTTGTGGTCATTTGTCATTTTTTATATGGTGCGCCCCCTCATTGGTCAATTTTAGTGATGCACCCCCTTCTATTTTTGAGTTGATCCATGTATGATGTATACAGCTAATCTTAGTCATAGATTAGGATGATATTATCTTTTGATCTTGACCTTTGATCTTTTTTATCTAGGTTTTATGTACTTGAGAGATCTATATATTAAGATGCTCTCTCATTTGTAAAGGGGACTTTTGGCTCTTGAGCTCTTGAAATAAATAAAATATTTTTGCAAAACCCTTGGAAGCTTTGTCGAATATCTTGTCTAGAGATTGGAAAGTCTTATTCTCTCTAGCATTCTTGCGGATCTATGTATTTATAATATTTTTCGCAGGTCTCCATCCACTTGGTGAATGAAGCGATTTGGGTAGGGGCACTATTGTGACGGAGCTCTATAACATTCTCTCAAATCAAAATTGGTTCAGGGAGTATCTTTATTGTGTCTATAGGCCATCTTGAAGTTCTTTGATTCATTTTTCTTCGTCATTTCATCAATCTTTTTTCGCAAATCAATACTCACTGAAGATCTCTTTTGCAAGAGGAGGGAGTGCTTAGCATCTTGGGGGGATTAGCTATTTCACTTGAAGAGGCATAGAAAACGCTCATAATTGATCAGAGAGACAAGACCATCATCATACAAGGTTAGTAGCAAGTATTTCCAGGTATGTTTGCATTTGTTTTATTTTTCTTGGGCTTAATTCAATTGTCATCATAAAACCCTCTTTTTACAAACCCTCGTTTTGTAGATCTGATAGATCTAGTGAGTTTTTTATGATGACCATCAAAACCCACTTGGAGATTGTTGAATAAACCCCAGATCTCAAATTTCAATTAAATCAAACTCCATTTTCCATGGGATCTAGCACTAGTCACTCTAGGTGGGGCGTCCCCTTTGGATGGGTGGTCGAAATTCCAGATCTATCAGTTGGGTATGCTTGAACCCACCTCAAAATCACAGATCTATCCTTCAAGCATCCTGATCTAGCTATCCCTTGCCCCGATCTTTCTTCTTGGTTCCACTTTGTTCACTTTTGAATAAACCCTAGGTGGGTCACATTAGGATTTTCTTATTTGTGGCTAGATTTCTCTAGATCTACGTTCCAAAACTATTTGTGGTATATTTCCTATCAAGTTGGGTCATTTTCCTTGTTTGCAAAGCCTCCCCAACTTTGTCCTAACCACTATACCACATCCTTTCCATAGATCTAGATTCCCTCACTCATTATCTCTCCTCTTTCATTCATTGCATACCCCTAGGAGTGTCTTGAGTAGGCATGCTAGCCCTTTTGGGCTAGTAGGGTCTCCCCCTTGATCATTTTCCGAAGTGATCTAAAGTAACAAGAGCCTATTCATTGTGACAACTACCCTTCTTACATAGTGGACGAGGCCCTTACGGTGTCACCAGTTAGCTACCTCACCTCTATCGTCTTGGATGGGATACCTTTAGTGGGTAGCTACACATCGTGTGATAACAAGTCCCTTTGAATTTGATTATTGTAAAGCATCGTGTTAAAGGACCTCTACCAGAAAATTTTCCTTATTTTTATTAAAATCAACTTTAAAAGGATTAGAAATTTGAAATACCCTTTTCTTAAAATTCATTGAAATAAAGGTAATGCTATGTACCTTTTAATTATCTTCAATAGTTTCTTTTAATAATTAAGTTTGTGTTGAGCTAAAGTGAATTTAATTAACTCCACTTAAAGGATTCATGAAATCTTTTAATATTCAAATAGCGCTCAATTTGAAAACCCCAAGAAATGTTTAATCTTCTCATGGAATAGTCACCCTTCTTTTTCTTTCACCCTATGAAATAATTACATAAGTGGGGGTTACTACTTATGCCAAACAAAACACATTTTTTCATGGTACACTAAGTTAATGATCCACGCCATATGGAATAATCAAATAATTTTATTGTTTAAGTTGTTAGTTTGACTTATAAATTAATATGGCTGCTTAATCTCTTGTAAAGTCATGACCCTTCAAACACGTGACTATCTAATACTAGTTGAGTTGTGCACCTTGGTTTTTGTAATGGTTTAATTGGATGGATGAGATATATGTATATTGCTAATCTTGTAGTCCTTGAAAGATGAGATGCCTTCTGGAGGAGCACTCCACAAATGCACACAATGCTACAAAGCTCCATCTTATTGCGCACATTCCTATAGCATCCTCCTTGACCCATTAGTTTTGAGGTGGTTGGTGGCTTTGGCACACAGTTTCACATTATTCTTACTTTGAGGAGCATCCAACATTGATGCACATTCTACTAGATCATCCCTCCTTTTGTCCCTTGGATTAAGGAAAGATGGTTGTTTGCATGTGGATCTATCTCGTGGCACATTACTTGAGGTTACCCAACTCTTGGGTGTTGTTAAAACAACCAAAGTGAACCTGCTTCGCACAAGTTACAATGAGATCCGTTGTTTGAGGAGTTAGTTATTGCATTAGAAAAAGTGTAAACTTATTATTTTAGGCATGGTTTTTGGATTATTTTTATATTATTTGCTTGGTTAGTGTGGTCCCAAAGTCTCTTTCTTGCACACATCTCAAGGGAACACATCCTCTAGGGGTAATTTATACTATTTGGTTGGATTAAGGGCTTTCTTGGAGAATGCTCTCTTCCTTTTGACTTGACAAATATTATTTTATTGGAAGTGGTCGTTGGAGGCAAGTTTTGAATGACGTTCTAAAGGAGGAGAGGACAAGTGCTATTTTGTATGGAGAATTTTGTATGAAGAGGAAGACATGTGGCATCTTATTTATGTGGCTTTACTATTTTAAGGTGTTTTTTCTTGGAGAGCTCTCTTACGTAATAATTTAGTCATTTTCTAGTATTTTTCTTGGAGTAAAAAATGGATCTAGATCTCAAATAATCATATTTTATTGTAAAGGAGTTGAGCTGGACTCTATATAAGGATTCGCTCCTCTCATTGTTGGTGGTTGAAAATTTGAGCAAACACTCTAGACATCTATTGTTGAAGACTTATTTAAGGGTATCAAAGTTCAAGAGATGATTTCTTATTGATGAGGCTCATATCTTGGCTCCTCTCATTGGGCAAACACTCTAGACATCTATTGTTGAAGACTATTTTAAGGGTATCAAAGTCCACGAGATGATTTCTTATTGATGAGGCTCATATTATGGATCTATTTTTTTGAACGAAGTTTTAAAGGAGAGTACAAGTGCCATTTTGCAT
The DNA here is from genome assembly GCA_001517045.1 of Pseudotsuga menziesii. Classification (NCBI taxonomy): domain Eukaryota; kingdom Viridiplantae; phylum Streptophyta; class Pinopsida; order Pinales; family Pinaceae; genus Pseudotsuga; species Pseudotsuga menziesii. The sequence continues at coordinate 507,227 of LPNX010659594.1, read as the reverse complement.
GGAGCATTTTGTACGAAGAGGAAGACATGTGACATCTTATTTATGCAGCTTTACTATTTCAAGGTGTTTTGTCTTGGAGTGCCCTCTTACGTAGTAATTTAGTCATTTTCTAGTATTTTCCTTGGAGTAAAAAGTGGATCCAAGTTCAAGAGGTGATTTCTTATTGATGAGGCTCATATCTTGGATCTAATTTGCTAAATGTAAATGTCGGAAATTACTTGCAAAGAAATATGTTTTGAAGGGCTAAACTCCAGATAATAGTGTTCCCTTTAGGAATGTTTAATTGTGGGTAATTTCGTCTTAGATATCTTTGTTGCTTATTGCGGGAAATGTCAATGTTGCATCATTCTTCTTAATTCGAGTTGTTGCAAGATTATAAATCCATTGATAGGAACACCCTCATGCATGTTTTACAGGTTCTCCTTCATTAGGGTTCCTCCAAGTAGATTTTCTGCATTTATAACCAGCAAAGTAAGGATAGTGGTAGTTTGTTCATCCCATCTCTGTACTGTCCTTATCTCAAGAGAAAACAGCCCTCTAAGATTGCTCTTTTGATTCGATATGCCCAAACCTTTTTTACGCACTAGTCTCCCTTTCAACCATCCATTAAAAAATATAAAATCAACTCTTTATTTTCTGGTCTGTGAATCTGAAATATATTTAAAAGAAAAATCAGAAATCAGATTTGTTTCCTAAGTCTAATCCCATTACTTGCTATCCTCATAAATTGGACTGTGTTTCCTAACCATACCGCCCTTTGTGCTTGAGGAGAGCCAACTTAAAGAGAGTGAAGGAGCTACCGCAGGGACAAAGGGTAGCCCTTCTTCATTATCCCTAGTGTTTTACCTGTGCTATAGGACTTTATCACATAAAGTATGGGTTTGAGTGGTAACACAACTTCTTATTCAACTTTTATAAATATTTTTCTATAAATATTAGTTTTCAAAATAAAATAAAATCTTCTTGATCTCAAGTTTTGATCTCAAGTTTGAATGACATAAGAGGTTCAATAGACCACGTAGGTATGGGCATTAAAATTGCAAACAAACAAAAATACTGCTGGAATCATTAGAATGCCCTTGCTTTTCACATTTCATCCTTCTCGTGACACCCGTAACTTAACAAATTCATACTTGTTAAGTATACTAAATTCAATGAAGCATAAAAAGAATGTTTGTTGTGTTTCTTTTGGATTTACTTTTCTCAATAACAAAAATGTTATGAAGCTATGGCAATGGTAGCTGGATATCTTATGGAAGTTCGCAGGCATAAAATACCAAATTGGCAATTCAATTCAAAAAAGCATCTCCATACTTTCCTTTGAAAATTCAGGACTAGTGCATAGAAAAGAAATGAAAAAGTAGAACTGATCTTCTAATACATTTTCTTGTATTATCACAATTCAAGTAGGCATTTGGTTTGAAAAGTATCACCTCATCACTCATAAGTTGTCGAATTGCTACATGAGCTGCATGTACTCGCCCCAAAAGACGCCATAGAAAATTGTAATCTTGCTTAAATTTCTCTGCAATCGCAAGCTCTTTCTGGGCCTTTAATCAAGAACACAAACAAACCAATGTTGGTTAATTATATTATCATCTCAAACTTCAAAATATGATTCTGTTGAAGAAAATGCAGTATTACTGTATTACTGACAAGTAAAACTCAATAAAATTTCCACCCAAATTCAATATAGGTTCAACTTATATCCAAGTTATATAGCATTCGATAAGCCAAGAAAAATGCTGCATGCTACATCTATATTACTTTACCCGGAAAATTAACTTATAATAAATCTCTGCTATAAATGACGAACATTCCATACATGCAGAAAATGCATATTGCCTATTATGACATGGACAATAAACTATGCCCTGTGATTAGAAAGATTTTAGAAGTGTTACCTGCTTCAAAAAGTCAAAATTTGTTGTCTGTTCAGAGATAGCACAGACTTCGTTCAAATGCCTATTGATTAGAAGCAGTGCACGCTCATATGCAGCCATTGGAAACACAAATAGCTCAGCCCCAACATAGCAACTCTCCTCTCTGTGATAACACATGACAAAAATCAGAATAAGAAAAATAGAAAGGTATTTAATATATATATTTACAATCACTAAGACTCCGTACCTTAGATTACTAAGGCATTCATGAGCAGCATCTAGTTTTCCTAGCTCTCGCAAGGCTGTGCCTTTGATCAAACTGCAGACTGCATAATCATCTTGCATTTCGATTTCCTCCTGTTGCTCAAATGAATAAATGATACCCATTTAATAGAAATATAATGTCTTCTACCGTTACACTCTAATAGCAAAACTACTTTACAATGAAACATGCCTACAATTTGATGGTTCTATTAGATGTAAGTATTACATAAAAAGAGAGAATAAGAAAAGGTTTACCATTTCACAAGGAAAACTAAATAACAAAACCAAATTTGTTGGAATATGTGTGCACAACGGATCCAAGATGGAATATATGTGCATACATAAAAAGAGGGCATGGGCCCTCGCACGAAGTTGAGGGACCTTATAGATGTGATTGATGATTTGTGAAACTCATTTCCACTTTGCAGAAACAAAATGCGTACGCATTCCTTAGTGCTAGAACTGGAGGAGCCCGAGCGTGACAAGTCAATTGACATCCAGGCTAGGAAGACAAAAACTCGTTACAAAACACATACGCATTTCGCAGTTACAAAACGTGTTCCTTGTTTTACAGTTACAAAACGCTTACGTGTTTTACAGTTACAAAATATGTAACTTGTTTTACAATTGCAAAACGCGTGCACATTTTGCAACAGCAAAACGCGTGCACATTTTGCAACAGCAAAACACGTGCAATATTTGTAATACATGTAATAAACCCCCACATTTCCATCCCTCCCTCCCTACATCCTCATTCCTCTCACTCTCTCTCCCCAACTCTCTTTTCCCCTCCCCCACATTTCCATCCCTCCCTAATTCTCTCTCCCTATCCCTCCTTCCATTTACCTCCCTCCCTAACNCAACCCCCCATATCTCTCTCCCTCTCTTTCTCTATTCCCCCACCCTATACCCCCTTGTCCCTAACTTACCTAATGCTCCTTTAACGGCTAACCCCCACCTCGATCTCTATCTCAGAAAGGTCAAATATGGAGCCAAAGAAGAGGAGTAATCCTTGTAAATACCAAGAGTTGTCCTGGTCATTGGTGTGTAAACGAAACAAAACATATACTATTAGCCTATGATCACTACTATCATCTTTACTGATCAAAACAAAACATTCTAATGTAACATGAGACATGGGGAAGTACAACATAAATAAAAAGCATTACTATAATGAACCCTCAAGAGTGGCATGGCAGCGTATCATGACATAAAATGGCATCACCTGTTGGCATTCTCGTCACGGATATCTTCTAGTGATATAGAAATCTGGATTCATCATCACAGCTGAAGCAAAAATTGGTGCAAAAGTTCCCATACTGTATGTGGTATAACAGGACCATTACTTTGTTCTCTTTCAGGGCAGGATTTACTGGCAAGTAGCTTTGTTTGGTGATTGCATTTATGTGGTCCACGCCTTCCTCATTGGGATTTGGCAGTAATTGAGTGTTTCTTCCTTTGTTTGCATTCTGGAAGATCAGGTGTAAGTGTGTTTTTGAGCATGACCTTAGCATTCTGTCTGCTTTTAGTGCCATGTGGAATGATGACTTATGTCACCCGTTGTTGTCAAAGGGTGCTTTTTCTATCAGAGATACTCAAGCTTTAGATCCTGCGGCTTATTCTGATTTTATTTCAGCACTAGTAGCTTTACAGAAGAGGATATGAAGGCCATTGTATATACCCTTCCAGCTTCCAATTTAAAATTTGTTGTTCGTATATATTTTCTGTAAATATACTAGCATAGATCCATCTTAAACCTGGATCTAGAAAGCACCGAGAGGAATCCAATTTCTTTAGGTGTAAGTTATTTTTATCGTAAATTTTTAAATGTTCATAAAAAATTACACCTCAAACATTTTGATCCCTTTAGTGTTTGGTAAATATGGGTTTAACATGCATCTTTTAATTACTTTTTATTTAGTTTTATTATTGGGTTTTTATTATTTGATAAATTAGGCGACATCTTTTTCTCTATATTCTTTTTTGTTTACACTATATAAATATATGAATCCACAATATTTTTTATTTTTTTATTTTTTATTTATGTGGGTTAACATAATTTTTTTTAATGTCAGCTAGCATAACGTGACTAACGTGACAGGATCTCCCCATGCTGGGCTGAAGCCTGAGAGCACCTCGCTTCTCTCAGTGCAAAGAAGCAGTTTCAAACCAATAAAAAAAATAGCCATAAAAACTTATTCAGGATAGAAGCTTAATAAAAAAACCCAAACAAGAACACGGTGTTCTCAAATAGAGAGGTAAAGATAATCATATATGCTTCTCTTTCCTTCTTCCTGGATGTAATTCTTATTTCTGATCTACTGTTTGGAACCTTGAGTTGCCAAGAGTTTCATAGTTGGCCTGTTGGTTGACATCCAAAATACTATAAGTTTTAGCCTTGCATGGAAATGTGGCCTACTAGCCTGTTATGTGCCAAGCAAAAAAGCTAGGAAATTAACAACTGGGTGATGGCCAGAGTTAGTCACAGCTCTATTTGTTTGGTTCATTGATCATATAGGAAATTCAAGCAGTCTCAATTTCAAAAAGTTATATTTAGATCAGGTAAAAGTTCACATATTTTGCATTAGTTAGTGGTGTCATCCATAGGAAGGCATTGACTAAACAACTCTACTTATTAAATCTTTTAAAGTCCAATTTCTTCACTTGATCAAATACAAAATTTGAATAAATCAATTTTTTTACAATAACTTTTGTTTCAGTAATTACTACAAGAACTACACAACCAGAAAATGTATTTGCAAACATCATATAATTAGCATCATGCCTTTGCAAACATTTGGACTACACATCTTTTGTGAAACATACCAAGAAAGGTCCGATGAGGTTATAGAAGAAAAAAATACCTTCTCACTAAAAGCATACAACTTTAAAAGCAACTGTAAGGAATTTTCGATACAGGAAACCTTCTTGCATAGTAAAAAAGGGAAAAGCAATATAATTAAGCGATGATAAAAGGAAAACAAAAATCTTCGACCATATATCAATAGTAATAAGAAATATTAAGTCATAGGAAGAAAAGTACAAAGTACTATAGGGCAGTTCCTTTTTCTTGTTATTAAACAACAACTACAAGGAACTTCAATTATTATAAAGCACCTTTCACTGTAAATACTAGAATATAAATAAATAAATATAATTGATCTGTGACAAAAAGAAAAACAAATGCTTTGAGCCTCTACTAGTCCTGCATGTTTCCACAGTAACCAGCAATTTAAGCCTGGGACACAATGAACCAGGTCAAAAACAAACATAGCTACTAAGTTCTAACTACATAAATGCTCACCTCTTCATCTGAATCTTCAAACATCCATTGCAAACGCCCTATAGTGTCCCTTGTGTAACGAGATGTTGATCCAGCAAACATGGTCTCTGCCTCTTCAATTATTTGTACAACTCTTTCCAATTTGTCATGTGGCATCTACTGTTGAAAAAAAGTGTCAACATCCACCACCAAAAGAAATATATAGTGACTACTTTTAAAAGCTAATTCTAGAAAATATAAGATATGACTGAAGCATCACTCAAGAGCATTAAAAGTCCAAAGTGATATTCTCATGATCAAAATGCTGAGGGTCATAGACCTAAAGAAAAAGGAAAAGACCAGCTCGAAGTTAGGAAGGCAGCCTGAGTCCTTCTCTGCAAATAATAAGAACAAAAAGGGGGAAATGTCGAAAGATAATGGTACTAATGTGATCAAAGCTCCTGACGATAGATCAGTAGGAAATCCCAATAGTCAGCAACAAATTAATTTGCAAGGGATTGATCCATCAACATATCGGAAGTTATGCTCTACACTTCGAAGTTCGTATCAACATGTTTCGTCAGCTACGATATCACAAGGAACGATGCGACAACATTTCGAGGCTTTGAGGACAAAATCCTTTCTAAGAGAGAGGCAATGTTATGAACATAATAAGTAATAATTAAATAATAAAATAATTTATAGTTAGGGTGATTAACAGACACCTCATTAGGGTGAATAGTCACCACGAGGACCCATTTATACAGGCTTTTTGTCATTGTAAAAATCATCGATTATCTATTCAATATTATAGTTTTATTCATGGCTTATTTAATATTCCAAGTATTTTGGTAATATTGTGTGTGAGCAAACATTTGTTCGGTTCAGCACAGATCATTAATTTGATGAACTTGTGAGCTATAAGATATGAAATATTACAGAAGCCAGTGAAAACTCAGCATGTGAGGATCCTTAATGCAAAAAATTACCAATCAAAATAAATAAGTCATTTGGGACCAAACAATCATCTAGGTCTTTCAGAAATACATATTCCATTCCAAGATAAAAGGGAACACAAGCATACCTGTGGAAATGAATTCCAAAGGTATAGAAACTCTACTCCACTTATGTGAGCTTGAATGCTTTTAACTCCTTCTAAAGTATCAAGAGCATAGTCCTTCACCTGAAGGGACGAACAAAGAAAATGGTTTTCTAAAATCTATAATAAAATTTCACAATAGTTTGTCCCTCTGCAATATAACTTTGTTACCTTCCTAGAGACATATTGCTCCTCAGCTAAAACACGTCCAGAAATTTTCCCTCTCAAAAGCCCTGGAACCTGCATCATTGTACATTTATCATTGGATATAAGATCACAAGGTTAAAAACAAAACTGTGTTCATATGAACCTTGTATATTTCATGGAAGTCAAGGAAGTCATGGATTGTAAGTAGCCACTCCTAACCTTGGCAAACTGATCAGCAGCAAGGTTAGCTTTGCCGTTCATAGAAAGACAGATACCCTGTTGAAATAATTACCAAAGAACCAATCTTAAACGCACATAATATAAAGCAGGGATCAAGTAAGAATTTCGATAGAAAATAAATGCAATCTCACATGCATGTATGCAAAGAAAGCACGTGACCAGACACAGTCTTTCTCTAGCTCTGCCCAATATTTCTCTGCCGCTTCCCACTTAGCATTCAAGAAATAATAACTTTTAGTTAAATATTCTCTCCCTAAGAAAAAAAGTGTAAAGAAGAATAAACAAAACATATGAAACTGTGTGATTATTTCTTTAAATGTGCAAATGGAATAATTCAAAAGAAGGCATTGCTTAAGAGGATCAGTTCCTTAAGAACTTTATCTATTGACATTAAATTGATAATAGTCCTTGAACTGAATATGTCAATGAAACCCAAAGACAGCAAATTGGAGAACTTACTTCAAGCTCCAACATGTAGCTCACTCCAAGCTCATACAACCACGCATGTCGCATCTTGAAAAACTTTGAGTTAGGAGTTAATCTTAAGCCCTGCCATCCAATTATAGAAAAAATGAATAAAGCTTTCTATCTAACCATATTAAGAAATATAATCAGGGAGAAATGAGAACATGCATAGCGTTTTAATATTAAAGTATAGTCAAATATTAAATATGTTGTGTCATAATAAGGCAAGTAGCCGGTATGATGTGTGACAGATTTGTAGCATTAAGTGTTAGTGGTTGATAAACAGCTAGAGAGTGTTAATTTCATAACTACTAGTAAAGCATATATTTTAAAAATAAAAGATCATGTATGTGTTTTTAAAAAGTATTCTTAATCCTTGACATCTTGTCTTCACAATTTTAAATCGTACCAAATCCTTTATCATCTAAGCCTGTGATGAGTCGGCACTTTGAAGACATAAAATGAATTGAAGGTGAAGATATAATTCAATGTTGAAATCCATGTGCACAGAGATTCAAGTTTTCGAAATCTCAAATTAAAGAAAAAAAGTAAACTTAAACATCTTACAGCTTTAGGCATTTGTGTTCAATATTTTTTTAAGTTGAAGAAACAGTTTCAAAAGGGCTTTGATAGCCCATCAACTGAGCAATTGAAGGCAGAATCGTGAAGAGCATGAAAGGGCAGAGAGCATATAATAATACCCATAAGCCTGTAACAGATAGACGATAAAGACAACAGGGAGTAAACAACCCTTATTTGCAGACTATGCAACAGAAACATTAGAGAACGTGTAGCCATGAGCAAATGAGCCCGTTTTGTAATCCTCGTAAAATCCATTCAAAGATGAGTTGTTGAACAAAGGCGCAACATCAGGAGCTTCGAAACAACACATCCAGATGGTTGTACCAGACAAATGGACATCATGGAAGTACAGACAATTTGTGACAATGTTCTGTGACTTTTATCTAACAAAAGCTCATCTCTCTGCAAACAAGGGCACAAGATGCCACTGCAGATGTGGAAATGAAGGGAAGTGGATCAAGCAGCAAGGAAATAAAGATGCCAAAGGGCAGGTGAGGCAATGGAAATAAAGATGGGTCTCTCCTTCCCAAGTAACAATAAGCAAGAACCAAGCACCCTTGGAAAGTGCCATAAAGAGGCTTGTTACCAACTCGATTGCACTCAGTTGGACTTTCAAGTGAGCTACCTGTTATCACATATATAGTAACCAGGCTACCATATTCTATTTTTCAGACACAGTACATTTTTCAGCCAGATCTCTTACATATGAGATGCTGAGATGAGCATTTTTCGATGGATCATGTTTATACTAGTGAACTATTGTACTCTCCCATGTCAGGACTGAGTCTCAGGACACTCAGATTTGAGGACCGATGTAGCCATTTATGTCATTACAGAGCAGTCATTGATGCCCAATTTTATATCAGTTCTTTCTCATTGGATAGATGATGTCACAGATGGATCATATTGCATGATTATGACTCAGCATTTTATATTGTGTGATGGTTATTATTGCTCTTATACTGATTTTTGTGACATGTATTGACTTGTGGTATCATGATCTAGCGGTCATAATTACATGGACTTGGTTGTATCTTGTACTATGTATTGATATCCCTACTTAGACTTGGAAGTTCTTGATCTATACTCATTGGTTTTACCCTCCTTAGGGAGAATAAAGGTAGTCATTCCCACCATTGTTTTGGCTTGCTAGTGTTGGCTCCATCATTCATTGTCTCCACCCATCCATTACCTTCCAGTTTAGTTTTCAACCCAACTGATTTCTTGACTTATGGCATGGAGGATCTTTTTCCCTACTAGAACTTTTGTTGGACAAGCCTCCCTGTTTATATTGTGTCTTGGCTCTGAGTTAGTGACAAAACTTCCCTTTGGTAAGTTGGATTGTATGCCTAAATCATTCTAGTCGGTTGATCCCGATGTTTGGCACTATGCAAAACTCCCCCTAGTCACTTGAGATGTTGCTAGCTAAAACTGAAAGCTCATGTACTACCTGTATTGAAAATATTGAATATGCGCCATGGAAAATGAAAATTATAAAACTGTGTTTCTTAACATATGTAAAGAGAGCAAGAGTAATGAAATGCTAAAATACTCCTTGAAGAGTATAAGAAAAGGTCCAAAAAAGCAATGGTTAAAAATATGCTATATCCAAATATTGCTAACCTTATAAAAATAAATTATGTCCTGGATGAAAGCTGCGATTAGTTGTGCTTTTAAGCACTGGTGAAGTCCCAAAAGGTCATATAGGCCAAAAATGCCATGGAATAAAATGATGATCCTAATGAACTTGGATCAAGATTGATGTAGTCATGATGCCTAAGTTGAATAAGCACTCTCTAAACAACTCACCCATTGGTGAGGCACTGCCATTCCTTGTGTTGTTGTTTGTCCAACATTGGTTATAATGAGTATTCTCTTTCCATTATCCAAAGTGTCATGATGTTGAGTAGGAAGTCATCCCTTGCTTTAGCCTTGTCAATTTCATCATTCACCCTTCACTAGCAAATTGACTACAACTATGAAGTGAGTATAGTCCTGAAAGTCTAAGTCTGAGTAATAATAAATAAAGCCTTATATATGTATTGGTTGATGTACCGCCAGTGAAATGAATGTTACTTGTTGTGAATGTTACTTGAATGAGTTGTAGAGCATGTCTTAGCCTTCTAACACTTGCAGCAGATGGATGATAGTCTGAGTTATTATTGGTGTCTGATCATTTGCAGGTGGGTATATTGTTTATTGGATATGATTGATGATCAGATAGAGACCTGTGAGGGGCATGAGCATACACCTTAGATGGATTTGGACTCTCTGAGTCTAATGAGACAGTTTATTTCTAGTTCCGGGCACTTGCATATGTGATCAGGCTCATTCTGCCTTTTGATCCAGTTTTTCTTCACAGGTTGATATGTCTAAGCAGGGAGATGTTTTAGCTGGATCTCCTAGGGCATTGTATGGGCATAGGGGGTGCAGCCACTTGTTTGTACCATAGTACCCCCATCTCAGAAAGCCTGGTGGGCTCAGTTTGACAACGCGGGCACCCTAGGAGGCTATTTTGGCAGGATCACATTTCCCGAGGCAGTTTAAAAAATGATTAAATGGGTATTGAAGAAATCGATTTGGGCTACTGAGGCAAGGAAATGACATTGGGCCCACACCTATTTTTGGGCATTTTCATATTATTTTCTGGAGCTTTTGGGAGGCTCACGATTTCCTCAAGGAGGCACAAAGTCAAAGAATTGAATTATTATATTATTTTATTGTGCCATGGGAACACCCAGAGGGAGTTAGTCAAACACTCTTTGGACCCACCATGTGCTTCATTATTTTCTTGTTGAATGGGTTACCCTCTTTATGGGTGATTCAGTCCACTTTGGTACTTTATGGTTATATTGATCCATGTATTGTATGTTGAGCTCATCTCAACCATTGATTAGAACATTTTATCTTTTAATCTTAGCCACTCGTTTTGAAAGTGGTTAGGATTCGGTTATGGTTGTGGTTCTCTCATTTCTATTTAAAGGAGAGAGCTTCTCATTTGTAAGGGGTCTTTGGCTCTTGGATCTGAATAATAGAAAGACTTTTTGTGAAAATTTTTTGGATCTGCTTTGCATCTGATGTTCTCAAATGGTGATTCAATAATCTTCAGCTTCCTAGCATTGTGGAAATTCTTGTGAGATCTATATTTTTTTGCTATCACTATTTTGCCTACAGGAGGGCATTTTGGCTGAAGCGTTTTTGCAGGGCGACCTTAACTCGATTTTCTTCGTCTTGAATCAGGGGGTTTTCATTAGTTTCATTGTGATCTATGATTACTTCGTTTTACTTTCTTGTAGCATTTGGTTTCTTTATCTTGTATTGGCAAATCTGATATTGTTAACGTTTGCTCATGCAAGGTAGGGGGCGCATTGGTGGCTTGGAGCTTGCATATGCCATAGAAATCACTTGGATTTTTCAGAATTGATCGGGATAGCAAAGATCATCACTGTTAAAGACTTCTACAAGCTTTTCTAGGTAAGATCTAACAGGTAAGTCTCTTCTTTTCAGATTCTATTCCATTGTACCTTGCTTTATTTCAATTTTTTCTGAAAACTCCTAAAACACTAAAAACCCTAAAAAGCAATAAATCTGGGAACCGTCTGATCTTTGGCCAAACCATTTCTGGGTTTCATATATCGGGTCTCCCCTTCACCAAATCAACTGCAACGCTGGTCAAACTCCTGCTGGTTTGACCTAGATTTGATTTTTGGCCAGAAAACTGAATAACCCCCCACTGAAAATTTGACCTACTAGGGTTTTGACTTTTTCTGAATTCTGACTTCATAGACGGATATATCGGGTCCCACACAGTCCAAATCAACCCCAACGCTATCCAAATTCTTGATAGTTTGACCTAGATCTGAGTTTTTGACTGAAACAGCCTTAGCACCCTCACTAAAAACTGGACTTTTTCGGATTTGATTTTTTCTGAAATCTGACAAGATAGGCTGATAGATCAGGGCCTAAGCACTCCAGAACAACCCCAACGCTGAGCTAGTTCTTTTCGGTTTGTCCTAGATCTGAAAAATTGGTTTTCGACCCCCCTAGCCCCCTCATCAAATTTTGACTTTTCCAAATCTAATTTTTCTGCTGATTTCCTGATTTGGGTTTGTAGATTAGGTTGCCCTGACCTCATTTTCCTTCAACGTTGAGTTGTCAGCCTCTAGGTGACCCTAGAACTATAGATATGCTTCCTTAAACCGTAGCGCTAGCCCTCCATTGAACTAGATTTCCTGTAACCTGATTTTTTAGGGCTAACTCCTTTCTGGTCCATAAATCAAGGTATATCCCAGGTGGGTCCACTGAAACATTGGGTTGATGCTGACTCCATTGCCTAATGCACATAAGGCACTGATCTCTTAGCTAGTGCTAGCCCTAACTTGACCTCACTCCCATTTCCTTTGCCAACACTCATTGATAACTCAAATCACTCCTTGGTACTAGACAGTTCCAACTCTGTCCTTGCTTACCCTGTCACAGTTACGTTTCCCAAGATAGTGGTCACCTCCATCAGTTGCTAGTACCTAAACCCTAGAGCTAGGGTTTCCATTTATATTGCACCTTACATACCTTAAAGCCCCATTTGATCTATTCTAGTGTCTAGGTCTGATCTCTCTTGTCGGGAGCATATCTGGGTCTCCCCCATTGTTGTCTTGGACTAGGATAACATAAAGTGAAGGCTGCCTTGATTGGCGTGACAACCATCCATTTGGGAGTCTAGGCAGTCGTGGTTCCACCCCTTAGTTGCTTGCCCCTCTACCATCCATCCTGGATCTACCTCACACAGGCAACTACAAGGCGGGTGATAACACTACCAAAGATGAACAAATACTTGTTCAAATGTCGAGTTCAGAAGTCCATTCAGGCCTTCCAACGCCCTTTTTACCTTTTTTACCACATGTTCATACCCTGTGGGGAAGTTGTAAAAAATGTACTAGCATGGGTTTTTTGTAAAGGACTTGGCTTTCTAGGACTTAAACATCAATCAAGGTATTCCAAGGTGTTTTTTCCTTGTTAATTATATGTTGTTGAATAAACGACTTATAATTTTCAAGTTTTTCACCTGCTCCTCCAAAGCTGGAATGGCCATCTTGATCGTTAGGCCTTAGGAGGTTATTAAAGTTCAAGTGTCAATGTATATCAACATGCTAGACATTAGTATTGAGTCCTATGGACATGTGCTATGTCCCCCTAGGTTTTATTTTAACTTTAGATAAAAATAATTTTCCTGTAAACCTAGGCTATTTTTAATAGTTTAACTGGGAAAATTAAAAAAGTAATAAAAGTGTGGTTTAGATTCCGAATTTGCCATGGAGGTACTCTTTTCACACTCAGAGCGCCCAGTTTACCCCTAGAACCACTTTCATAAGTTTTTAAGTGATTTATTTTTCACTTAATTAAATTTTACTCAAAAAACCCAAAAGTGAGTAAAAAAATGGATAAATAAATAAATTCGGCAACTTACAAAAATAAGGAAACATGCCAGAAACATGTTTTTTTGAGTTGGCAAAGCACAGTGGCAAGTATCTAAATGTTTCCAAGTGCTAAATCTTGCTAATCTCATGAGGATCAAAGCGTTGGATGTTTCCTCAATCAAACAAGGCTCATCTCTTCAAGTGGGAGCGCATTTTCCAAAAAAAAGATGCATTTTTTTTAGTATGAAGCTTTAGCTTTGGATCTTTCCATTGTGCAATTCCCCAAATCACTCTAAAGCAGCTTGTTTTTCTCTTCCAATTGGCAAGTTTCCTTTCTTAGATAATGTGTCCTCTTGATGTGGTTTTCTTCTTCTATTCAAGCAAGACTTTGCCTCTCATTTTCTCATGGTCAGAGGACCAAAAGGTTGTTAAAGCTCTGCTCTTGTAGTTTGTGATATTTTCTGGAGTAATAAAAGGCTTTGGAAGGAAATCTTTGGTGTAATGCTCTTCATGTGTGGATGGTAATTGTCAAGTGCTTATAAGGTATAATCTATCTTGTTTTCTTTGCATTTTGTTGGTTGAATTTGGCCTTTAAAGGGGAGTTATCTCCCAGTAGGATAAGATTAGAAAAGCTCGTTTGCTTCACAGTCTTATTGTTCATTTGCGAGTAGATCTTTTGGAATGGCATGTTCATTTTGTATAATGCTCATGTTTTCCAAGTTTCTATTGTAGGTGGCTCCAAGCTTTTGACCATTTTTGTGCAAGGATTTCTAAGTTTGCAGGTGATCTCACTTCAAGAAGAGGTTGAGCTTGTTTGCATCCTCCTCGTCTTCAAGATCTTGTGAAAAACATAGTCCCTCTGTGTTCCACCAAAGCAAACTCCACAGCCCAAATTTCCCATGCTTTCAGCATTTTTTCTTTTCTTTCCTTCACCATTTCAATCAAATTTTTATTTGGTTACGATCTTGCATGCTTAGCTAATTAGTCTTTTTCTTAGAAGATCTAATGCTAGTTTGTTAAGTATGCATTTTTTTATTAGATCTAAGTATTATGCTAGTCTTTTCTCAATCTACCTTTAGCTGCATGAAACGATTATTTTTCAGTATGGAAGCTAGAAAATTTGTATGCTTTTAACGCTTTATCTAGCATTTTTAAGTGCTTTCAAATGGCTGGTTTTTACTTTCTGATGAACGAGTAGAGAGAAATGTTGCTGAAGATTTGAAGATTCAAGCCATGTAGGACCTTCTCTTCTCTTCTACCTATCTCAAATTGTTAAGACCTTCAAACTTGTAAGCTTGTCGATACCAATCTATAAGGATTGCAAGCATCCCTTCATTGTAATAACCATAAGAAAGAAAGCAAGTGGGCAGCCATGCGCACACACCTCAGCCCCCTGGGGGGAGCTGTGTCGTCTCTTTTTTGTGGTATGGTTGTTAGAATATGTAATATCCCAAATCCCGATATTTTCTAATTCTAAGTGAATACGCTGATACAACCGGGAATGCAAACTGCCATGCAAAAATCCCTATTTTATAACAAAAATTAGGGTTAGGGTTTGTGGGATAGAATGAACACTTACCACTGATAAGCTTGCTGGACTGCTCCTGAGAGAGTAGGCATGCATCAAGAGCTGAAACAAAGATGAACTAATATCTTCTGCTTCCGGTGAAACCCCAGCAGCACGAACCCTAGATCAGCTAAGGGTGACGTTTTCAATGAAGGAGGTGTCCGATGAAGCTGCTGATTTGCAAGGCTGATAGCCTTCCCGTGCCGGAGAGAATGCCTGGCACATGCGGAAGTTCTGAGATTTCTAGGCAGGCTAGCAAATTGGTCCAGAGGTGCAACTGCTCACACCCCCTGATCCCGAAATGGCTGATAACTACTCAAGATGAGCACGATCGGATCTAATAATCACCGAGTCCTGGAGTAAGATGCCGATGATGAGAATGGTGCCTGGGTTGCGATAAAACTGAGATCTGAAGACCCAGCGAATGATTAGGGCTTTCTAGCTGAAAACCCCTCACGACTGCACACATGCCCTTGCAACAATCTCCGTAGTATATTGGATAACTACGAATGAATGGAAGAACAAATGGTGAACCTGTATGGCTTACCCTGAATGAGACTAGGGCAGATATCTCACTGCCGAAACCCTGCTAGCTGAAGACACCATCTCCAACCCCAACTGCTGTGCTTCTATTCAAGAGCTCCAAAATAATAATCATCAAAAGTGAGTCTCCTTTCACTTTATTCATCCTTTTATAACTTTCAACTGCGAAAACCCTAATCTTTGACCTATTTAGGTCACTTTATTTTCTAATTTGCAGTTGACTTGCATGCATGCACATGGAGACTTAAATGAGTACATGCATCATTAAATAATGCTTAGATGGCATGCATGATGGTGGCCTTTGGCCCTGGTGGCCCTTCTGGACCTAATGGTGATAACATGATGATGCCCTAGATTTTGTATAGATGGCATCAGTCTTAGATGATTCCCTAACTGTCAGTAACCGCTCGAACCCACAGGAATCACATAGGTTAGCGGTTTTGGTCCTCAATGCCTAATCAAATGAGGACATTACAGTCCTCCCCGCTTGAGATTGCTTGTCCTCAAGTAACTGCAAACTAGGATGCTGCAATACCTGTTCACCTTCCCATGTGGCATCCTCTGGTGGTAGTTCTTTCCACTGAACCAAGTATTCTTTAATTACCCTGTTCCTGAGTTTCCTTTCTCTAGTCTGTATGATCCGTTCAGGAATCAGTATCATCAGTCCTTCATCATCTAAAGGAGGTAATTCTGTTGATGGAGCAATGTGTTGCCCAAGGGTCTTTTTCAGGTTGGACACATGGAACACATTGTGAATTTTACTTTCCTGTGGTAGTTCTAGTTCATATGCCACCTCTCCCACCTTTCTGATTATTCTGTAGGGTCCATAGAAGCAAGGTTTTAACTTTTATGCTCCTTTCTTCTTAAGCGAAGACTGTCTGTAAGGTTGGAGCCTTAAGTATACCAAATCCCCTACCTCAAAGCTTCGCTCAATCCTGTGTTTGTCTGCATATAACTTCTGCTGATTCTAGGATGTCTGTAAGTTTTCCTTCAAGATTTGAAGAATATCTTGACTATCCTGTATCCAATCCTTTGCCTTAGGAGCCCTACTGTCCCCAAATGCCAAATCTGCATAGTCCAAGGCCTCGTAGCCATATAATGCCTTAAAAGGAGTCATCCTAATAGACATGTGATAGGTAGTATTGTAGCAATACTCCCCTAAGTGTAGCCATTTGATCCAAGTTCGTTGCTGCCCTGTCATGTAGTTCCTCAGATATCCTTCAATCCACTTGTTGACTATTTCAGTTTGTCCATCGCTCTGGGGATGATAACTCGTGCTGGTAGCCAGTTCGGTCCCCACTAATCCTAATAGTTCCTGCCAGAAGGCACCTGTGAATCTGCTATCCCAATCAGTGACAATGGTCTTAGGTAACCCATGTAACTTGAAGACCTCCCTGAAGAATAACTCAGCTACTTGAGCTCCAGAGTAATCTGATGATAAAGAAAAGAAATGTGCAAACTCGGTTAGTCTGTCAACTACTACATATAAACAATCTCGCCCTTGGACCTTGGGCAACCCTGTAATGAAGTCCATAAAGATGCTTTCCCACTTCTGTTCTGGAATTGGTAGTGGCTGAAGCAACCCTGCTGGATGGATGTTCTCAACTTTGTTATGTTGACAGATGCTACGTTCCCATACGTGCTTCATAACTTCCCCCTTGAGGCCCTTACATGAGAACCTCTCTCAGATCTGTCTGTAGGTCTTCAAGAAACCCTGATGTCCTGATAATGGAGAGTCATGTGCTGCCTGAATGATCTTTTTCCTCAACGTGGATTCTGGGACGAGGTATATCCTATTCTTGTAATAGATGATGTCATCAACAATCCTGTACCTATCATCCTGAATTTGTCCATCCAATAATTCGCAAGCGAATTTATTTTTTGGAGTATTCTACTAAGAGAAGTGCCCTCCAATCTATGGATATACTCCTGAGAGATAGTGAGGCGGGACGCCTGGATAATGCATTAGCTACCACATTATTTTTACCTTTTACATACTCGATCTCGAAATCGTAGGCTTGTACTTTGCTGACCCATTTCTACTAGCGCTCATTCAGTTCCTTCTACTCCAGGAAATACTTGAGGCTGTTATGATCTGTTTTGATTTTGAACTTACTGCCCACTAGGTATTGTCTGAATTTCGTGTGAGCATGTAAGATGCTTAGCATCTCTTTGTCATATATGGAGTAGTAGCGCTCGTAGTTCTTCAATTTATGGCTCTCAAATGCAATAGGGTGATGATTTTGCATCAATACCGCTCCTAACCCTTCCCCTGAGGCATCACATTCCACTACAAAGGGTTGTGAGAAGTCTAGTAATGCTAAAACTGGACAGGAACTCATGATAACCTTCATCTCCTCGAAAGTTTTATGTGCTAAGTCTATCCAGGTGAATGCTCCCTTCTTTGTGAGATCTATGAGGGATGCTACAAATTGGGAGAATCCCTTAACGTACCATCGGTAATAGGTGCACAGTCCTAAGAAACCTCTCAATTCTGTGACTGTTTTTGGCACAGGCCAATCTCTAATAGCTCGGATTTTCTCCATGTCAACCTGTACTCCTTCCTCATTGATTATGTGCCCTAGGTACAGCATTTCCTTCATGCCAAATTCACACTTGGACATTTTCGCGTAATGCGAGTGTTCTTCTAGAATGCTCAGTACTTCGTCCAGGTGTTTCAGATGCTCCTCCCATGTTTTGTTGTAAATCAGGATGTCATCAAAGAATACTAGCAGAAACTTACGTAGCTGAACTCGGAAGGTATGGTTCATGCATGACTGAAAAGTGGCTGGAGCATTGGTAAGTCCAAAAGGCATAACCAAAAACTCATAGTGACCATAGTGACAGCGAAAAGCTGTTTTGGAGATGTCTTGGTCCCTTACTCGGATCTAATGGTACCCCGAGCGAAGATCAATCTTGGAGAAGTATTTGGCTCCCCGAAGTTCATCCATGAGTTCATCAATTCTAGGGATGGGATACCTATTCTTAATGGTCTTTTTGTTGAGAGCTCGATAGTCGATGCACATTCGCAGTGTACCATCCTTCTTCTTGACCAATACTACTGAGGATGCGAAGGGGCTAGAACTGGGCCGAATGTATCAAAGCTCCAGTAATTCTTTGATTGTTTTCTCGATCTTATCCTTGTATCTTTTGGGATGCCGGTAAGGAGTGGTGATGACTGCTTGTGTCCCCTCCTCTAGCTCAATAATGTGTTCAAAGCCTTGGTCTGGCGGTCTACCTGATGGAAGGTCCTGAAAAACCTTTTCATGTTTCTGTAACAAGGCCTGAATGTCACTTGGGTGTTGTGTGCTGGTTTTTGGGGGTTTTCTAAAGGTGACCAAACATTATGCCGCCCATTCTATATCATCCTGTCAGAGTACTACCTCCATTCTCTGTGACGAGACTGGTTTTGGGGGATAAGTGTTCATGCCCCTCAAAACTACTTGTTTGTCGTTTGGCCCCTGGAATTCCATTTCCATTGCCCTATAGGCTGAAGTGTATTTCCCTATGGAATAAAGCCACTAAACACCCAATACTACATGAGTATCTGATACATCTACTACATAGAAGGATTCTGTCATCTGATAGTTACCTAAGGTGACATTCAATTTTGGAATCCAGTAGTTGCACTCCATGCTGGAGTTCCCGGTTACTGCTACAGTGAATCCTTCGAACTTCTCGATCTGAATACCTCTCTTGGCTACCCAAGCGGAGTCAATGAAATTGTGGGTTGCTCCCCCATCGATCAATACTCCTACTCTGTGACCCTATACTACTCCTCTAACCCTGAGAGTATGGAATCTCGGTACTCCAGATAATGTGGCAATGACTCCCTCTGGTGTATCACCCTAGTGTGATTCTTCCTCAACTGCCCGTAGTTCTTCTGTGGCCTCCTGCTCATAGTCATCCTCATCACTGTCTGAATATACCTCGATGTAGTGAGCCTCCACCTTCCCTGCACACCTGTGTCCCAGTACCCATGGTTCCTGACAAGTGAAACATAGTTTCTTCCTCCTCAAGTCTTTCCTAGTGTCCTCCTCTAACCATGTTTTCTTGGGAACATCCTGCTGGAAAGGTTTCTTGTCCTTGTCCCTAACAGGAAAGTTGGTTTTGAGCGGGAACCTGTTCTTGGGGACTGAATCCTGTAGATCTCTGGCTCCGCTAATGGCATCCTACAGAGTGAGGGGTTTGTAGGCTTTCATCCATGCCCGTAGTAGCTCTGTTAGGGCCTCAATGAATAACATAGTCAACCTGCTCTTTGACACATCTGTTACCATGACCGCTATCCTCTAGAATTCTGAGATGAAGGCTTCTGCACTACCTCTCTGTTTGAGTTGAGCCAATTCCCTGAAATGTATCTCTGGATCCTTCCTGTCAAACCACTCCATGAGCTTCTGAGTGAACTCACTGTAGGAGTGTATGGTGTCGTGACCCAATGTCACCAATCCGTGGTACCACCACTCGTGAGACTCTCTGTCCAGGTGGAGTGTAGCCAATTTAATGTCATCTGTCTCTGTCATGGGATTGAGTTGGAAATAGGTATCCAACTTTTGAATCCATATCCTCACTAAACCTCTGCAAGTCCCATCAAAGTTTCGAATTGTCAACCTGTATCCTCACTTAACCTCTGCAAGTCCCATCAAAGTTTCGGATGGTCAACCTGCCCAAAGTCTTCTGCAACTCATAGTTGTGATTGAATCCCTTGTTGAAATTCCTAAGCCTGTTCCTACTACCTACCAACTACAACCAACTGATGGAGGATGGTGGTGGCACTCAGAGTGGCTCTTAAAGTGTAGGGATTGGCACCGGTGGCACCAGATGGCACACTAATGGAACCAATGGAGCACACTGGTGGCACGAATGGCACCAGTGGCACCAAACTCTAGCAAATGACTTCTACGTTGAGGAAATGATCTAATAGACTATAAATGGACAAGGAGACAGAGAGAGGATTAATAATAATCCTAACACCCCCCTTTAATCCTAACTTTGTACGACCTGGGCCCTGCTAACTAAGACCAAAGGTCACCCATTACAATCTAAAATGCAAAATTTTATTTGTCCATGAAAAATTGAGGGAAAAGGCAAAACCGCATGGGGAAAATCCTTCCTCAAAAATGGAAATGGCATAGAATTTAAATGAATATCGTCACTATGTTTGTGCTCTTCACTTGAATAAGCTGGATGTACTGCTTCTTGGGGAAAAACTTTGTAGAGTTGTTGTAGATGCCTTGATCATGTGTAGACAAAAAGCATGAAGAGAAGCCCCTTGTAGCTCATCTTCTAGTGATGAAGGAGCATCATATGAGTGCTCTTTGATGTGACAACATAAAATATCAGATCTGAACATAAAATCAGAGATGGAAAAGAGATATGTACAATCATCTCCTAACCAAAGAACATCAATGAAACCGGTGGGCACAATTTCTAGTGTAGTTGCATAATGGTGAACCCGATCATGAACCTTATTCCCAAATTGAAGTGAAACCTTTCTAATTCTGTAATAGAGCTTATTAGGCTCTGATATATCAAAAATTAAGTCATATGGAGCAGCAAGCAGCCAAGGTATAGTGGCTCCAAAAACCGGTTGAGTCACAGTAGGAAAACTGGGTGCAACTAGTCTACATTGACAATTGGGAAAATCTAATAAGCATAAGGATCTAAAATTCGACCTAATAAAGGTTATATCATACCCAAATGTTTTTAACAACAGCCCACTTATAGCCAATGACAAGGAAAACCAACGAATTATATAAAGCAAAGACATGATAACAACTTTCACCAATGATACAGTATAGGAAACCATGAAATTGTCTAGTTTACTAACTGAGGAGTTTGGGAGTTGTAGGGTCTTCTGAGTATCAAATGGATGGGACAGAGGTGTCATAACCTGCATATCAACATGCAAATCATCTTCTAAATCAGAGAAAGAAGAATCTGAAAGGAGTTTGAAGGATTCAGATGAAAACAAGTTAGAAACTAGTGGTAAAAAGTAAGTATTGAGAGGAGATGGCTCTGGGATACTGATAGGAATTTTTTCAAGGGGAGGCAAAGAGATTTCTGATTATGATATATCAAAATGAGTATCAAAATCAGAGACATCAAAAACATACTTTATTCTAGCAACCAATGCATGAGCATGATTACCTTTGAATTGCACAATGTTACAGTGACCCTGGGGATCAACATATTTTTGCCTTCTTGATAAATCTAGAACATCAATGTTGTTTCTTTTGAGCAACCGACTCATAATGTCCATTTTCTTCTTAAAGCAAGAATTTTCATTGTGAGAAGATTTGATGCAATGGGTAAACTGTGATCTTCCTTTCTTGTTTCCCTTCTTGAAATTCGAGCCTTCATCAATAGAGTTAGAACCTTCATCTTCGGAGTCTGACTTTGGCTTTTTCTCCTTCACTTTTAGCTTTCCTTTGGACTTGACATTCTTGCTTCCAAGAGCAGCAAGTGCATGATCCTTTTGTAGACACTAAGAGGGGGGGTGAATCAGTGTGCAGCCAATTTTAACCTTTTCACAGTTTATCAGGGTTAGCTCATCAATTCATTACTCTATCATAAACAATTCATAAACCTCTTCCAGATCATCATTCATTCATAAATCAAAAGCAGATAAACCATCAAGAGCTATAACACAGAAGAACACCACATCAATGAATTTGTAATCTTTTTATATTATTTGGGTCCGGCTACAACCGTTAGGCAAAATAAGCTCCTACTGATACATAGAGCACCTACTCTTAATCCAGGACCCTGCCTGGTTTTCCTAGACCCTACTAAGAAGTGATTGAGGTATCCTAACCTCAAAAGCAAGACAAGCTTGCTTTTACAATACAGTATACTTGTGTCACACAAGAAATCTCTGACACATCAAAGCTGCTCATCTTCTCTGCTCATCCCATCAACTCTTCTGTACCACTGTTCACTGCTGCTCATGAATCTCTGCTCATCTTCAGCTGGTCATCACTGCTGATCATCATCTTGGCGCATCTTCTCAAATTAATCACCTGCTGCAAATCATCTCAGCACTTCATATAAACTTTATTGTAACACCAACAACACTGCTGCACTAGTTTTTCTTAGTCTTCTTTGTTCATATTCTGCTAATCAAAATACCACTGCTTCAAGGTCATCTTCAGCACCAGCTTATCATAGGCATCAAGATAGTGTCATCAACATGATCAAGCTCCTCATTAACCATGTCAAGTATGCTCAAGCAACATCATCATCAGGTATACATTCAGTACATAATCATAGTTTACAATATCTTCATCGTCACAGCATGCAATATCATCATAGGGAATACATCATCAATATAGCATGTATCACCATGAAATCATCATACAACTTCACACTACACCATTCTTACAAATATACTACTGCATACTGTACTTACTCCACTCATACACCACTATTTGCATCACTACTGTATGCTACTGTATTCTTTACCACTGTATACATCACTGTGTACACATTTGACTCTACATGCATTATCATCATCCTCATACATAATCATTATCATCACTGGACATACTTCACTATATGTATATACATGGT
>LPNX010659594.1:424565-447856 GCA_001517045.1 Pseudotsuga menziesii | reverse complement strand
TTTTTTATAATAGTATATCATTATTATTTTAAACAAAATAATAATAATTAATAATAATAATAATAATATATTATTATTAATATTAATTATATAGTTAAAAAAACTATATAATAAATTATATATATGGTTTTAAAAAAAGTTAATAGTAATAATATTATTAATTTATCAATTAATAATTATTATTATTAAAAGAATAAAAATAAAAAGAGACCAAGTCTAAGAAATCAAGTCTCAGAAGACATTGAAAAGTCATTGAAGCCAATTGCGGAATTGTTAAAAAAAATTATGGATTCCATATATAAATCTAAATTTTGGATTAAGTGTCCTGATTGCGAAATGGAATTCCATTATCTGACAATTTTTAAGAATTGCAATCGCTCATGTCCAATATGTGGTAAATATTTTATTATGAAAGACTAACAAAGTAACTCATTGTTGCAATACAACAGCTTGAAAGTGAATTAGGATACTACAAGGAAAGCAATAAAAAATCACAAATTGAAAATAACAAAGATAAGTATTTTAGTGATTTAATAAATACCAAATTCAAAGATCATATTCGGGAGTCCGCCAAACAAACCAAGGAATTTGAAATTGCAAGAAATGAATTCGACAAGGGCATACAAGAACGAAATGAAGAGATCTCTCGTCTAAGAGATCATAATTAGAAATTGTTGCTTCAAATCAAGAAGACGAAGGATAAAACACAATGCAATTAAAAGTTAGAAGCGAAGATTCAAGATCTCCAGCAAAAAATACGGGGAAAAGACAGAGAAAATTCCTCCCTGAAGAAGTTTAATCAAGAACTAGAGGAACAAATTGAAAAGTTAAAAGAGTACAAAAAATCGCAAGACGGCAAGTTTGAGAAGATTCAGAGTAATAACAATCTACTGGAGAACAAAGTAGCACAAACACAGATGGAAGCGTCCAGACTTTCTAAACGATAAATTCAAGTTGAGGAAGAAGAAATAAATACAAATTCAGTCTTCATCACAGTTCAAAAGGAAGTCAATCCAGCAGAAAAACAAACAACAAAAACTCCTTATCAACGCCCCAATTATAAACGTCATTTTGACCATTGACAAGGTCAAAATCAACATACACAGAAGAGTTATGTTGACAAACAAGCAAGAACATCAAATCAACATACTAAGCAACAAACGAGAAGAACCACTCCACAAAGCCATCAAATAGCTCCGATGAAGATAAATCTCAGGTGGACCACATCAACGACGATGCGATATTTCGTCTTTGGAAACAGTAACTCGTATCGTCTCATTTCATCAAGTGTCGCAAATACAAAAAGAAAGGATCTACAGATGATGGCTCAAAAATAAAATCAAACATGAGCCTTGTCTTCTCTAAGCTTTGAGGACAAAGCTTCTCTAAAGGGAAGGCAATGTTATATAAAAAATATAAATATAACATAATAATATATATATAAATAATATCATTAATATTAAATGCTAATAATTCATTAATTAATTAAACCAAGAGACATGCCTCTTAGTAAGGGCATGATGGGCTTATATAAGTCCCACCACTGTAAATATAATTTCATGACTTATCTTATCAAATATATTTTTTACATCCATACACAGATTATTTATCTTATTTGCATTGGGTATTCTAGTAAGAAACAGACTTTTTCTATTTCAGACGACAACCACATGAAGACAAGCAACACCCTCATACAGTCCATGGCTCACACATGTGGGAGAGAGGAAGAGTAATCAACCTTCAAAAGGAATAGCCCTAAATAGTAGAGCAAAAAACAAGAAAGCACCCAAGCACAAGCATAGAAACCCTAGACGTCGCCCAAACAAGACTGTTGAAAACCCTGGATCAGTCACAAGCAATCAAACCTCAAACTTTCTCTTCAAGATGATTCCATAACGAACGCTAGGCCTTAATTTATAGCCTCTCAATGACCCCTAGAAGGTTCTACCTTCTATTTGGTCATTGACTAGGATTACTTAAGTAAGGTCAAGATTTCCTACCTTTTAGGAAGGATTCCCAGTTAAGAAATAAATTAATATTAGGGTGTCTTACGAGGGTAACAAGAACATGACAAAGGGTTAAGTTACCACACTCAAAAAGGGGGGCTAGCATAAAGGACTAACAAGGAACGGTTCAATACAAGACCAAGCCAATCACAAGGCTAACCATAAGTCAACAAAAGGTGTAACAACAAAGAGGAGTAAACAACCCTTTTGACCACATATCAACAAAAGGGCTAACCACAAGGATAACAAAGGAGGGGGCGACCAAGGCTCAACACAGGGCTAAACAAAAGAAGCAACAACCCCTAAACCCTCTCTCTCAAGGTATGTGATCCACATATGTCTCATGCAATAGCTGGAAGTTTATCATCAACATATAAGCAAGGTTCACACTGGATGATGTGATACCCTGGTCCTCCTGACTACTCCTAAGGTCAAATGCTAGTGACTTCATCAAGAGGTAGCCAGTCCCTTAATGAAACAACCTAGCTCAACCATCTTGAAGACCAAGGAGAGGAGGACATCACGCATCATCATCTTGGTTAACTAACCAAGATCCACCTCGTTAACTGACCAGGTTCCCTAGGGATTAGCTGGGGGCCCTCGATAACTACTAGGGGCTTATCTGAGTTGGTCCCAGACCAAGTACCCTAGATAATTGCTAACGGTGTGCACTGCTTGGTCCCATACCAAGAATCTCTCTGGTGTAACTAACCAAGAGGCCCTAATGATAAACTATGGGACTTCGCCATGGCTCTGTACTGCTTAGTCCCAAACCAAGATCCCTAGATGACTGCTAGGGACCCTAGATACCTGCTAGAGACATACAATCAAGGTTACAAAAACCGAACCGGTGGTCGAACTGACTGACCCTGAAAACCGAAACTAAACCAAAACCGAGAAAAAAACCGGATCACAAAATCGGTCCACCAAAAATACAAAAACTACTTAGATTTTGAAAAATTATATATATACATATATATCCATGTGCAACCATGTGAATCCAATCCATTATACACAAATTTGCAAAAATTGCTCTTGGTATGTGCCATACTTCGCATATTTCACTAGAACTTTCCCCACTCAACCAACTTTTTAATTTTTTTTGTACAGTTATGTATGGAACCGAGCAAAACCGAAACCGGAATCGGTCAAAACCGGACCAAAACCGGACCGAAACCGATAAAATCGGTAAAAATCGGTCAGTTTCGTACGAAACCGGTCATTTCCAACTTGAGACACCGGTTTGACCTAGTGAGGCACCAAAACTGGTCGGGCTAGCTGATTTTACCAGTTCTGGTCCAGTTTTTGTAACACTACATACAATGCCTAGTTCACTGACCAGGAACCCTAGTTAACTAACTAGGGTGCCATCCTCCTAAAGAATGGTTCTCGCAACTGCATTATCTTTAACAGAAATTGGTTAGTGGTAAGAAGGGTAGGCCTATGGACAATCACTGACAACGGAGAAGTCGTATCATCACTAATACCTAGAAGGTATCCATGGCCAACACCTTCCAACCATTATCCAACTTAAAGAGAAAAAAAATAGCAAAAGAAAGAAAAGAAAAGGAGAAGTTCAAAAGAAAAGATCAAAAGAGAAATTAAAAAAAAGAGCAAGTAATAAAAAGGGGGCTTGTTAGGGTCAAAAGGAGTAGTACCTCATTACACAACACCCATTTATGAAACACATTCCCTATTGTTTCCCTATTGGTGAAGAACACAAAGTTTTTCCTTGTCCTCCATCTTGAGTCAATTAGTCGCCCTTGACCACTTTCACTTAACTAACTATTTGGACTTTTCCATCCACTTCATCCAAAGGAGAAATAGTTCGTGTAATGGTCTTGATGTTGATTTGATGATGACATGTTTATAAAACACTAACCTCATGCTTTGTATTAACCTTATGTAGCATGGTATATGTTTGAAACTATGCAATGATTCACTTCAACAATCATTGTATATAAGTTTTATGACTCTAGTACATCATCATTTTCATCCATTTAAGATGTGATATCTTCCTTGCAAAGGCATTAAAAGGGTCCACACATTTATTGCACAAGTTTTCCCAACTTTGACAAAAATTGACTTTTTCAACATTTTGACTTTATCAAAAGGTCGTTTGACTTGGTTAGGATGTTTTTCCTGGTTTCTCGGCTCTGATGTGTTTCACAAAACCATGAGAAGCCTGAACGCTTCCTGTCGAATAGCCACCAATGTTAATTTTTGAGCCTAGGTAGTCTAGTCACTAGAATATTACCCCTTGGATTTGAAACACATGCTCCCCATCCTCAAAATTTGTCAGTGACTAGGAGGGCATGTAATCCTTGAATTAAGAGGTTAAGCCTACTTGCTATAAAAAGGAACTACTATGGCAACTACGTCACAATTATGGACAGTGGCTTCCAACAGAGCTAAGGTCGTGTCATAACTCAGGCCCAAAAGGCTATACCAAGCCAATACCTTTCAATCATTAGCCAACTTATCTTCGTCACCTGAAATCTAAAATTTATCTCTGGTTACCTGCAAGCTTGGATCTATTTTAAAAGTTTATTATACATGTTTAAGCTTGTTTACTCCTAGATCTAAAAAGGCGCTTTCATTTCATATTTATAAGATTAGATCTAGTTCTTATTGTAGTACTTGAAATGGCATAAATGTTCTAATTTTTTGAACAAGTATTAAGTGCTTTTTTTGTATTTTAAAGCATTAAGCCATGTTATCACATATACATTTGCAGCTGGGCTACCATGATGTAGCATACAGATTGATCTCTTTATTCTTCCGAGCTATTTTTCACATGGGGTCTGTTTTTTTTTCATCTTGGTGTCTTTTACATGCTCCCGAATTTCTGTCAGCCACCTTCTTGTCTTATCCATAGACCCTTGTTCGAGGTTTGCTGTTGCCTTCTTTGGTAAACAGTACTTTTTCTTTGCCTGAGTTGTGGACCAGCCTAGCAGGAGACCCATTTTTTATCAGAGAATTAGCAGCAGCTATCTCTTTGGTTTATGATGGCAGCACGGAATGTCTTGTAGACTAAATAAAGGTTTTTAGCAGCACGGAAAGTCAAGAAGTAGAATAGATGCTTAAGGAAGAGACACAACGGTTTGAACAAGCCATTCTTGACCTGAAGACCAAACTAAAAGAAGCCAAACGACTTAAAGACTCTCTTACTAAACAACTAATGACAAATATAAGAGAAAAAGGAGAATCGTGAGGCTGAGATAGTATCTCTGAAGAACAAGCTACAGACGAAAGATATCGCAAAAGGTTATGAAAACAACTCCAAGGTTCTAGAACAAATCATCAACAATCAAAAGCCATTCTTCAACAAGACTAGTATAGGATACAAGCAGAATACCAATGAAGCCTCAAGCTCAATGTTGACAGATAACGAAAAAGAAGCCAACAAGTTATACAGAAATTGTCAAGGATTACAAAAATGAAGAAGAGATCGAATGTCAGCCGGAACAACCCTTATCAGAAGAAGGGCCAGCAAAAAGACCAAATCTCAGAAAAACACCTCCTCCATATGTTCCCAAGTATGGATACTTCTTTTATGGGCATTGCTTTACATGTGGAAGATTTGGACACAAAGTTGTAAACTGTTTTCAAAGAAGAAACTTTGAGACAAGGAATAACCTTGCAAGCCTCAGACGACCATAGTACAACAACATATTTGGTCCCTTGAGATCAGAAATAGAATGTTACAAGTGTAACAACTTTGGACATATAGCCAAAAATGAGGACATGCCCAACAAGGTATGGATCAAACACAAGAACAACTACAAATTTGGAATTGCTCTTCAAGTTCAAAATCACAACTCTGGTAAATGGTATGTTGATAGCAATTGCTCCAAGCATATGACAGGTAACAAAGATGCTTTCGTCAATATTGAAAAGGATAAAGGATCTGTATCGTTTGGGAATAACAATTCAGCAAACGTATTGGGAAAGGGCACAGTAAAGCTCGGAAGTAAAAACTCCTTGGCTGAAAATGTCTTGCTTGTAGATAACATGAAACATAATCTGCTAAGCGTCAATCAAACGTGTGATCAAGGACATGAACTCATCTTCAACTCAAAAGGATGCAAAATAAGAAAGCAAGGATCAAGGAAGTTAGTAGCCACAGCCACTAGGACTCTATATTGCACGTATTAACAAAAGGTAAATCAAATCTAAATTTAATTAAACACTTCAAAAGGTAAATCAAATCTAAATTTAACGAAACACTTCAAACCCCTTTTAAGTGGATAAGTGTTAAAACATTCTAAAAATTAATAAAAGTTCTATTTCCCTCCCCCAAGGTTGGCCCTGAATAAACAACATGTTTTAATTTAAGTAGTTAAATATTAAAATATTTTAATTAAACCTTTAAAGAAGTCGGCCCTATCTCATAATTAAAATATTTTAATTACTCTCCCTCAAAGTATATTAATACACAAATCCTTGATCACATCTTATAATCAGCGAATATGTGAAGTGGACTGAGATTTACCTTCACTGATTTGACTGAAATGGGTATAGAAGCGGCTTACTTGGACTTGGACTGAGCCTTTGATGGTTATAGCAGCAGCTTACGAAACTTCCAGAGAGACATATTTTATGGTCTGTTTTTTTTTCATCTTGGTGTCTTTTACATGCTCCCGAATTTCTGTCAGCCACCTTCTTGTCTTATCCATAGACCCTTGTTCGAGGTTTGCTGTTGCCTTCTTTGGTAAACAGTACTTTTTCTTTGCCTGAGTTGTGGACCAGCCTAGCAGGAGACCCATTTTTTATCAGAGAATTAGCAGCAGCTATCTCTTTGGTTTATGATGGCAGCACGGAATGTCTTGTAGACTAAATAAAGGTTTTTGGGTTATCATCAGAAGGTCATCATCCACAATCAAGCACCAGTAAAGAGGTTAGTTCTTTATCACCCTATGATGATATATATGCTAAATACAGAGGTATACAAACAATTGAACACTCTGGCATGAGAAAGCTTATTTGAACTGTATGTAGGTAGTATATATAATATGTACAGTATATACAACAACTTGAGAGTAGTGTGCATGAGTATGTACATTGTACAGTGGAATGCAGTTTGAAGTAGTTATCCTGTACAGTATATATGTTCAGTATAGTGGTGTGTATGAAGAGATCAGTGATCAGTATGTACAGAGATCAATGAGAGTATGTACAAGCGGTATGTACGGTTTGAAAGAGTGATCTATTACATGCCATAATGACTATGATGTACACGCTATATTGTTGATGAAGAGCAGAGCTACTTCAGTGATTGTGTATGATGATGTGTACAAGGATGTACATGAACAGTGTGTGGCAGTGATATATATACAGGGATGATTTGGCAGTGATTAGAGTGCAAATGTTATCAACAGCAGATTCAGAATTTGGTATTTGATAGGTCCACAAGTTCGGCAATCCTCTTCTTATCAGGGTGGCAGGACGGGGCAAGGAAAGGAGATCGTATCCTCCTTCCAGTTGAAGCTGGAAAACTAGGGAGCTGTAGCTTCCTTCAGGTTGGAGCCTGTAAATCAGGGGGTTGAAGCCTCCTTCCAATTGCAGCTGGAAAATTTGAAGTCTTTATATTAAGGGGGGTGTTGCCTCCTCCCAGTTATTTCTGGAAAACTATTTTTAAAAGGCTTCCGTGGTTTTACCCCCATACTTGGGTTTCCACGTCAAAATTTATTGTGTACTGTTCATCTTGTTAATTTTATACATATTGATGATGTGCTGTGATTGGTGATCAGCAGCCTGCTTTTGATTAAATTTTTAATCATACAAATACTGATTCACCCCCCTCTCAGTATTTCAACAGCATGGACCATTACAGCCTCAGCCATTTCTAAGCCTTGTTCAGCAAAGTTTCCTTGTCAGGACTGAGATCCATTAGTACATTGAGATGCTTTCAGTGATGACCTAGTTCATTAACAGAGCAAATATGGTACACACAGTTACAGAGGGGCACACACAGTTACAGAGGGGCCTATCAGATGGAGACAGGTATATATGGTGAGATCAGGTATATGCTTCTATATTTTGATTTTTCTCTGTGATGTATATCAAACACCTATGTTTGTCTTGTTAGAATGATCATGGTGACTTATGCTTATACATGTAGTAATGCTTGAACTTGTGCTGAGACTAATCAAAGGAATTGATGTGAAGACTGTTGCTCATGCCATGCTTGTACAAATAGTAAACCTAAGTGCTATGTTGGTTCCATGTGTCATTTGTCCCCATCCATCCAGTTCATCCATTGTTGAATTGTATCCCATGACTTAGATTGATTGAGACTTGTGAGATTGAAAATCGTTTCCCCATCTTGACCCCTATGCATGATAGACTCCATGTTGTTATGTGTCTCTGACTATGAAGTATGTGGGTTAGCCAATGTGGCTGAGTTCACTGGATAGTTTCATTTTAGTCCTCGAAACAAGTGCTCTTCCAAATAGTGTTGCTAAACACTAAGGATTGGAATGCATAAAAGCTATATCTAAATGATGCAAGGTAAATGTTTAAAAAGTAGTCAGTGACCAAGGGGTTGAGCACTCATTCTTTGTATAATGTAAGGCTCATCTGCCTTCCACAGGGGAAGTAGGGAGAGGCAAGTTCGTCGGGGCTATGGACTGCTCGCTGGCAATGGGGCTAGGCCTTAGTCATTTACTAGAGCCCAGAAGACTTTCCAGGGCACCTATTCTTGTAGGATGGCTACTATCTTTTGTGAAATATGAAAGTATTGAAAAAGGTCAATGGTCAAAGGATGAGCACTCACTCTTTGTATAGTGTTCGGGTCATTTTCCCCCACAGGGCAGCAGGGTGAGACTAATTGGCAAAGGTTATGTCTTTGTCAGTACTGTAGCTCAGAAGGCTTCCAGGGCACCTGCCTTTGGAGGTTGACTTGTATTGTGAAAATGATGAAAAGGAAAACTCGCTAGAGCCTGAAGGAAACAAACACAAGTACTTTGTCCACTTATGAGACACCACCATCCCATGTTGCTATCTGTCATGCATGTCACTTTAGTTAAGTGTATTGGTTATCATTCAGAGAGATCACATAGTCAAAGTCAGTCATAAGTCATTTCCCTTTGCTTTATCCTTGTTTCCCATCTTCACCCAACATAGCACATGGTTTAAGCTTCGTAAGTATGGCATGAACAAGCAGACTTCCAGAAGGTTTCAAGACTTTTCAAAGGCACAGGTATATCTTCCTTACTATTACTATTGTCGTCACCATGAGTATGAATAACATGATTTAAGTTTGGTTTTGATATACACCACTGGAGCATTTCTTACCTCGAAAGCATGCAGGATCATCTGGGTACAATATCTCACCTCTAGTTTGGGTACTTTGATGTGGTCAACCCAGTTGACCAACTCAAACATGGTCCACAAGGCAATGATTCAAATAACAGCATTCCTTATATTTGTTCCAGACATGCCCAGGACCAATACTGCGACTTCAGTTTTGAGAGTTTAGCCCCAGATCTTATGCTCAGTGATTATTATCACTTTATTATTGGCCACCTGATCAAATTTTATTGCAAATGGCAATGATTTGGTTCTCCTAGAGCATTGCAGTGTTCCAAGAGGTATGAGTAGTCACTTGTATCATTCTTTTGTGTCTCTAGATCATCTAATACAATCAGTTTGCCCCAGTTCTCAGCCTGGACAAAGTAATTATGACTTTTATTAGTTTCAGAGGATGTACCACCAAAAAATGAACTAGAGAATTCACTAAAAAAATCAATTTGGCCTATTGGGTCAAAGAAATGGCTTGGAAATTTGTCAAATGATGTAGTTTGGCTCCCCGGACAGTTCTTCAATAGTTTCAGTCAACATTGTTGTCCATATTATTTTATTGTTATCTCCGCCAGTGAGGACGTCCCCAAGGGGCGCCCCTCAACTTGGCTAATTAATGTATTGCACTGTTATATCCCATGTTATGAGGTTGTAATGGGGCCTAGGGTGTAGAAAGCCCCTCTTGACCCCCTTTTTATCTATTATCATGATCACATGTTATGTTATATCTTATTTTTTACTTAGACAAGGTGTCATTGGGCAAAAAGTGTGCCCCCCTTGATCTAGTCAAGTTGATCCATGTAGAATTGATCTCCATCGTTGATGATGTTATAATATCAATCGTAGAATGTAAAAGTAATTTAGGGTTTGTGTCTCTCAAAATCTATATAAAGACGAGACCCCCCCTATCGTATCCCATTGAGGAATTTGGCACCATTGTCTCTTGAACAATAATAGAAAAAATCTTTCTAGGATCTCGTCTTTTGTGGATGATTGAAAAATGTTCTTTGTGATTAACTGACATTATTCCTCGCTTGCATTGGAGATTATTGGTGAATCTGAGGTATATTTTTCTGGATCCATTTGCTTGACAGGGAAGTCGACTTGGAGAGGGGCGCACCTATGGGAGATGTCCACCTTGCTCTGTTTTTCGTGTTGATCGATACAGGGAATATTTATGTCTTATGATTTATTACTCTCTTATTTGTTCACTTCTCGTCAGTATTTGTCATTTCTCTTGTCATTCTCATTGTTATCTACTTGGTTTGGAAAGAGAGAGGGTGCTTTTGGCTTCCTTGGGCGTTTTAACATAGTTGGATTTGCACCATCTCTTCACTTAATCTATGTGGAAATAATCGTCATCACCTTGGCATTCATCCTCAGAAACATCAAGTACGCTTTTCCCAGGAAAGATCTATCATTTTTTCTCAGTATCTAATCAAGGCTGCATTTTCCATTCATCAAACCCTCATTAAAAACCCTTATTCCTTAAATCTGTAGGTTCTAGTTTGCGGCGGGATATAAAATTCAAAACCCACTTTATTTTTCATCATCATTGAACTCCATTTGCCCATCTTAAGCACCGGTTTGCTTCTTAGGGGAAGACGCCCTCCTTGGGAGGAGTGGGTATTTCGGAAACCGCACACTAGATATTGTTGGTTTTATTTTCATTTGTTTAATCTTACATCCAGCAATCAATTTGAGTATCCAATTTCGTTTAATTTCACCATTTTGCCCTAGATCTCATTTTTTTGCTTAAACCCCTATAGTAGAATTGGGGCTTTTTATCTAGATGCTCGAGATCTCTTAGTAATTGTTTTAAACTCTAATTAAATATCCCGCTAAGAGATTCCACCAAGATTCCCTGGATCATCTACTCATTTTCCTTATTTTAGGGCTATCTTAGTCATAGGGACACCCCTTGGGCTTATGTACTTTCACTAAGTCTGAAGTGTCGATATCCTTGACCAATGTGACATATGAGTTCTTTCAAAGGTCTTGGATACCGTAAGTCGAGATTTTAGTTTTCTTTCCTCTGTCATCCTGGATAGGATCACCCCACGGGGCAACTACAAGATTAGTGATAACAAGCCACCTTACCTCATTAGCTTGTTGGCTTTTAGCAGGTCGGAGGAAAAAGAAAGGGAGGTGCTACCGAAAAATCAATCTTTTGGTCATTCGAGGCACCCATGATGCTTCTACCATCCCCCTCCTTCATTCTTTTTCTTCCCTAAGCAAGTTTGTAAACCCCTTTTACCCATTTTAAGCATTGTAAGTAATCATAAATAAAAAACAACTGGGATTACTACTCCCACAGCCCCCCTTCCCCCCATTTGGGGGAGGCATGTATCTGTCCTTGTTTGGTTTGTACATTTTGCTTTTTATCTGCAAGTTTAGAATAGTTCTGTTTTTTTGTTAAATAAAATAGATCGGTCTTTTTATTTTTTTGTTAAATAGTTCACGAGAAGCAGTCTGTCAGTCTCGGGCAACAGCAAAAGAAATTCGGGCAGCTAGGCTGCTGAGAAAAATACCTTTGTGAAGTTGAGAGAAAATCTACATAGAAAGCCCTAATCCAGAGTTTTCTATGAAATTTGTCTTGGTGACAATTTTTTTGGTCAAATTGTGCTAAGGTTTGAAATTGTCCAAACCAACTAGGGTTTGACAGATCTTGAAGAACATTCATCTCAGAATTCCGAGATTCTTTTGCAAACTAAGTCTTCTCATTTAAGGGATGAATTACTAATGCTTTTGGTGCTTTTGTCCTTTAAAGGTTTCCCCATGAAAACATCTGGTGTTCATGTGTGTTGATGTTTGATTATTTACTGCACTTGTTATCTATCTTATAGTCTACGAAATTAAACAATATATGCAAATGCAAAAATTCAACATGTGTGGTATGTACCAGAGCTAAAGATGAATTTACTCTCAATTTCGGTCATGGAAAACAGTGGATATGCCATCTCTTTAGAGGGTGGCCGTGTTCTTATTTGGCCAAAGGGATCTGACATAGACTCAGCACGAGTTCTTGGTGTCAAAGAGGGCGGGATGTATAGGTTGCAAGGAAATCATGTAGTTGGATCCAAGGGGATCTTGGATCATGGATCGATGTCAATTGCAACGCATAAGGAGCAGAAGGATTCGAAGGGTGACCAGAGTTCATAGACTTCCAGTGTCGGGAGTCAACCTGAAGATGGGAAGAGAGAGTTAGCCCCTTCCTATTCTGTTAGGAGACCTACTTGGTACAAGATAACATTGATGGATGCTCAAGAGCAGGAGAAGGCTCCTAGGAACACATTGAGAGCGGGATTTTGACAAAGATTCCAAACTTCATTGTAGTGATATGTAGCGTCATTGATTTCGTGACTTCCAATGATCAAGAAACAGCTGACCAACAGGGTTGGAGTGATGTTGGTGTGCATGGTGATGTGTGCAATAGTGTGTCAAGGTCAGAGGGAGAACCAGTTCCAGGTGACTCTTCAAGAAGTACCTCCCTCGCTAAGTGGGAATCTTGATGTTTGTAGCTTGGACAGGTACTTGGATGCACAAGAGCAGGAGAAGGCTCTAAGGAGCACATTGAGAGAGAGCAAGATTTTGACAAAGTTTCAAACTTCATTGCACTGATATGTAGCATCATCGATTTCGTGACTTCCAATGATCAAGATACAGTTCAACAGGGTTGGAGGGAAACCAGTGTGCATGATGATGTGTGCAATAGTGTGCAAGGTCAGAGGGAGAACCAGTTCCAGGTGACTCTTCGAGAAGTACCTTCCTCGCTAAGTGGGAG
The DNA here is from genome assembly GCA_001517045.1 of Pseudotsuga menziesii. NCBI lineage: Eukaryota > Viridiplantae > Streptophyta > Pinopsida > Pinales > Pinaceae > Pseudotsuga > Pseudotsuga menziesii. The sequence goes on along the minus strand of LPNX010659594.1, from coordinate 434,761 downwards.
TGTTGATGTATGTAGCTTAAACAGGTACTTTTGCATAAGCTAGGTGGCAAGCATGGAGAAATCGTCCAAATTACCTCTCTAAGTGACTTTTGTATCTCTTTACTAAGTCTCACTTAGGAAAAGCACATTAATTAACTTAATATTGGCTAATGACAAAGTGAATTTCAAATTAAGTGACAGCCATTAATCTTAAGTGAGGCTTGAGATTTAGTCTCATCCATTCATCAATTTGAAGATTAAGGGTTAGGGTTTTGGTCATTGAGATGTTATAAAAGAAATCCTAAGAAGAGGAGGAGACACACAAGACACACAAAGTGAGATAGTGAGATCTCATTGATTGGGTGGAGAAGGACTTTCATCCAAGTGTGCAGGGGCAGGGTCCGAGGAAGGGAGCAAGGGGCAGCAAGATCGAAGGACGGATCTTGAAGTGTGATAGGCTATTCTTGTTGTATTGTATTTTCCTCAAAGGGACCATTATCCCAGGACAGGAGCCCAAATTTTATCTTAATAAAATCATTGATTGTTGGTTTTTCCCATTGGGACATTCCATGGTAAACAAGTGTGTCAAATGTGATTGATTTACTATTTTATTTCCATTTGCTTTAATAGTTAAAATATCAATGTATTTTTGTTTATAATTTCAGCAGTAAATTGTTGCAAACAAAAATCAGATTTGGTATAAGAAATATTAACAGATTGCACTCCTCTTCTAGGACACATCTCTACTCAAGAGTGAGAAAGAATGAACACAAATCATACAATTGAAAGACTCTCACGTTCCTCTCTTTATATAAGAGGTAAGGGAGGCCAACAATACTATATTGGCACAAGCCCTTACAAGCAACCTACAGGAGCCCTTATAGACCACACAAGTGAGACGCCCACACTTGAGTACAAGTGGCATGCTCCAGTGATGATGTCATGCACAATAAGGACTCTAATGTAGATACACAAGGCAAGTCCACACCACTCCATCCTCGATGAAGTCCATCTATCCTCCAAAGCAAAGTACTCCACTAGGGTAGCTACCCCTTGCAAGAACAATGTCTAAGCTCCATGCATCTATAAACCATCTCCAGTCCTCCAAACAAGGACCCAGGTCACCATGTTCCATCTAACACTTGAATCCTTCCTCCATGATGCAGAATACTCCATGTCCCTTATAGGGCATTCTTCTACCAAGTGAATCCTCCATGTGGCCATCATGAAGTGCGTCAACCATCTAGGCAAGAGATCTCCAACGCCCGAAGGAAGAACTTTGACCCAACAAACAACAGCGGTCAAGCATCCATTGAGCAAGCTATCTCAAGTGTGCATATCCATCATGAACTATCTCTCATGCTAGAATCCATCTTGAACCATTGAGGGGCTAAACATACATCATGTACCCAAAATCTTGTGAGGCACCGCCAAACATGGTATAAATACTTTTGGAGTAACCCAAAAATTTAACAATCTCATTGACCATTGATTAATGTTTCGGTTTATTGCTCTTAATGGGTATTTTTTTGAAGGCCCTTAATGGGTATCTTTCATGCTAGAATCCATCTCGAACCATCGAGGGGCTAAACATACATCATGTACCCAAAATCTCATGAGGCACCCCCAAACATGGTATAAATACTTTTGGAGTAACCCAAAAATTTAACAATCTCATTGACCATTGATTAATGTTTTGGTTTATTGCCCTTAATGGGTATTTTTTTGAAGGCCCTTAATGGGTATTTTCTTTAAGGCAGTTTATGCAATCAAAGTGAAGACACCATAAGATATTTTCTGAATTTGGAAGAAGCAATTCATGAATTTGGGGAGGAAATGTGGTCCAAGTTGCTACAAATGATACTCCAAACTCTAAATGATAGAAAGAGGATTACAAAGAAATACCAAACCATTTATTTGACCCCTTGTGCAGTTGATTACCTTTATTAATTGCTACACAATATAGGCAGATCTCTTGGTTCAATAGGAAGCAGAAGTCAATTGCATTGAGCTCGGCAGAGGCTGAGTACATGGCAGCCATTTTGGCTGCATGTGAGGGAATGTGGCTAAGAAAGTTGCTTTTAGGGTTATTCGAGTGTGAGCTAGAGGCTACAGTAGTTTTTTGTGACAATTAGAATGGCATCAAGCAATCTAAAAATCCAGTGTTCCATGACTGGAGAAAACACATAGATATCCGGCATCACTTCTTAAGAGACTGTGTACACAAAGGAACCATTCAATTGGAGTACATTCAGACAAATGAGTAGGTGGCAGACATTTTCACCAAGGCACTTTGTAGGCACAGTTTTGTGAAGTTGAGAGACAAGTTGGGGTTGCTACTGAATCCCTTTCTCGTTGAGAGGGAGTGTTAGAAAGTGGCAACCAGGAAGGTCTTCTATCATTGCATGTGTCCTTTCATGCTAGAAGACATAAAACAAGAAGCCAAGTGTATTAATGTGATTTTCCAAAGTTAGACTTTGGAAAAGTACATTAAGTGATCTATTTATTAATCGACTTAATCGAGTCACTTTTATATAGTTCAAGTAAAATATAATTTCAGTGATGGCTAAGCTAATCTTGGCCATTAATCTCACCGGAGGATCTCATCCATTGATCCATAGTGAGAGTTAGGGTTTTCGCTTGGCCATTGAGTTAAAAGGAGATTTGGTGGAGAGGACACACACAGAGACATACAGAGAAGTTAGAAGAAGAAGTTTGCAGAGAAGACAGAGGAGCATTCATCGAGAGGATTGAGAGAGCGATCAGGCATAGGAGAGGGTCGTACACATTTGCTGAGAAGGGGAGGTCGTACAGCAGTTGTACAGCAAACCGCACATGTGAGCAGGGCCATACAGAAACCATCCGTACAACTAACAAAGACCGTACGGATTTTGTACAGCTAACGCAGAAACCGTACGGATTTCGTACAGTTGACGCAGAGGGTCGTACAATGACGCAAAGGGCCGTACAGATTTGTTGGGGTGTTCTCAGTGATTTGTAGAGGTTCGATTTTTCTAGGATGGGTAAATCGATTTTCTGGATTGTATTTGTTCTATATCTTCATAATAAAATTTCTTCTCTAATTGTTGCACCAGTTTTCCCATCTTGGGCTTTTCCGGGGGTTTCTATACCCAAAAATATTGGTGTCTCTATATTAGTGTGATTGTTGTTATATATTTCTCAGTATTTATTTTCCGCTGCATTACTTGTGAAGAAACTCATTTGTGTTATCAGTAATAAAAAGAAATTAAAAAAAAAATTATACTATGAAGCTCAAGATTGAGTTTTAAGGAAATTTACATACCGAACTTCATTGAACTTGAAAACAAACAAGGTGACTTAGATTCCAGCTATAAAACCTTTACAATGAGCCTTCCCCCCATACAGAAATGTCAAAATCGTGTTATTAAACTTTTACTATACTCCCAATCTATAAGAGCAATAATGTATCTTGAAAAAACAGTGCTCATATCTCTGTTACATTTGTCAACAATTCTACCAATAATCCAAACTAAGAAAATGTTCAGAGTTTCATGAACTCAAAAAGGACTGCTCACCAAGAAAATGCCCTATATACTGCTCAGAGAGCTCTTTCATGAGAACTGGGAGAAGGGTGAGGCCAATAAAAGGTTGTCATCAAAGGGCATGCGAAGCAGCACATAATGACAGATACATTCATATTATATGATGCTCCTACTTTCACTCTTATATGAAGGCCCATAAAGAAGACAATGTTGATGATCCCCATCTTAATTGAGTAGTTTGTGCCCCTTTTCTAATGGACGGCTATAGTTTTGTTTTCCAAATTCATAATCTTGTTCAGATGGACTTTCTCCAACTCAGATGCTTAAGGTGTACCATACTACCTGCCTCCTGCTATAATCAATATAACTATCCTAAATGGTTAAAGTTGTAAAATGTTTCAAAGCAAATTAGAGATGAAATGCACATGATGCACATGAACATTTCCAAAAAATAAAATCAAAAAACATGACAAAGAACATCAAGGCCATCAGAATTTTTTTCTTACTGGAAAGACCTCCATCTAGCTAACTGTCATGGTATTCATGTAAATGGATGAGTGTAAAAACCTTAGAAAAAAGCTTCCTGGGTACATTTCATTTAAAGTCGCAAGAACTCGCTCGGCGCATTCTATATGTTGTTCTCGTTCCTATAAAGATGAGAAATCAATTAATCTAGTCACTGTAAACCTCTTTTTGAGAATAGATAGAACTTTGAATATAAATTTACAATGCATCTAATTATATCTATATAACTAAATTAAAATAAAAGGATAAAATGACAAAGGTGCATAATATGGCTTACCTGAGGGATTGAGAAAAAAGCTGGTAAAATAACATGGTACGACAAAAGAAGCCTGCAATAAGTCAATAAAACTGTACATTCAAGTTACTTTATTGGAAAATATCATTTGACAGATTAAATTATACTTGTGCTAAACACAGCTTATATAAGAAAAAAAAATTATAAGCATGGACACATTTTTACATGCAGTTACTGTGCATGCCAAAATATAGGGCAAAAACAAAAAATGACAGTTAGAAAGGGACTTAGTTTGCCTGCTACAAGATTTTAATGTTCTTTCATTAAATGTGTCAAAAACTAAGATATGAATGATACTGTTGAATGTTACAAGTGTAACTTCAATGTGGTGTCTAATGAAGGTTGATCCCAGTACGAGGATGTCCAATATATTGTTGTTGAGCAAAGTTGTCATTGAGGACAAACCATTAATGACAAAGGTAAGTTAAGAGTTGTTGACAAGACAAAGAAGTAATAAATATTAATGACATGGCATGATTGGGCTTTGGAACACCAAATGGGCCAAATGACCCATTCTGTGGTCATTTGTGGTTTTTGTGGTTATTGGTGGCTTGACGGGGTCTTGGAACCCTTGGAGATGGACCTAGGGATTGAGAAAAGCTTGGCACCCACAAATATGGTGGTATGATGGCTTGCACTTGTTATTGAAAGTCTAGGTGTTGGATTTGTAGTTCATAGAAACTATTATGTTGATCACTTGAAGGAGTCCTTGAACCCCTGCATGAACCCACACACTTGGCAGGTAGTTGATGATGATGTACGATCCTTTTTGTGGAGCATATGGACATTCCTTGCAGACATTGGGTGGTTTGAAACTCATGATGATCATGGATATGCATAAAATGGGAACCTTTCTCAAGTATCTTGTATTTCAAGAAAATTCAAATAATCACATTAAAACGTGTTTGAAGAGGTCGTCCCAGTCCAAATAAAAAAAAGATATATCTACACTCAGCAGGTCGGCTTCAAAAGATTAATATATATATTATCAAGTCGGACCCCTAAAATATTATTGAAAACAAGTATAAATAAGAAGTCACACGATCTCATTTTGTGTATGCATTAAATGGAGATAAATCTAGCTCTGATCTTCGGTGAAAAGAGGAAAGCAGCCGCAGTCAAATAATGAAGGTGTGAATGGGTTGAGGTGTTTGTGCTCTGTGGTTTTCGAGTATAGTTCACACTTTTGAAGTAGTCGGAGCAGTCTTTAGTGCAAGATCTTTTAATTTTTGGGCATAAAAAAATTCGGGACAAGTGTAGAGATAAATCCCTAAACCACTCCAGATCTGTTCCTGACTTTCTGAAACCTCATTTGATGCTTATTACCTGTCTGATAACACCTCTGTACATTGCACAAACCCCTGGTTGAATGTATCTAAAAGCTCTTCTTAGTTGCACAATTGGGTGACCCAGAAGCGTGGAAGTAGGTCTCAGCGGAGCTGATTATGAAACCTAAATGGTCCCTGATTTACATGTGCAAGGGAAGGTACTTTCTCTGTCCTAAATTGTCCTTGATCTCTTCCTTAACCCTCTTCCAGATTACCACAACTTTGTCAGTAATTCACATTTTTTTCCTTACATCTTAAGTGGTCAATGTGACTGCAAAACTCTGATGCACACCTCAGTCAATAATTATAGAAGAGTTAATATTCTGGTCTGAATATCAGATCAGGAATATTACAAACGGACGAGTAGCAAAAACATTTCTCTCAAATATCCTGATAGAACTAATTCATGAAGACACCTCTCGAAGGACAGACATCATGCAGCAAACATTCAGTATGTATAGAGATGATGAAGACAATATAGATGTACAGAAACCTAGATGATCATGATGTTGATGAAGTCCGAATAATACCTTCCTTGTTGAGAGGGAGTATTGGAGTTTGTGCAACTTTGGAAGATATTTTTTATTTGTACCTCCTACGGGAGTTGAACTTGTTGTAATCAATCATACAAACCCTAGTAAGAACAATGTAAACCTTGGGGAGAAAAGCAAGCAAAAGAAAAGATAAAATAAAATTATAAAATATATTTTTATTGCTGCCCCAAGAGATGTCGGCCCCAGTGATTTTCCTAGTGGAAAATCAGTATAAACAGGATGCACCCCTCCTCATTATTTCACACAGTCACACAAGTGAAAATTCGCATCAATGGGAGAGAGAAGTTCGCACCTGCAGAAGGAGACTGTTTTGGGGTTTCTATCTCTGGAAAACACTTCCATCTTTTCTCTCACTTATTTGTACACTAATCTCAGAATTATTATCTCTATACGAAGGTTGTTGGATTTTCTCTCGTTTGGGTTTCCCAAGATAAAAATACTTGTGTTATTGTTTTGTGCTTTGCCTTTCTTCTAGTGATCCTATTGGTAAATACAATTAAGATATACTGCTATAATCTTATGAAATTCTAACACAGGAGGGGTGTTATAGAGCAATGGTGGTCATGATTGGGCCCTTTGGTCATCCTTCAAGGGTACTATGCCTTAATGGCACTGCTGACATCCCTTTATTGGGGTTTTTAACCTCGGGATTGGTGTTCGGGGCCCCTGAGGGTTGACCACTGGGTCAGATGGCTCCATCGCTTGTTTACGTGCTCTGGTGGCCTCTGCTTCAGCAATGAGACATTCATCTCCATTCATAGCCACTTATGACACCCTCTTGGCCTCTCAGATTGTTGGCACCTGCTCTCCCTGGCCTTATCTCCTCAGAGTAAGATATCCTCCATGCCAGGCCTTTTTTATGCTTTCAAGAGGGCGTTGAGGGATTTTACAGCATTATAGGGGTTAGATGGGGTATAACGCCCTCCCTCCAACTCACTCCAGCCTTTTGTTCGGAGTGATTCACTTATTTGAGCGTATTTTGGTGCCTAGGGGTACAAATACCCCCAGGAAGCCTACCTTGAGCCTAGCTTAGGCCATATTTTATTATTATTTTCTTTTAATTTTCAATTGACATTTTAAGTTGACTTATTTTAAGGCATGTAGGCGTGGATATTTTATAAAAAGTGAGTGTGAGATCATATAAATAGATCTCCTCACTTTCATTTTAAAGACAAAACTCATGGGATAATACACTATGCATTTGGTTTACACTTGCTAGGGCTCATTCAATGGATGCGCTCCTCTTGAGAAAGTTTTTTTGGGTTAATGCAAGTTTTTTCTGGTAATTCTTTGGTGAAGTTCTTTGCTTGGTGATGTTTTGATTTGTTGGATGAACATGAGCACAAAGAAGTCAGGCTTCTCACCTTTTTGTTTGAATGTTGGTGGATGTGCACGTTCGAAGTATTAGTGGTAGCCCTAGCGCTGCATTTTTTCTTAGAATAGGCCATTACCTTCTATTCTTGTCACCTTAGCAAGTTGAGGCGTGTCTCCTTGTGAGGGTGCCCTAGGGTTTCTCCTTAGTTTTTCTAGGCTAGTTGCTTGACCTAGATACCCTTCCTCCCTAGGTGCCCTAGATTGTGGTGGGGCTTTTTGCTAGCGTTAGTTCCCTTGGTTTTCACACCTTTTCTCTTCTAAAAAAACCTAGTTCTAGAATTAGTTTAGGATTAGTTTTAGGTCAAATTTGGGTCTGCAATTTTATGTTAGAAACCATAAAAATCAAAAATTTATTTGTTTTGCACTTTTGGGCCTCCCAAAAATTTTGACCACCTTCCCTAAAAATTTTCCTTGGCCTTTAAAGCCCTAAAAACCCTAAGATGGAATTATTGGGAACCCTAAAAATACAAAAATCGTAAAAATCTCAAAATCTGCCCTAAAAGGCCCTAAAACAATCCTAATTCTACCCTAAAAGCCTTAGCTGCATTTTCCCCACTTACCCCTAGCCGTGCTCCTTTCACTCACAGTTGTCCCTAAACTCGGGCCTGCTGCTATAGCAGCAACCTCGTTCCTCCCCCTTTCTCTACCCTCGGTCCTAGGCCTGCTATAGTCTACGTTTGGCCCTTACAGTGGTAGCCCTCCCTTTGACTGATACAAGACGTTCTTAATCTGCATAAAACAAAATAAATAGTGGTTAGATAGTCATATACCATAGCTTTCATCCTTAACACAGTTTGCCAAATTGTTGCTTAATGTTAGTTCAATTGTTGCTGATATTTAAATGTTGAAATAAACGGTACCGTGTGAGCATATTTTGACTTAATATCACCATATTGTTGTACATATTAAATACACTCTACAACCCTGCTCACCCGCGTCTCTTCAACTTCCATCCCAACCCTCCTCTCTTCCTGACGTGGGTTTTTAGAGCATGGAGGACCCGAAGGAAGACAAAGAGATGAAGGAACTTTCCAAAACCCCCACCTAGGGCTGGGACTTCAACGACGGAGGACAATTCAAATACCTCAAGCCAAGGTAACCCAGAACCCTACAGCCCCACGGACATTGCATTGGAATTAGATTTCGCTTTTTGGATGTCTCAAGTTAAACAAAAGCTAAAGAAACTGGAATCTCTCGAAGCCGAAAATAGTAGACTTCGCTCGGACGTGGGCTCTCTTGCTGCTAGAATTTCGGAAGTAGAAGAGGGCAACTTATCCATTAAGAAGATGATACAGGAGAAGAAAGAGCAGGAGTCTTCCCACCCCCTAAATGAAGCGCTTCACGCTGAAATCTGGGACCTCAAGACCAGGCAAGAGGAAATCAAATCCCAACATGCCTCCTTCAAACAGGAAAAAGAGTCGCACATTAACTCATGGGCACAAGTAGTTCGAGGGAAAGACAAAAACACTCCCCCTTTCACAGCAGTCGAGGAGGTCGTACAAGCCAAACTAGTTGAAGAACGGACCAGACAAGCAAGGGAATTGAATCTAAAAGTAAGAGGTCTCCCTCAACCTCTTCCTTCTTCAGACCCCATGGAGGTAGGAGTTGGGTTCCTGCGAGATACCCTCGGCATATCAGATATAACCTTGGACAAAGCTTGGGTGGGCCACAACTCCACCATCTTTATTAGATTCTGAAATGCAACAGATAGGCTCTGTGCCATTAGAGCTAAACGAAAACTATTCTCACTCCCCAACAAGATATTCCTTGATGAGGACCTCAACAAAGCATGGGTTGTAGAGCTTAAACAGTCTTGCACGAAACCTCATGAGATCTGGATATATATATGAAAAAGAGACAAGAATTACATGCAAATAAACATATTAAACATGCATAATCTAGATCCTCAAACATATATGCTATGAGATATAGAAAAAACAAGTAACCTTACTTGCCCAACTATACTCCTATTGATTCAGTTGAATCGTTCAAGCCAGACAGGGTTCAGATACAGAAATTGAGAGAAAAGTCGGCAACATCAATAGCCATAAGACAATGCTTAATCCACACACATGAGAGCATTACACCATTTGGCCTCCAAAGCTTCTTTATTCCAACAATCAAAAGATTACAACAGTATTACAATAGCAAGCCCTTCAATCCAACTCTAACTAGCTTGGAAGAGGAGGCTTATGCTTTGATTTATACAAAAAACAGGAGATCCAACCCAGGGGGGGTGCAAATCCCAAGGAGACAGATCAAATCAGCTAATGGAGAGTCAATCAATGCAGATCTGAAGCTGAGCTGAGCCTACTTGTCAACCGAGGGGCTGATTGAGATGACACACCAACCCATAAACCGACACATCAGTCCACAAAGCATTCAGGAGAGTCCAAACGTGTGGAGGAGAGAGAGGGCGCAATTCCCCATAAAGATTACTGAAGATCAACTCTGGATCTGATTTGATCACCTCCTTTAGTCAAGGATTTGTCAGATCCAGTCAATCTGGTTCAGATCTGACTGATTTCAATCAAATTGGCTGAGAATCCACTGATCTATGATTTTGGATTTGCTCCATTATTCATCAATTTATAAATTAATATAATCAATAAATGAT
>LPNX010659594.1:365120-424147 GCA_001517045.1 Pseudotsuga menziesii | reverse complement strand
ATGCTAGAACATTTATTACAATTCTCCCATGGGGTATGAACATGTGATATAGTACAACAAGCACTTCCCAAAAGTACTTCCAAAGGTCTTCTGAAGTCCGGACAAGTTATCCTTGTCCGCTTCACCAGGCTCACTTGATAAAAAAACACTTAGTACAACTTAGGTGGTAACATTCTAGCTCCAACTGCGGGACGTGTGCTCGATCTGGTCATAGGGCAAGGAGAGGATACGAGAACACCAGAATCTCTGGTTTATACACCCTGTAAAAACATCTCAAACATCTCAACTTGACAAGAAAACCTCAGTAGCACAAGCTTTACATAAAAACCAAATGAACCATTAAGATGATTTATTTAAACAAAATAAATGTAACTAACTAAAAGAAGCAAAGTTTTATTATAGCTAAATATAAAATAGAAATGCAGAAAGTAAATGCTCTCTTTCAAGGAGCTTATTTTCCTACCCTAAGCATGATATAAAAAGGGTTAAGTGTAATCAGAAATCCAATGTAACCACCTAAGCATTTTATTAACATAAAAAAAAATTTCCTTGTCTTTGGTTACCAGCCAAAGTAAGGATACCTTATTCAGAAAATGCAACCTGCGTGATGATTCAGAATGGGCGGGATGGATGGGAGATTATAGGCATGAATAATGTCATAAACATTCTTCCCCAACTTGTATGTGCTCATGCAGGTTGCTTCTATCCATGACTGGATAGGACTGATATACCAAGCAGAATGATGAGGTAGACTAACTACATCATCATACTGATCATCGAGGCTTATCAAATGATAACTCGTTGCACAAGCCCCAAGTAGCTCCAAATCATAAGGAACCTCTATATGTGAAAAAGATTGCTGAGAGTGATACTCCACTGACTGCATCACATCTGACTTTTCACAACACTGCTTCTCAATGTCTTCATTACTAATACCCTTGTGCGGCTCTGCATGATATGACTCTAAATGATCACATGAAAATTCTAAATGCTCCTCTTCCATATTAAGGTTTTCCAAGGTCTCCAGATCCATGCTTCCCTCTATGGAAGTATAGTAGATTGGACTTCCACAAAATTCTAAATAGACACTCCCCTTGCTAGATATAGCTTAGATAGGATTCTTAATAAGATATCCACAAAAATCCCAATAGTCATCACCATCATCTATCTTAGATGTGATGAATTCCCCATTGTTGATATCAGGTTCCAATATCAAGTTTTCTTTGTCTTCATTACTGATACTGATATATGGCTCAGACTGATCATGTGGATAAACTACATGCTCCTTTTTCATATCAAAGTTTCCCAAGGCCACATGGTCCATGCTCTCTCCTTTAGATATGCCATAGATAGAAAAATCAACAAAACCATCAAAAGTTTTTGGTTCATTATTTTCCTCTTTATTCATGTCATAGACCGGATTTTCCATGAATGTCCAGGACTCCTCATCAATATCTTTGTCGGGGATAAGGGAGTCTTCGTCACTTGTATCATGCTCCAAGCTATACTTGTCCTCATTTTCATACTCATCTTCTTCAGAGAAAAGGTCACAAGGCAGTAAACCTTCCAGGCTGTCATCATTATATGGAGAACACGTAGGAGTCCCGTCATGTACATTACAGTTTTCATCATAAGTTTCACTATAAGGTTCTGCAATGGTTTCATCCTTAGGTGTGTACTGTTTAGCTGGTGACAAAGGGTAGGCCTAGCCTACCATGTATATATGATCAAGCTCGCTTGAAGTTGTTTCCTGATTACTGACCTCGGGAAGTCCATGTTCCATGACCTGATTTGCAACATAACAAGTGCTTTCTTGGTGGAATTGTTCGCAGGGTCTACACCATGGAATTACTTCTTCTACCATGTTAGCTGAGTCTAACTGGTTTGGAATCCTAGGCTCTTGCTGAGGAAGATTATCTTGATACATCTGATTCTGCTTGGGCTGAAAGTTCCTAGGTCCATTATTCCTTTCCATTGTGATCAGTCTATTATGAATGTGATTCAAGTGTGCAGAATGATTGGCCATTAGTTGGTTTTGACTAGTAACCAAGTCTTTTATCATGTATGTTACCTTTTCCATGGGATCTTTAGAGGCTCCCGTTTCTTCTAATTCAATAGCTTTTCCCTTTTCTTTGTTGTATGAAGTGTTTTCCCTAGTGTTACCTGGAATGTTGAATTTTCCTGAAGACTACATATTCTTTTCTATTTTCTCGGCCAATTCCTGAGCAGTTTTTAGATTGGCCGGCTCTTTGTCTCTTAACTGGTACTTCAAATCACCAGTGAAAGCTTCGATGTAAGATATGAGGATGGAGGCATCCTTTGGCTTGATTTCATTAGGGAGGTCCGCAACCACATGCCTGAACTTAGTGTTAAATTCATCCATGGTTTCATTCTCCATCTTCTTAATGTTATGAAGGGCAGCAAGCAGATGACTTGGTTCTTTCTTTTCTCCCCATTTCTTCTTAAAACACTCTAGGAATTCACTAAGAGTTTTATATAATCATCATCTAGGTCGAAGTACCATTCTTCAGCATCATCTTCTAAGGATAAAGCAAAGAGCTTCATTTTGACATCGTAATGGTCATGGGCAGCATCATTGCAATAACTGACTAGGTGCTTTTCAAACTTTCAAAGGTGAGACTTAGCAGTGATGGCATTATTGCCCTGAAATATGGGGAGCTTCTTGATAGCATCTTTTGGAATGGCATGGAGAGCACCTGCTATCTGAGAAAAGTCTAGGGGTTTGAATAATTCCGTCATTTCTTGAGATTGGTGAACATGACTCTCTACAAATATGTGATGGATATCTGAGAGGGATTGGTCTCCTAAATTTTCAAGGTTTCTACGGAAAGTCTGCCTATTCAATCTTTCCCTAATAAACCTTTCGGGATCAGGGAGAGGATTGAATAATTGTCGGCAGTTTCTTCGGGTAGAAATTCTTGAAGGGATGTTAGATAGTGGAGTCGCCAAATGGATCGAGTTTTAATTTTTATGTTTTTTAAAGACTAGATTAATCTAAAGTTTTTATCTTTTTAGTTGTTTAGAAAAAAGTTAGGCTAAGTCGTACTCGGGAATAAAAAGATTTATCCCCGGCAACGGCGCCAAAAAAGTGTTGCCGCCTTTCACACACCTGGGTCACGTGCCAGAAATCTTCAAGCCACTCGGTGTGTCCTTAGGGGCAAGTCTCGAGTCAAGGCTGTCACCTTGTTCTTGACTCCTCCGTTTAGGCTCAACTCCTAACGAAGCCAAGGGGTGTAGACCCTATTAAGTTACTCAGGAAAAATTATTTAGTATGGTGATGTTAAATTGAATGAGTTACTTTGGAGTTTGAAATTTAACCATAAACAACCATAGATGACAAGATACAAAATGAGTGCACGAAAGCACAATGCTGAGACACAATATATATATATAGCAAGAAAATAGCCAGTGCCTTTAAATGGAGTCAATAGATAATCAATGTACTTGCATGTGCTTGGAGTGAATGTTTTGCAATCGCCTCTTGGTACGTTTTAAGTTAATGTGAAATATGAGTTGATTAAAATTAGGCGAAGGGGTGGACTCCAGATATACCCGAGAGTACTTGGAATATGTCCAAAACTAAACCTTCACGGCTACCCGCAAGGAATATGTGGGTTGAATGGAGTCTCTAGGGCTATTGTTCATAACGCACCCGTTAGGGTGTGAAAGAGATCGGCGCCCCGAGGTCACTTTTCAGGAGTTCCCGCTTCCTTTGGGTATTTTGCCACCGTAATGGTTTGATCTAGGTGTTGGATTTTCACCTGATGGTTTGTCAATTTGGAAGAGTGAATCCTAATTATTCTAGTCACTCAAGTGTTTTTGATACAACTTGACTAATCGGACGAACCGCAGCTAAGTGCAGAGCATACACACTGGAGTCTTGTTAATTTTAGTAAATTTTGAGATGGGTGTTCTTGTTAAAAAGAAAACCCTCCAAGAACCTCTTTCAATCCAAGTGGATCTCAATCAGGGAATCAAGGAGGGGTTAATTTTATAATAGCTGATGAAACAATTGATGAAAAGGAAAACACAGATACACAATTCCAATTTTTTAATTAGTCCTACCACGCATCTCTTTCCCCTTTCGAGTCAATCGGGAAGTCGTGGGGTAAGTATTAAGATTACTTTAAAATATCAAATATGGAATATGGAAATGATAATAAATCAAAGTATACTGCCCTCCAGATTAGAACTACGCTAGATTGAAAAGAGATGAACAAAAAGTAAAAAATTGACACCGACGCAAATCCTCCAAGGGGGGATGGTGAATACGCTTGAAAGAGCCTATTCGAAAAGACCTCTTCTTTTTATTAGCAGCGATTTACAATATCAGCAAATTCAAATTGATGCACTTTGGTCCTTGTTATCTGGGATCCAAAGGCTTACAACAAGCTTGTAACAAGCTTGAATTAAAACACAGCAGTGGGGGAAGCTTCCGGGAAGCTCTGGTTCGTCCAAGAGTCAGAAATTTGGCAAAGTCTCCTTCTCTTTTATGTTAGACCTGCTAAAAAACAGCGAGCAATTAAAATCAAATGTGCCCAAACACACTTTAAAAGTGTTTTGGGTCACCATGCTAATTACCAAAAAAAAGTGAGTAAAAATTGTTAAACAGGGGTAATCTAATTTCTGCAAAAGGAACCAAGGAAAGCAAGCTTTCCTTGGGATCTTGGCTTGCTGTTTGGGCAGCCAATGAGATATGCACTTTTATTGCAGAATTTAAATCTTTGAAGATCAAAAAAGGAAGCTACCTTATGAGCAAGCTTTAGATCTATGCTTTAGCTACTTGCAAAAAGGGAATTTCCTACACCTAGATGTATCTTTATGAACTGATATTCTTTATGAAATTATAGATCTAAGCAACAAAACTCTTATAAAATAGATCTAACAATATATATTCATTTCTTAGAACTAGATTTGATCATAAGAGGAAGAGACAGGTAACCGGAAGATTCATTTTAATAGAAAGGAGGAAGAGAAGGGGAAAGGCCCATTGTTGGATGGATCTGCAATGGAAACTTGTTAGTGGAATACAGAGGGTCAATGCCTTCACAAAGTTTTTGGATGTACAGTGGAGTCAAACTAGATCCACAGCTCGTCCAATCCTTGCTATCTAAAAGCTAAACACACAATCTTGCACGAAACCTCATGAGATCTGGATATATATATGAAAAAGAGACAAGAATTACATGCAAATAAACTTATTAAAAATGCATAATCTAGATCCTCAAACATATATGCTATGAGATATAGAAAAAACAAGTAACCTTACTTGACCAACTATACTCCTATTGATTCAGCTGAATCGTTCAAGCCAGACAGGGTTCAGATGTAGAAATTGAGAGAAAAGTCGGCAACATCAATAGCCGTAAGACAATGCTTAATCCACACACATGAGAGCATTACACCATTTGGCCTCCAAAGCTTCTTTATTCCAACAATCAAAAGATTACAACAGTATTACAATAGCAAGCCCTTCAATCCAACTCTAACTAGCTTGGAAGAGGAGGCTTATGCTTTGATTTATACAAAAAACAAGAGATCCATCCCAGGGGGGGCGCAAATCCCAAGGAGACAGATCAAATCAGCTGATGGAGAGTCAATCAATGCAGATCTGAAGCTAAGCTAAGCCTACTTGTCAACCGAGGGGCTGATTGAGATGACACATCAACCCATAAACCGACACATCAGTCCACAGAGCATCCAGGAGAGTCCACACGTGTGGAGGAGAGAGAGAGGGCGCAATTCCCCATAAAGACTACTGAAGATCAACTCTGGATCTGATTTGATCATCTCCTTTAGTCAAGGATTTGTCAGATCCAGTCAATCTGGTTCAGATCTGACTGATTTCAATCAAATCGGCTAAGAATCCACTGATCTATGATTTTGGATTTGCTCCATTATTCATCAATTTATTAATTAAAATAATCAATAAATGATTTTTTGGGGCAATCTGACCTGAGTGATGGAAAATCACTCAAAACTAGGAAATAGTGGGTCCATGGGTTTAAATGGTGCTCTTAGCTTGAAAATGAGCACCTACATGACTGAAACTAATTATTTGGCCCACTTTTATTACAAAATCAATTTTTCCAATTAAACTATTAAAAAATAGCCTAAGTTTTGGAAAAATTAAATTTTAATAAAAAACACTGAAAAAACTAAAAAATGAAAAAATGAAAAAACCTAGGGGGACTTAGACATGTTCATATGACTCAACCATGATGTCTAGCATGTTTATACATTGACACATAGACTCTAATAACCTCAATAGGCCTAAATGCCAAGCCGACCACCCCAACTTTGGAGGTATGGAATGAAAAACTCAGAAATTATCAGTCGTTTATTCAACAACCAATAATAACCAAGCGAAAAAACACCCTGGGCTGATCAGATTGACAAATAAAGTCTAAGAGACCGAGTCTTTTACAGACACTATCATGCTAGAACATTTATTACAATTCTCCCATGGGGTATGAACATGTGATATAGTACAACAAGCACTTCCCAAAAGTACTTCCAAATGTCTTCTGAAGTCCGGACAAGTTATTCTTGTCCGGTTCACCAGGCTCACTTGATAAAAAAACACTTAGTACAACTTAGGTGGTAACATTCTAACTCCAACTGCGAGACATGTGCTCGATCTGGTCATAGGGCAAGGAGAGGATACAAGAACACCAGAATCTCTGGTTTATACACCCTATAAAAACATCTCAACTTGATAAGAAAACCTCAGTAGCACAAGCTTTACATAAAAACCAAATGAACCATTAAGATGATTTATTTAAACAAAATAAATGTAACTAACTAAAAGAAGCAAAGTTTTATTATAGCTAAGTATAAAATAGAAATGCAGAAAGTAAATGCTCTCTTTCAAGGAGTACAACTTAGGTGGTAATAGGTCTCCTTGATGGCCACCAATGAGTACGCCAGATTCATGTGGATTCGGGTGAGAACCAAGATCTCCCCCCTGAGACACATCTACTTCGTCGTTTGCTACTTTCCACCCACGTCCTCATCCTTTTCCATCCACAATGGAGCGAACAAGGACCCTTTTATGGACTTGTATACTTGCATCACTCAATACTCTGCTGACGGGGAGGTCATACTTATGGGATACTTTAATGCTCGCACTAGAGACCTCAAGATCCCTCTCCATGACTGATCTGAAGATGTGTTCTATACCAAAGGACTCGACCCGATCGCGGTAGGTCTTCACCAGACTTCAAAAGATGCTCTAGGGCCCACTACAACATATGGCAAACATCTCCTGCAGTTAGGGGAATCCCACGAGTTGCTTATCCTAAACGGCCTCCTTTGCTTCCCGGACTCTCACTTTTTCACGTGCCAACCACATGGAGGCGAAGCTAGTGTGGTGGATTATGCTCTAGCCAGGCGAAACTTACTCCCTTTCATTCGAGACCTCTTTATCTCCCCCATCACTCTAGCTGACCAAGCACTTCTTTCTCTCTCCCTCCAAGTTGACCCTCCCCTTCCAACCCCCCTCCCCGTAGAGCCCCCCCTCCCCACATCTGACCACCTTTCATTTCGACGAAGGCAACCCCGACATCTTCCTATCAGCACTCTGTGAGACTCTTCCTCCAAAATCCCATTTCTCCTCACTCAACTCGGCCTCTACCAAGTACCAATGCCTCTCGTCTGCAATCTAGGAGGCTGCACTTAACTGCTTCCCCCACTACACTCGTACCTCCTCTATCACCCCTAAACCTGGCTCTTGCCCCATGAACAAATAGTACGATGAGGAATGCAAAACCCTCCACCGAGAACTCTGTTATTCCTTCCTCCACTCCTGCTCTACTTATCCCGACATTCAAAGGTCTTATCATCGTCTCCTTCGTCACAAAAAATGATATTTTGTCTCTCAGAGAAGACGAGATCTCTCAGCCCTCCTATGCCATTCCCCCAACCATTTTTGGCATACCATCCTCTCTTGGTGCTCCCCTCTCTCACCCGACTTTGACCCTGCTTCAATGTTTTCCCACACCTCCAAGCTCTATGACATTCTCGACCAGGCCAACATTCATGTTGCTTCCCCCCGTTCCTCCTGCCAGATCTTCACTAACAGCAATGTCACGAAAGCCATCCGAGCGATGAGCAGTAGCAAATTAGCAGATGAGGAAGGATACCAAGCAGATTTCTTCAAGCATGGTCTCCGGGTTCCGGTTAGCTACTTGGTTGATCTCTTCAATCACGTGGTGTGTGAAGGATTTCCACCAGTTTGGTCTCTTCATATCATCTATCCGATTCACAAGTCAGGAGCCACTTCTGATCCCAACAACTATAGAACAATCATGGTAGGCCACACATTCTCAAAGTTATATGCCACCGTTCTCCATATGAAGCTTTCCAGCGATTTTGAACAAAGAAATCTTAGAGCCCAAGGTCAGGCAGTGTTCAGACCAACACATCAGACTATCGACCACATTTTTACTCTTTGAGTCGTGATTGAGGAGGCACGCCGCCGTTCCTCAAAAATCTACAACTTCTTTGTAGACTTCCGGAAAGCCTTCGACTCAGTTCCGAGAGAGGATTTATTGCAACGACTCAGAGACAGCGGCATCTCAAAGATCCTCTTGACAGCTATTATGCGCCTCTATGAGTCTATTCGTGGCCACCTTCGCACAGCTCGAGGGTTATCTGAGTTCATCCGTAGCACCATTGGGGTGAAATAATGTTTGCCCACTTTCCCCCACCATGTTTGAAATCTACATAGATGAGTTGGAGGCCTTTCTCCATGAGCATACCCAAGAAGCAGATGGGTGCCTCCTCCACCATGTCCTGATCTCTATCCTACTTTTCACTGATGATAAAGTACTCTTATCTTCCTCCTTGGAAGGCCTGCAGAGACAGCTTGATGCCTTAGCCCTGTTCTGTGAACTTCAAAAGCTGACAGTGAATTTGAGCAAAACAAAGGTTATGATCTTTTTTGGGGTAAAGAAAACCTCAGACTTATGTTTCTTATTCAAAGGGGAGGAAGGCGAGATCACCAGTACTTATACTTATTTGAGAGTGCAGTTTTCTGGTCCCTGCTTCAATCTATGACCATCTCTAGAGCCTCAAATTAACAAGGGGTACGGATCCCTAGCCCTTCTTGAGAGACATTGTTTTCGCCACCACTTCCAGGA
The DNA here is from genome assembly GCA_001517045.1 of Pseudotsuga menziesii. Lineage (NCBI taxonomy): Eukaryota > Viridiplantae > Streptophyta > Pinopsida > Pinales > Pinaceae > Pseudotsuga > Pseudotsuga menziesii. Next base: position 414,983 of record LPNX010659594.1, on the reverse strand, counting down.
TATCTCATCCAAGATGGACCTATTAAATACCTTGATCCGTCGCACTGTTTTATATGGATAAGAAATTTGGGGACCCTCTCTACTCGAGTCGAATTGGGCCTCAGCTAAAAGAGTCCAGATCCTTCTTCTTCGACGTATCATCAGATGTAAGCAGACAACGCTGCAACACATCATCCTAGCTAAGTTTGGAGCCCAACCCTTCCGTCTCGAGACGGTTTTCAGATTGGTTTCCTTCTTGCATCGGATCCGGGGGTTAGCCGACTCGTGAAAAGGTCAGGACAGGTGCCCTTATCTAGCTTATTGCTTTGTTGAGACCATTGCACGCGCTACCATTCAAGCAGGGCCAAGTGTTGGCTCACAGGCGTCGCGAGCCTTCTTGCTTCAACGAGGATCCAGTTAGATCGTCTCCCCCCGTTTCAGTACTCCCTAGATGCCCCCGGTCACCTTCTACCTACCCGACATGAGTTAAATAAGATCATCAGAGAGGATGTTTACAAGCAGTTCGTCCAGGTTACTTGGGTCAATCCTCCGGGAGGATTGCGTCCAAAGATGACTTTTATATTGAACACTTCTTGGAGATCAAAGACAGGCTCACTATCCAACCCCAGTACACGTTTCGCCATTGGATGCATGCTCTTCGGATCCCTCTCGGACAGTTCAGAGTAGGATCCCATAGACTCTGGGTAGAGACAGACCACCAGATTGATAGATCAAATAGGATCTGCCAACTATTTCATCTACAGGAAGTGGAAACCGAGTCACATTTTATCTTCAGATGTCCTGTATACTACAAGATCAAAGGATGCTTCCACTACTTGTTTAGGGGGGCCTCAAACTCTAGTCGCCTTCTTTAGATACACCGGTCAAAGATGTCTAGCACTTTATATTCAGGAGGCTCTCAGGCTTCAAGCGTAGGTCCTCTAGCCCCCCACTAGACCAGATACCAAACAGAGGATCACGGCATTCTTCAGCATGCTACCACCTTCCAGGGGAACCAAGAGATCTACTGACCTAGATATCGATCCATTTCCCAGATCAGCAAAGGTTGATGTTTCTCAACCCACAAGATCTCAGCGGCAGCTCTATACCAGACCTCCCTCCGAGAGGCGCTCAGGACCCTCCAAACCTCATCGACATCACTCCAGAGAACGCCCCACGCCTACCAACTCTTATTCGGGACAGCAAACACTATTGCACTTCCCTCAATTTTCCTCTTTTAGCCTCAGATGTTAGGAGTACTAGACCTTACTCGGTCCTTTTGGCTCCCAGATCCTGTCCACTTGAGCTTCGTCGGCCCCGTGCAGGGTTACAGTGTTGAAACTGGGTCAAGAACTCTCCCATGCTACAGCCCAACTCGCCTTGTACACTTTTACTTCTTTCTATTTAACTTCTTGTGTTGTATTTCTTTTAAAGGGAGATCATTTGATCCTCCCACATGCACAAATGTCATTGTAACCGACAGTCCCATTGACCTACTTTGTGGTCATTAGTGAACATTAATAAAATTATCTTATCTTATCTGCGATTAGTTTGTCGCCATATTGTTGGTATGAAATTGGTATAATTGACTGCTACCATGACATACTACTGTGCTTACTAAATGCACATAGTCTACACACAGTCACATACATAGCATGGTTGAGTGCTTTGATCAACTGTTCATGGTTCTTCCGATTGCAAATTGAATGCTTAACTAATATCTTAACGCTGATATGAATTAGACTGGTGCATCCTTGTTTCTCCACATGTTCAGTCTGCACATAAACTGTAGTGCTAGTATTTCGATGTGTAATCTTTCTTGTGTCTGGTGGAAGATATTAACACTATAAATGCTTAAACATACTGCTGCACATTTTGACACATAACTGATACCATCGTGTACACTGCTGTTCATTATCAATGCTGCTATAAATACTGAATGTGATGTGATGACTGAATACATATATGTTGTACTTGGATTTCTGTTGTCATAATTATCTATCTTATTGTTACATGCACTGTGGTACTTACATTTTGGGCTATAATTAATGCTTATACTTGACCAAATGTTTTGTTGGTAACATTGGGGAATAAGGCTAACCTTTGGGCTGATATAATGTTGCAATAATAATTACACAACCCTTATATTTCCTTCACTCATTTTCTAGACTCCATAAGGAACAGATCCACTAACATCCCCGAAAGAGAACATCTTTGGTATTTTAGTGTCTTTGCAAAGTCAAAAAAGGGCTCTCCCCTAGGAGGCTTAGGGTTACGAAGCAATTGGGAGAAGTTGACTAAGGTGACAGTGGTCACTTTCTCCTCACATGTTTGTCGGTGATTTGGACTACCATTTCATCTAGTAACACACCCAAGCATAATAATAATAAAACCCCAAGTTTAAAACCTCGATTTTTAGATCTATAGGTTCTAGTTTGTGGCTGGCATTAAAACTCAAAACCCACTTTGGAAATAATTCAAAACCCCTAGATCTAATTTTTCACGACCATTGGACTTCATTTTCCCACTCAAAACACTGGTCTATCCTTAAGGTAAGGATGCCCTCCTTGGAAGAAGTGGTTACCTTTCATTCCGCAAACTGGGTATTGCTAGTTTCACCTTTAATTGTCTTATCTAATACCTAGCAATCGATTCCAGTGCGTAAATCATTTCAATTTTGCCATTTTCCCATAGATTTGATTCTTCACTGTCAAAACCCTAGGGTAAATTGGGGCTTTTCACATAGGCGCACGATTTCTCTTAGTAATTATGCCAAACTCTAATTAACTATTCTACTAAGAGATATAATCAAGTTTCTTTGGATTATTTACTTGCATTATGTGTTGCAGGGGTACTCGTCCCCAGGGTTTGGGTTCGCATCCATGTCTCGAGTACCGTCCCCAAATCTCGAAAACCAGGTTGGGGACCTCACAGCCGTCCCCTAAAGTCCACATCGAAGTCCCCTAAAGTCCCCATCGAAGTCCTCGAGTACCGGAAACCTGTGACAAAAAACAGGAAACCTCGCTTGTTTTGGGGATCCTGTCCCCCGATTTTGAGGACTTCGAGGAAACTTTTGTCTATGAAAATTTTTTTTTAAAAAGAAATTTATAAATTTGTTTTTTTTTTTATGAAGAGGGACGGGGTGGGCATGGGTCCCCCTACCCTCTTAACACCCTGCGGGCCTTTCCACTCTCCCAACGCACACATTGACTTCAATCAAAGCTTGCGACAACAAAGAGAGGAGAGGCTGCAAAAATATTTTTAAATTTGATTAGAGATCAATTTTCTCTGATCTTTTGCACAATTTTTCCTTGTAAATTGATGTCAAAGTTCAACCACTAATGAATGATGCCAAACAATGATACAACCATGACCATTGTTCTCAGCTGCAACCCAAATAAAACAATCTAAACTTCCAAATGTCATCAATGTACAAAGCATTCCATGAAATATATTTTAGAATATAATTAGAGAGCAGATGTCTCTAATTTTTTGCACATTTACTTTAATCCTTTACCTATAAATTGATATCAAAGTTAACCACTAATCACTGGTGCCAGAAAACGACTTTCAGATGTTCACAATACAGGATATCCCAACACACCGGGGTATTACATAATACAAACATACACATTCAATTAAATGACAATGACAAATCAACTTCAACCAAAAGAAACAGTTAAAATGTCAAAGACATTAGCCAGTCTGGCAGTTTAAATCTAAAAATCTTAATTCAGAAACAATAATCCTTCTTTTATATCTTGTATTCAAAACTGGTGACTTTATAATGCAGCATGCTAGAGAGTTGAAGCTCAAACAGGCTAAGTTTGTGTGGTTAAGCTATTCATTATTCATTGCTCATTATTCAATGTTTTTTGCATTTTGAATTTTGGATGTAGACTTGTTGCCTGTTGGTGTATGACATTGTGATTGGACATATATCATGAATGATGAATCATGATTGATATGAATAGGCAAACAGTAACTTGAATTTCCACTTGGTTTATGTCTTATGATTATAAGGTTCATATGTAATTTCCACTTTATATGAATGACTTATGAACTTTGAAGCAATGTGCATGTTACTTATTGAAATTGAATACTAGTGAAAATGATTTAATTTTTTATTTCATATATATGTATAGTACCCCAACGTACCCAAGTCCCTTGTTTCAAAAAGTGGCGTCACCATCCCTGTCCATGTCCCCATACCCAAGTTTCCTGGCAACTTATCTTGCATTCCTTATTTTTAGGATCATCTTGGTTATAGGGACACCCCCTAGGCGTCGTATTTGCACCGACTCATTGAGTCTAAAGTGTCGGTATCCTTGACTGACGTGACATCTGAGTTCTTTAAGAGGTCTTGGATATTGTAGGCCATGACTTTAGTTCTCTTTCCCCTCTGCCATCCTCGAGAGGATCACCTTACAGGGCAACTACAAAATTCATGATAACAATACCAAATATTTTTAAATATTAACAATAAGTACTTTAAATTACTTTTGGTCCTTGTGCTGCAGTCCTTTCACATTGAATATAACAAAGACCCAAAGTGGGAAGAAGCTTGGAGACAAAGCTGTTAAAGATCTTTTATGAGTCTTATTTTATTGTTTCTATTTCTATGTAATTATTGATAGAAACCCTAATGTACATTCTAGTTGCCAAGTTAGCATTAGGGTTTCTAGTTGGAGGTAGAGTACATAGCATAAAACTCAAGACTGTAGACCCATCAAGTTAACAGTCATCCAAGATGCCTTAGCACCGGATTGTCAAAAAAAAATTCTTGCAGTATTCATCATCAACAAGACTCAAACAGGATCTATGGGCTCTCACAAAATACAGAGTGCATAAGGTTTATACTATATAGTATATACAGCTCAATAGAGCTGCACAAGATATAGGATATTTAAATTTTTTAATTAATTTAATTTAATTTAATTTGGATATTAAAGTCCATTTTTTTAAAAACAAGATTATGCTATTTTGTTATTGCAGCCCAAAGGCTACATAATCTGGCACAAGTCCCAAAGTCTGCAGAAAACTTTACATAGTGTGGTTGGTAAGACTTGAACCCTGGTGGAGGCTACATTAGGCCCTCACTTTTACCAATTGAGAAAGCCAACACTGACAGGGTATTAATGTCCATATATGTAAATACAAAATATATATCTCTCAAATTACATTGCTATGTATCTAAATTGGAGGTCAGTTACAACTGTAGAATGTAAAAGACAAGAATAATATACAACTAATATCAAGGTTTAAGCTAAGTTGTGATACAAAGGATTATTAGTGGTTCAAAAAATACAAACGTTACAATCTACAGTATAAAAGACATGAGCACGACTAAGAGATCACTGGGGATGTTGGGAAGGCTACTAAAGTACTACGGACAGAGAACATGAGCAAGAACTAACCCAGGATGCAAGTGAAGCCACTACTTAAATATTGGAAAAACAGAAGGATAACAACTGCTAGAATCTAACCCTACCAAAATGAAGTTTATTGTTAAGTCATCAAACAAAGGACATAAGTAAAGTTGACTCTCAAGGATAAGAATTCTTAATAGGCCTAGAAAGAGACGCCAATCAAAGATGGATTAACAATGCTATAATGTTGTGTTCAAGTACTTTATTCTAAAGTCATAACTATGTCTACTTTTGTTAATGTGTTGTTATTAGTGAGGAATTAATTTAGTCAGTAACTATGAACCTGCTCCCCAAGATATAAATGTATTAAAAAATAATGGGAAGGACTGTAATGTTCCTTTTTTATAAAAAGGGAATAACTGAGGACTAATAGCACTAGGAGCAGAAAGGTACATCAATTCAATGTTATTAAGTCAACTGTGTAGTAAGAAGGCCATAAGAGTTCATATCATAAAGCATGCGAAGCATGCATGCCTTATTTTAGTGTTAAAGTCAACATGAAATTAGAATTGCATGAATGCAAAAGTGAAGCGTAAACCCTAAAAGTGACATGCAAACCCTAAAAATACATGCTATTCTATTTAAGAAGGGTTATTGGACCAAAGAGAATATCTATTGCTATTGTTGATTGATTTTGGAGTTTCGAGCAGTAGCACAGGGTGCAGCCACGACAGTTGGGGTTGGAGATGGTGTCTTTAGCTAGCGAGGGTCTTTAGCTAGCGAGGGTTTGGCAATGACTTATCTGCCCTAGTCTCTTATTAGGATAGATCATCCAGGTTTATCCATTGCATCCATCATATACTACAGTGTTCAGAGATCCAACACATTCCGAAGGGTTATTAGCAGATCCACGTTTTGCAGCCGGAAGTAGCAAGGAATACATAGAAGGATTCACTGGGACCACAAAACCCAGTCTTTCCTCCACATGTCAGCTTCATCTTTCTCAGCAGGCCTATCCTACGGTAAGTAGTGATTATCATCCATCAGTTTTCTCACTTGGAGTAGCTATCAGCCAAACAGATCAGTTGGGGGCGTGAGCAACAGAACTGCTAATCAATTCGCTAGGGCACTTAGAAGCAGCCAATCCTCCGCATGTGCCAGGCCATCTCTGGAGCAACCGAATCCGGTTGTCCGTTAGTCGAATCCGACTATCATTGTATAATGAAATATGAATAGTAAATAATATACTGGATGATAGGTAAAATGTACAATGGAGGCTCGCCTTTATAGGCTTTGAGCGTGAAGGGCCACACCCTTTCATAATTAACTAATCTATTTAATAATTTATTTTTATATTCGTTACATTGCCACTCCCTTTAAGGAAGCTTTGTCCTCAAAGCTTACATTATTGTTGTCGTCTTTTCATTTTTGTTTTGTGTTGAAACAACGTCATTACTTCCTTTATGTCTTTTGTTTTAGAACTTGTATTAGGTATGTGCTTGTTCTTTACACCATAGTTTGTCAATTTCCTTTTATTTGTTACTTGAATTTGTACTCCATTTTGTTTATTATTGTTGTCTCGTTTTCCATGGACATGAATATGAGGAACATTTTTGTGACTGACCATATCAAACTTCGTTTTAGAAATCACTTGTCCCACGATGCTTAGGATGTCATCACGTAATGTTTTCCTTTTATTATCTTTATGATTTATCTCGAGAAGTGGCGTCTATTGAGGCTTCTCACACTCAAAGTCACCAGGTAGTGTTACATTTAGGTTTCTCGAGGGTGGTAGAACAATTAAGGTAGAAGATGAATCTATGATATTTGATTTGTCTGACTTGGATTCCTTGGCATACTGTAGGATACATCTATTTTCATTGTATGGATCGTCTTTATTATCAACGATACTGGCTCGAATCCCATCATGATCTTGGTCGAGCTCATCTTTATCAACTATATTATTGGTATTTTGGTCATTCCTAAGATAGTTAGTCTCCTTGTCTTGTTTATTGTCTTGATCGACTTGGTTTCTCTCATTTTTGTTGACATACTGGTCCAACATATTTGAGCTGCTGATATGGTTTGTACCAAACCTTAGTTTTTGTAACATTCATATCATTGTATTCTGGTTCTGTGTCATGGTGCGCATGTTCTGTGTTAAGGTGTTTATGTTTTGCGTTATGGTACTCATTTTGTCATCCATGTTTTTTTGTTTTTCGTTCAGGATGTCAAGTTTGTCGTTGAGCCTTCTTTCTAGTACCAAAACAAGATCATTTTTGAGTAATGTATTGTTTTTTTCCTTCACACATGTTAGGTCAGCGACAAGGGACCTTATGTCCTTCTCCATTTTTTCGATTTGCTCTTTTAGCTCTGCCATGGTCTTGGACCTTGTATGCGGAGGTGTGTATTTCCACGCTATTTTGGCTAATAATATATTAATTAATTAATTAATTAATATTATTATTATTATTATTTCTTTTTATAAACTAGATAATATTTTATATATAGTTTTTTATTTTTATTTTTTTAAACAAATATTATAATAAAAAAATATAATATTTGATTTTTAACTATATATGATATTTGTTATATGGTTTTTTTTTAAATATTTAATTTAAATATTTTTTTTTCAGGTTTTAGGGTTGGCATTTAAGGAATGCGCCCGTGAGAGTGAGAATGATGGAAGGAGGAATCGTGGAGGAGCAAGCGAATTGCAGCAAGATGGGCTAGTAGCAAGTGAGCTGCAACGCGTGGGTGTGAAGGAGGTTGTTGGAAGGAAGCTGTGCAGGAGGTTACGTGGAGGAGGCACGTGTGGGGATGAAGCTGCGCGTGAAGATGATGGGAGGCACGGTTGACGATGTGCAGGCGGGGTGGCTGTGGAGGAAGGTGGGGATCAGAAGCGTGTGCAGGCGGGTGGCGCGCAGGATGGGGAAATGGCTTGAGGCTGTGAGTGCAGGCAGGTATCGTGTGGGATGGAAAATGGCTTGAGGTTGCGAGTGGGTGTGGGGATGAACGTGGAGATGGGATGGAGCTGAGGCTAGGTTGGTGGCCAGGCGGACGAAGGAAAGAGGGCAACGTGGGCTATAGGGGGAAGCGTGGTGTGAATGAGAAGTGGCGACGAAAGAGTGTGTTAATATTGGGAGTGCGGGAACAGGAAGCGGCGAGGATGGAAAGCAGCGGTGATGGAGGGCAGGGCGCGAAGGTAATGAAGGGTGTGGAGGTGATGGACAGCGCGGGCAGAAATGGAAGCAGTAAGTGGAGAGCAAAAAAAAAAGACTATGGATGAGCAGCGGACAGAAAAGGGATTGATTTTTGTTTTTGGTTTTTTTTTTCTTTTCTTTTCTTTTCTTTTCTTTTTTTTTGGCTAATATTTCGGATGAAGTGATAGGCAACGGAAGAAATTAAGGATTTAAGGATTGATGAGCCGAGTCCGAGCTCAAGTAAGAATTAATGAGCCAATTTCGAGCTCACAGTGCAAGAGCGAATCCGCTCTGATACCAAATGGAGCAACCGAATCCGGTTGTCATTTAGTCGAATCCGACTATCATTGTATAATGAAATATGAATAGTAAACAATATATTGGATGATGGGTAAAAAGTACAATGGAGGCTCGCCTTTATAGGCTTTGAGCGTGAAGGGCCACACCCTTTCATAATTAACTAATAATTTATTTTTATATTCGTTACAATCTCTTCGGCATCAGCAGACAGACAAGCTCAGAAAGTTTCAACCCAAACGAAGCTCTCCTCCTACAAAAACGTCACCTTCAATCTGGAGGGTTTTTACAGTGTTGCGGGGCGGTAACACCGAAGGAAAAGAGCATTATTAGACCACCCATCCGGATCCTTATGCATGCAGATATCTATGAGTCATTATCAGCCAGAATATCAGTTGTAAGTGTTAATTTCTCTCTGCAAACCCCTAACCCTAATTCAGCTATATTTTAGGGCATTTTTGCAGGGCGAGTTTGCATGCACAGTTATTTTGCGAATTTGTATGAGATTGAGTGTGCGAGTCAGCACTATCATAGAACATTAGAGAATATCGGTATTTGGGATATTACAGTGGTATCAGAGCATGCTCCTTGCCAGCTGTGGGCACATAGCAATTGAATAAAAGTGCATGTTGATGCATGCGTGTACATGCAAATGCATGTCAGTGATGTTGGTGAAGTGCATGTTAAAACAAGGGTTTTTCTTTGCCAACTTGTGAGAACATGAAGACAATGAGAAGGATCTTGACTAGAAATTGGCAGAGGTTAGCAATACGTCAACACTTGCCTCGATATCAGGAGTATCTAGCCTTAGGTGATGAGGTATGTGCAACATTGTCCTTTCAGGATTATTACACCATCAAGTTCGAGAGCCAGCCCAAGGATTTGGATGAGGATCTTCTTAAAGGCATAGTTGGGGGAGGGAAGAAAGATGAGCATGAAGTACAGGTTGTTGGTGAGCTTCATTTGGAGTTAACAGTACATGATGAGGATGTGCATGAGGAAATCGCATTAGAGCCATCCTATGAGCCTAGCGACACAAGCACATTCACTAGTCAGATTGTGGACAAGCCGTATGATGAGTTGGAGTTGGTACACTCTTCATCACCTACAACAGGAGTCCAGACAGTTATGACAGGCGAAATACATGAGGTGCAACACAATGGGCACAGCAGTCGAGATAGTGAGCAGTCACACATGGAGGTTAGGGAGAGTTTATACATGCATGAGATAGAGTTTCCAGATGATAGTCACTGAAAGAAGATTGAACGTGTTAAAGAAAGCATTCTAGCGATGAAAGAGAGGACCAAGATACTTCGAGACACCATAGTACAACGCAATGTTGAGCTTACAGTTCTTTGAGTTGTATGTACCGAGTTAGCGGTCAGGATTTCTAGTATTGAACAATAGTTAGATTCCTTGATGGGGCAGCAGGAGAAACATACTATTGCATTTCAAAGCAGTCCTCTTAAGGAGTACATAGATAGGGCTTGCAGTAGCTTGAGTTCACATTTGCATAATGGTGGATGGTTTTTACAGGTTGGCCAGGATCGTGAAATTGACCAGCAGTATATGAGCATTCTAGTTGAAATTAGAAGAGCAAAATGTCAGCTTGGTAGGATTATTCCTTGTGATGGTGCTTATGGACAAGGTACATTTTGGGGGTTGGATTGGAGAGAGATTAAGGGGTGGTGTCCTATTGAGTGGGCGATTCTTGGGAAGCCATTCCTAGCCAGGGGTATAGTCCCACAACAACCTTGGGATATTTGGGATGAAAGATGCACAAGTTTGCATTGGGATCCAGGTGGGAGACCTTATGAGGGATGGATACAATGTTTATGGATGGGCTACCTGGGAGTCTACATGATGCTCCTTGTGTCGATACTATGCAGGGTAGCGGTGGATGCATTTTGACCTCTGCAATTCTCAGATTGATTTGGGACCCTGGGATTACAGTGACTGACAGTTTAGTGATTCCTAGAGGATGCTTTCAGGAGGTCTCTGGTGATGGTACCGTACAGTGCAGTGTTTTGAGCAGAGGGTGCTACAGATCTCCTAGGATAATTTGGGACCCTGGGATCATCCCCGAATTCAGTTGGTTCAGTTGATTGATTGTGGATTTGCGTTGGCATTGCTTGCGGACAAGCAATCTTTGGCGAGGGAGAACTGTAATGTTCCGTTTTTATAAAAAGGGAATAACTAAGGACTAATAGCACTAGGAGCAAAAAGGTACATTAATTCATTATTATTAAGTCAGTAGTGTAGTAAGAAGGCCATAAGAGTTCATATCATAAAGCGTGCGGAGCATGCATGCCTTATTTTAGTGTTAAAGTCAACATGAAATTATAATTGCATGCATGCAAAAGTGAAGCGTTAACCCTAAAAGTGACATGCAAACCCTACAAGTACATCCTATTCTATTTAAGAAGGGTTATTGGACCAAAGAGAATATCTATTGTTACTGTTGATTGATTATGGAGTTTCGAGCAGTAGCACAGCGTGCAGCTGCGACAGTTGGGGTTGGCGACGGTGTCTTCAGCTAGCAAGGGTTCGGCAGTGAGATATCTTCCCTAGTCTCTTATTGGGATAGATCATCCAGGGTTATCCATTGCATCCATCATATACTACAATGTTCGAAGATCCAACACATTCCGAAGGGTTATTAGCAGATCCACATTTTGTAGCCGGAAGTAGCAGAGAAAACATAGAAGGATTCGCCGGGACCGCAAAACCCAGTATTTCATCCGCATGTCAGCTTCCTCTTTCTCAGCAGGCCTATCCTACGGTATGCAGTGATTATCAGCCATCAGTTTTCTCACTTGGAGCAGCTATCAGCCAAACAGATCAATTGGCGGGCGTGAGCAACAGGACTGCTAATCAATTCGCTAGGGCACTTAGAGGCAGCCAAACCTCCGCATGTGCCAGGCCATCTCTCCGGCATCAGCAGACGTACAAGCTCAGAAAGTTTCAGCCCAAACGGACCTCTCCTCCTACAAAAACGTCACCTTCAGTCTGGAGGGTTTTTACAGTGCTACGGGGCGGTAACACCGAAGGAAAAGAGCATGATTAGACCACCCATCCGAATCTTTATGCATGCAGCTATCTCTGGAGTCATTATCAGCCAGAATATCAGTGGTAAGTGTTAATTTTCTCTGCAAACCCCTAACCCTAATTCAGCTATATTTTAGGGCATTTTTGCATGGCAAGTTTGCATGCACAATTATTTTGCAAATTTGTATGAGATTGAGTGTGCGAGTCAGCACTATCATAGAACATTAGAGAATATCAGTAGTTGGGATATTATAGGAATCAACCTAGACCATGCTTAAGTGTGAAAAGTGCTACTGGGGCTCCATTCCATATATATTTATGCTCAGTATTTGCAATGCAATAGCTGTTATTTATCTGTGCAATGTTATCTTCTATGGGGTTGATGTATGAAATGTGTTTGCTTGGTGTTTATCCACTGTAAACTTTTTTCTGTAAATATACCAACTGCCTACACCAATTTCCAAGCTGATAACAAACCATTTCGAATACCTGCTGCAACTAGTTGACAATATCAATGCCTGGTCGAGAAGATTTGAAGCATATTAAAATTGTATTCTGTTTAGTTAGTTCTTTCAGTGATAAATATTTTAGTGCCTCAATTATCATAATATGACTTTTTGCTGTACTTCTAAGCAGTAATATTTTCATACTCACACTTCTCAAATTAACAAGTGAGATAGATGAAACAGTATAACCTACATGCCAGAAGCAGAAGATCGAAGCCCACCACTGCAAAGGCTTTCTTCAATATCATTAAGTCCAGCCTTGCGGTCACAACGAAATCCCAAAACAGATAGTAGACGAAGTAATTTTGGGGGTAGCATGGAGATCACAAGGCTGAAGCCACCAAAACCAAGTTTTATGGCACCAACTTCATGCTTGCTTCCAATTGTCTGAAAGTGACACAGAAAAGACATCTAAATACCATATTGATTTCCACAGGAAATTTTCAACTGTTTTGCACTAGTAGAGACATCAACAAAACTGAAGATACACACATACATACATACTGCATGTGTCTTTATTTTTACAAAACATCAAACCATATTGTCATATCAAATATTTTCCAAAGAATAAAGCAGAGCCTTAAATCACCTAGATCCTTTTCGTGCTTGAATTTGGCAACACAACAATGAAATTTGAAATAAATCAATAACGGCCAGTGTAAAAACAGTAAATTTTGCCACTAAGTTTGAAAAAGATAAATAAGTAAATTTTGTTATAATTTCTTGAAAACATGTTTATACATCATATATTTTTCAAAAACGTGTCATATATAGATAGATAGACAGAGATCTGTGTGCATGTTTCTTTATTACTATTATTTCAAGCTTAATGAAAAAAGAAACAAATCATAATGATTCTTTTACAAATTTCATAGAAAAAGTTAGCCAAGCATGGACAGGAATACACATAATAATGAGAATGAGTGGATTCATTTATTCATTGGGTGATGCAATGTCTCGTTACAAAGTAGGAGAAAACTATGTTACGTAACTCCCAAATACCTAACAAATAAATACTATATTAATTATTATCTTAATGTTATCACAGATATACTGTAGCTGGGCTACCATGATGTAGCATGCAGCATACAGATTGGTCTCTTTATTTTTCTGAGCCATTTAGATGGGGTTACCACATGGACCATCATTGCAACATGAGCCATTCAGAGCCTTTACTCAGTAGCAGATGCAAAGTATTTCCTTGTCCTTTGAGATGACTTTAGTGGTGACTAAGTTCATTCAAGCAAAGCAGCAGAGATGGTACACAATTAATAGATTGGCATATCAGGTAGAGACATGTATATGGTGAGATCAAGTATATTGCTCCCTGGTAGGATTTTGCTCTCTGATGTATACTAACACCTTTGACTTGTTATGCTATGATGATTATGGTGACCTGTGCCTATATTATATGTTCTACTAATGATTAACTTGTGTTGAAAATGTTTGGAGAATCTGATGTTGAAGACCATTGGTTATGCCATGCTTTACACAACTTTTAAACTTTAGTGTTATGTTGGTATCACTTGTCTTCATCCATCCAGTATCATCCATGATTGATTTTTCCAACGACTTATGATTGATTGAGACCTATGAGATTGAAGATCATCTTCCCCACTTTGACCCCTATGCATGATGGATCCCATATTGTTTTGTGTCTCGGCTCTGAGTTGTGCAACAAAACTTGTCGAGGCCTTGATCCTTCTGGACCAGGAGAAACCGTTGGTGTTGGTTCATGAGCTTAGGTGAGTTGGGTTTTGAAGCCTTGATCTCTCTGATCGGTTGCCCCCGATGTTTGGTCCCGGTTGTGGCTATTCTCCCTTAGTTGCCCGAAGAGTGTCAGCTAAAACTTGAAGCAATATGTCTACCATCATTACATGCATTATGTGTTATATGTTTTATCTTTTGAAATGCAAGCCCTCATATAAAGTTGCAAACTATGTCTTTAGACACAACTCAAAAAGGGCTATGAAATGAACTGTGAAAGGCCTAAAAAACAATGGATAAATAAATACTAAATATAAAGACTACTAGCCATCTTATGTGAAATATAATGATTAATTCCTAACAGAGCCTACGACTTTTTATGTGAGATGGAGTAAGGAACAGCTAATTGTAAGTGTCCCCTAGGATCTCTTCACTACAGTTTCTTGTGTACTCAACGCAAGGATCCTAGAAAAGATCCTCACGGAGCTTAATCGTTAGCTTGGATGTGAGTTGTAGACATGTTAAAGTTGAATGGACTCTTTTCAGATCAACTCATCCACTTGTGAGACACCACCATTCCCTATTGTTATCTGTCATGCATATGTCATTATGGTTGTGTGTATTTGTTAGCATTCGGAGAGATCATATAGTTAAAGTCAATCTAAAGTCATTACCATGTTTCCTTAGCCTTGTTTTCCATCTTCACCCAACATTAGCAAATTGATTAAACTTTGTAAGTATGGCATATGCAAGGGACTTCTAGAAGAATCAAAGACTGTCAAAGACACGGGTATATTTTATTATTATTACTGTCACCATGATTCTGATTCGCATGATTTAAGTTGGGTTTTAATATACATCTTGGAGCATTTCTTACCTTGGATGCATGCAGGATCATTTCAATTCATTACCTCACCTCCATTTTGGGTACTTTTACCAAGTCAACCCAGTTGATTGAGTCAAACATAGTTCCCAAGGCAGGGACTACAAAAAATGACAGTGTTTAATATTTGCTCCAAACATGCTCAGGACCAATAGTGCATTTTCAATTTTCTGAGTTTGGCCCCAGTATGATCAATGATTAGTATCACTTTATTATGGCCAGATCGCATTCTTTATTACAGATTGCATATCAGTATGGTTCTCCTAGGGTGCAACAATGTCCCAAGGGGTATGAGTAGTCACTTGTATCATTCTACCATGTCTCCAAACACTTCTATGTAGTAAGTTCGCCCCAGTTCTCAGCCTAAAAGAAGTTATGATGATTTTTATTATTTTCAAAGGATGCACCACTAAAAAATGAACTATAAAAATCACTGAAGAAATCGATTTGGCTTATGTAGTCAAGGAAATGGCAAGGAAATGACTATTGACGATGTATTTTGGCTCTCTAAATCACTTGGCTCCAATTTAATCCATTTTCATGATGCAGATTATTATTTTGGCTCTGTTAGGGAGAACGTCCCCCATAGGGAAAAATTGGTTAAAATGGCCAAAATAAAAGTGTGTAAATCATGTTGTATCTTTAGAAATATGTATGGGGGAACCCCCTAATGACCCCCCCCCCATGTACCTTAAGTGTTAAACTTGCAAAAAGAGTGATTTATCATGTTGTAAAATGGGCTTTATGAGGTAATTCGCCCCCCTTAATTATATTGATCCATGTAAAAATAAAGGTTGTAATCTCCATCGTTGATGATGTTTTAATCTCAACTATTAGATGAAAAAGTAAGATAGGGTTTGTGTCTCTCAAAAGCTATATAAAGAAGAGACTTCCTTCATTATACCCCATCGAGAAATTTTGTACTCTTTTCTCTGGACATTTGAATAAAGAGATTTTTGCAGAAATTCTTGGATCTTTGTGGGATGTTCCTGTATATGATTGGAAAGTTTATCTTACTTAGCATTTGAAATATTTTTTGGGGTATCAAATATTTTTGGAAGATAGTGTTTTGCATGCAAGACGGAATTTTCTCTTGGGACATTTTGCGGATCTCCCAACTCGTTTCTCTCGAAGACGTTTGCATAACCAGAGGGGTTTTCAATAGTATCTTTGATCTTTGATATGCACTCTGATTTTCTTACATCTCCGTTGTCTTTTTCATGCATAGCAAATCTCACTTTTAGTAGTTTGATTGTGCAGGGAAAAGGGGCGCGCTACCTCACTTGGGTGAATCATTTCGACTTGGCACTTCGTCAAAATTGCTTCAAATTGATTGAGACGAGATAAATCATCATTTGCAAGGCATTTGCAAAATTTTCAAGGCAAGATCTACATTGTATCTTTTGTTCTAAATTTCCATTCCATTAGTTATAAAATTCTCTGGTGAAACTCTCATTTTAAAACCCTCATCTATTAGTTTAGCAGGTTCTGGATCGCAACAAGTTTTTAAACTTAAAACCCACTTTGGAAAAAAATTTAAACCCCTAAGTTTAAAATTTCATGATCATCGAACTCCATTTTCCCATCCAACACATTGGTCTACCTTCTAGGGGAAGCCGCCATCCGTGGGAGGAGTGGGTATCTTCGGTTCCACAAACTGGGTATTGCTAGTTTCACCTCCATCTGTCTAAACGTTCACCTAGCAATCAATCTGAGTGTCTAATTTTACTTAATTTCACCAGTTACTCCTAGATTTCAATTTCCATACTCAAAAGCCTAGGGTAAAGAGGGGCTTTTCACATGGACACTCATTTTCTCTTAGTAATTGTGCCAAACTCTAATTAACTATCCTACTAAGAGATATAATCAAGTTTCCCTAGATTATTTACTTGCATTCCTTATTTTTTGGATCATCTTGGTT
Source organism: Pseudotsuga menziesii (assembly GCA_001517045.1). NCBI lineage: Eukaryota > Viridiplantae > Streptophyta > Pinopsida > Pinales > Pinaceae > Pseudotsuga > Pseudotsuga menziesii. Next base: position 398,070 of record LPNX010659594.1, on the reverse strand, counting down.
ATAAAGATGCCCCTTAGGCTTAGTATCTGCACTGAGTTTGAAGTGTCGGTATCCTTGACTGACGTGACATCTGAGTTCTTTCAGTGGTCTTGGATATCGTTGGTCACGTCTTTAGTTGTCTTTCCCCTCAGGCATCCTGGATAGGATCACCTTATGGGGCAGCTACAAGATTCGTGATAACACTTAAATGTCTCATTATTACATCACTTTATCAATGAAACTTTTATTAAAATGTAAGCCCTAAATATGTCTAATGACCATGATCTTCTAAATATATCTAATAACCTCCCATAATGGTCATTTTACATGCTTGTTCAAATTACAAAGAGATAGCAACTTTTGACAAGCAAGATTTATGCAGTCCATAGGATTAGATCTTCAAAATAGTGACTTGAAGTAAATTGTAACCGGCAAGGTTGATGAAGTACAATTTATGTCACCATCCATTTGTCTGAAAATTACTCACCAGCAAGATTAGAGTCAATGTTGGTTGAATAGTCAGCCTTTCCACCATTGACATAGAATTTGGATTGTTCACTAAACTCACCTCCTCCACATCTTGGCAGTCAAACATATCAAAATGTTGTGTTTGCTTCTCTGAGGAAACACCATCTCGTATTTCCACTATGTCTTAACCCTCTTTGAGGATCATCTTCTTTATGACTTTATCTTCACTCTCCCTAAGGGTCATCTTCTGAATTATAGTAGATAATGCATACTACACCTATTGTTTTCCTTCTCTTCTTTGTTGATTTGTACTTGTTTCAGCAGCAACCACCATCTAGGTCCTCATTTCTCGCAATTTGTATAACTTGACACATATCTAGCCAATGGGCATTGTTGTGCCACACTTTGTGGGGCACCCCTACAAACCTCTTTTTGCTAAACCAAGATGTTTGATTTATTTATTAGCCGAGTCACCAAACCAACCCTTGGTATTTTCAAGAGATCTTACCCCCTCGTTTGGATCCACCTATGGTTTATCATCCATCCTCCATGTTGTTGTAGTAGCCACGTAAGGCATCCTCACTTAAGTCGGCCCAAAAATAATAATAATAAAAGGTATTTTTATTATTGTTTAGTACAAGTCAGCCCCAATTAAAATTTAAGGTTCTAGCATCTTAATGTAGAGATAGAAGGTGCCTCCCTTCTTTTTCACATCAATCCTTCAAGCAAGTTCGCTCCAAGAGAAGGAAGTTTGCTACTGCAGATAGGAGAAGTGTTTTCTAGGGTTCTCCACTTTGAAGAAGTTTCTCTCTTGTTTCTTGGGGTTTGTGCTACTACTATCTAGATGTACATAGATCTCTATTGGAAGGTTTGAGCTCGAGGGAGACAAATACTTTGTCTATGGTTGGGAGATGAGTGTTCTTATCATTGTGGTTAAAGGAGCTCCACGATGTTTTGTTTCTGTGATGTCTTTCTTTTAGTGATCTTGGTTATGTAGCTATCAAATTCTAACATGGTATCAGAGCGGTGCTAAAAGAAGCCATTGCCAGAAACTAGGGCTCCACGTTTTGGAGTGTTTTACACCTCAGACAATCCAGAAGGAGCACAAAGCAACTCACCCTCCTAGGGCGCATCTTTCAGTGGAGGCCAAATTTTGATTGGTGAAGTTCCAATTTCTGATCTAATACTGTCGGGGTCAAGATCTAGGGCTTCCACATTCCTGTTGTTCTATCCACAGTTTTGGATCAATTTTACCTTGCTCTAACTTGCCTCAATAGGGCCTATCAATTTGTGGATTCAGTTTTGCAAGTGACCATACTTCAAATTTGACCTAGCACCTGCTAGGGTTTCTAGTCCAATCTTGTAGTCAAAATGATCAGCATGAAGGTTGAAGATAGGCTTCAAGGGTCTTCCAATTTCAACTCATGGAAGTCTAGGGTTCTTCTCGTCTTCAAAGAAAATGATCTCTTGAAGTTCGTTAATGAGAATGTTTCAGACAATGTTACAAATATCGTCGATATATCAGCAACATCGCGATATCGCAATGTTAACTCACTGGCGATATATCGGCAATATATCGCCCCGATATTTTCCTGATTATATCGCGATATTTGTCGATTTTATCACGATATTTGCCGATTTTTGGCAATATTTGCCGATTTTTTCAAATATATTGTGATTTTTTTCTTCTTGGTATTTTTTATTTTGCCGATATATTGTCAATGTTTGGCGACATTTTTGCCGATAAACCCGTTAATTTCTTTTTGGACCCTTGGCAATATATTCGCCGACACGATATTTGTAACACTGGTTCCAGAACCAGAAGAGGAAGCTGAGAAGGCCTAGTGAGAAAGAATGATGCTAGGCCAAGGAGAATTTTGGTAGATTCAGTGAAGGACCACTTGGTTCCTCCGATCTTTGAGAAAACGACTGCCAAGAAGATGTTTAGAGCCTTGAGGAAGCTATTCGAAGATAGCAACATCAACCATGCTCTTGCCCTAAGGAATCAACTATCTAATCTCAAGATGTCAAGATCAAAATCGGTGTCCTCTTAATTTAGGAGGATCTCAGAGTTGAAATATCAACTAAGCACCATTGGAGATCCACTCAATGATAAAGAAATTGTCAAGAACACTCTTAATGGTCTCCCTTCATCTTGGCAGTCATTCATCAAGAGTCTTGTTGGGCAACCCAAGTTTCCTAAGTTTGATCGTATATGGGCAGTCTGCATACAAGAAAAGACAAGACTTGAATCAAGAGGTAGGATACATGGAACCCAACACGAAGAAAGTCAATCCCTTACATCTCATGTCAAAAAAGGAAAGGGTAAGGGAAGAAAGTTTCATAGAAAGAAAGGCAAGGGTGGAAGATCAAGTCCTACTTCAGTTCAAAAGAAGAAGGATCTTTCATGTATTCGTTGCTACAGTTGCGATAAATATAGACACTATGCCAGATATTGTCGTGATTCAAAGAAAATGAAGCATAAAGCCTCAATTGCAGATGTCGATGAAAACACCTCTCAGAAGAAGCCAAAGAATGAGGATAGTACAGATTTCTTCTCTAGCATTCCCTATGTTGAGGTGAGGATCTAAAGATCCATGTGGCGATGTACTCCCAACAAGAAAATAAAGATCAGTGGACTCTCATAAGAGGCAGTGGGAACCCACCCACAAAACAATAAAAGATAAGCATTTGATTTTACATGCTCTGGTAGATTAGATCTGGTTGTTTTTAGATATTTTTTTATGCAGATTCATTCCTAGATTTAGGAAGTTGTTGAGCAAGTGATATAGTTCTTTTATTGATGTATAGTAGGCTAATGTAGTATTTGTTCATGACTATTAAATAGCCCGTAATGCTACACAAGTGCACCCAAGCTAGGAGTGAGAGATTTCTTTGATGAGATTTATTCTGTGGTTGTTGAGAGAGGAGAAGGGACTCCATCAAACACATCCCGAACAAGGTAAGACCCCCTGATCATTGGTAAAATAACTCTGAAATCCATTTGTCACAATATTTGCAATTTTCTCAACTTTTTGTATTGCATGTGGGGGGCTTTAAACTGATTTATATTGTTGTAGCTTTCAGGCATATTTAGCCTTTTAGGGGGTCCATTTTCCTGCTTAAATGATTATTTTATGAATCCATTGGCTCTCTAGAATAGGCACTATTACTAGAAAAAATGTCTGCCATTAAATCATTGTTTTTGGCCACTTGCATGCTAGTTTACCTTGTTCTAAGTGTTCCTGATCTGGTTTTTAGCTACAATGAGGTCACCTTATGCTAAAAGAGACTTAAATTCACCCCAGCTCTCATATCCTTGCTTTCTCTTCATTTTTCATAAACTTTCCAAGCCCAAACCTTCATCTAAATAACTAGGAATAGAGCTGGTAATTTATGCTTGGCATTCTAACTCTTTGGCATTATTCAAACTTTAAACATCTTATTTGGATGATTTCTAGTTGTTGCTTGTTATGTATATAAGTACATTCATAAGACAGCCATCTAAACTTTGAATTCAACCACCATTTGTGTGCTAAGAAGGTCTATTTTTTTGCCTTAAGCAGCTTGAAATTTGTCCCTGATTTGTATGCTGCTTGGTTTAGTCACTTTAGGGGTGGTTTGTTTCAATTTTCACACATATTCTACAGTTAGAGTGAGATCCCCCTAGGGAACCATTTTAATACTTTGCTTAAACCCAAGATTACTATGTTTTTCCATCCAAAATTGGTTCTGTAAATACATTTGGAATGCTGAGATATTTTCTCGGTTAGTACTTCCTGGGGACACCTCCCATGGCTAGTCTGGAACTACCTCAAGTGGGTCTGGGAAGCCTAAAGAGGGAGGTCCTTGCCCCACATGACACATTTGTAGCAAGGTCCTGAGATGTCACAGGTGTAGTGGTCATTGTTCTCTGCCATATCAAAAGACCTCTGGACTTTGTGACAACAGAATCGCTGAAGTGACCTCACGCTATACGAGGGGTCTGGGTAATACACCATAAAGTCAAAGCTAAAAAAAGATTGAGAGAACTATCACAACAGAACATAAAATACTGAAGTTAAATGGGCATTGGGTAGTTGATACAAAAAAATGGTAAAACCTCTATTGAATGCTGCCTCTCCAAAAGATTCATTTGAAAATGATGGGAATTGTTATCTCTTAAAGGAAATCTGTAGGGCTTTTTGATCCAACAATGTTGATCTTCAAATTGACAAATAATTAGGTTGAAGCATCTGACAAGTGTAACACGCCCATTTAAAAACCAAAGAGAAAGCATTATCTGTTAACTCCCTAAAGACGCCAAACACCAAGAAATCCAATATTTTGGTCAAACCAACTGAAAAACGAATGTTATAGACCCTGAATAAGCCTTAGAAACAACCAGTATATAATGTATACCATTTGTATTTTTCTAGTTACATGTACTTGTTCTGCCTCGTAGTAAAAACTTATCTTAAAAAAAGAGACCATGTTCCTCAGCATACTGCAAACCAGGGTAATTGATTGCTACCCTGCACTCTATTGACAATATCATTGCAAGACATTTCTTAAGAATACATTTTCCTAGCATGTGTCTACATCTATTTCCTGAACAAACCTGCTGCTGAAGGACACTATGGCATCGCCTGTATCCGCTTATTGCCTTCCGAATCAGCAAAGCACCCTTCAGTCAACAAAAAATTGAATTTTAACAATTAAAGACATTAAGAACACAGTATGTGCAGATGAAATGTGCACTGGAAATCACACCATAGTAAATATGAAGGTATTTAAAATGTGAGTTTCAGTTCAGAAATTAAACCTTAAAAAAGGAGGACATCGACTCTTCAAAAAAGAAAAGTAATGCTGACAAAAAAGTAGCCTCTGCCTCAATAATCTGACTGCACAAAATCAAGAAGGTATTGCATCATATTAAACCATGTCTATCTTAGAAAATTTTGGAGTATGCAGAACTTGTTCAACAAATTTATATAACCTGGCAATACCGACTATAGTACTAATTGTAAGCCTGTATCCATAGAAGTTCATCTTTGCTAACAGTTGCATTCCAAGTAACTAAATTTCTTCAGAAAGGAGACAATTAAGGGAGCATCAACTGTCAATGCAACAGCAGAACATAAAAGATACAAGTTTCTATAGAAGTATTTGTTAAATGCAAATATGTCATCAGTTCTGAACTAAATTTCCCGAAAGAAAAATACACAGAATTAATCGTCACAGCTCTTTGTAAGCTAATTTTGTGACATCACATATAGATTATTTTTTTAAAAGACATGTCAAATAGTTATATTTCAGTACTGCTGAGCATAAACTTTCTAAGGAGAAAAAAGCACAACATAATCACTATAGAATTTTACATCTTGGAGCAGTCCACAAAATTAGAGCTATGATAACCTGTGAACAGTGAACGTGAATGTCCCCCAGGATCTTGGTGTCCAGATTCTCCATGTCGGACACAGATTCATAAGGACATAATTTTAGCATATGTCCTGTCACTCTGTAATCTCTGTATCAGACAGATTCGTAAAGACACATGTCTGGCACAATTTTGGCACGTCTCCTGAAATCATGTCAGACAAATGCCCTAACAGTGTCTCATGTGTCGAATTAGGAACCTTTGGAGACTTGAGTCACAACTCTAGTTCACAAATACTTCAAACCACCAAGGGAAGAACAAACACAATAGCATATGCAATGCATAAATCTGATTAAGCAGAAGGGCTGAAACATTCACAAGAAATAGTTAGGATGCAGTTTAATGTCCCTTTCAGAATGATCACTCCAGGGGATAACTTATTAGCCTATTTAGTTCTCGTAGGGTATAGTCGATGCAAAAGAATTTAATTAATTAAATAATGTAACTTGGGCAAAAAGTAATATTGTAAAATGATATTGAGTAATTAAAAGCCCCTTTAACTAATTAAGAACGGGAAAAAGGTAATTAAGTGGCGAGAAAGGGTAAAAGTGCCCCAAAAGGGTAGAAAGAACTTAAAAGGGAAAATCAACCCCTCTCATTCATTCATGATCATTTTATAAAACTGCTTTGGCGAGAGCTCTTGTGGCTTTGGGATTTGGGGTTTGGACCATATCAGTGAGCGCATCAAGGTCTTTTGCCAACGACAGATAGCATTCAAAAAAAAATTGCAAGGTACCATGTTGCCGCGATGGTTCTGCTACCAAAGTTGAATCAAAAACAGGTGGCATTTCATAAACAAGCAACTTACCCAAATGTCTTCTTATCGTATCGCGTGCTTCAAAGAATGTATCCCTCTCAGTGTCAACATCAAATTATACCTTCTTCTTTCCAGCCAATCGGACTTGTGGAATCGAGCCATCATCCCCTATTGTCGCACCTCCGCAAGTAATGACAGCAACATCAGCAGACTGAACTCTGGGTTCTGTTGAGATCTTCGCAACCGTTGGTCCTTGGTTCTGGTTTGGTGGCAGATTTGCTGGCTGATTCGCATTCTGATTTGCATTCTGGTTATAATTATGATTCTGGTTCTACAACTACGGAGCATTCCTTGCTTGCCACTTCGCGATCAGTAGCGGGCAGTTCTCAACAGTGTGATCTGCAACAATACAATAAGTGCATTGCACTTGTAGGTTCGGGCAATCTCTCTGATAATGTCCCAATACTCCACAATTATAACATTGCACAGGTCCGCGACCTCGTCCTCCTCGACCAAAACCTCCACCTCGTCCTCCTCGGAATCCTCCATGAAATCCTCCTTACTACTGATACTGTAGTTGATTGAACTGTTGCTGCGGCGGGGGGTTTGGTTGTNCCTCCTCGACCAAAACCTCCACCTCGTCCTCCTCGGAATCCTCCATGAAATCCTCCTTACTACTGATACTGTAGTTGATTGAACTGTTGCTGCGGCGGGGGATTTGGTTGTGGTTGCGCATACTGCACTTGAGTATATTGCGCTTGAGTATACAGCAGCTGCTGCAAAGCATATTGCATCTGGTTGTACTGCAGCAGCGACAGAGCAAACTGTGGTTGTGGCACAAACTGCGATTGCGGTTGCGGTACAAACTGTGGCTATGGCTGTACCACCTATGGTGGCTGTGGCTGCGGCTGTACCACCTGTGGTGGGTGCTGCGGTGGCGATCTCTTCATTGGTCGATGGTCTTCTCCCTTCATGTAATATGCATCCATCGTCCTCTCCTGGAGCACATCAAATGCTCGATAATCCTCATCTTCATTCCCAACAGATAGGCAAAACGTGCAATACAAATTCGTCGGCTTCGAGACCATCTTCTACATAAACACACAGTCTTCGTGTCGGTGTCCATGATTTAGAAAACGCGGCAACATGGCATGCCGCCATGACTCAACGGATTTGGATCTCTTGACAGCAGGTAATTTCGAAAATCCGAGCATTGATCCTTGTGATGTCTTTCCACATGACATCGAGTACACCAAATTTCTTCGCGATGCTCTCTTCCCTTCTTGATGTCTTGTAATTGGATCATCAAGTTCACAGGTTGTGATTGAACCTGATTCATACCAACTCCAATTTCGCCAACAGGTGAAGCTTCCAGTTTCATCGCGATCTCCAGAGCCTTGCTCTGTGTCGCAATCTTTTGTTGCATCAAGGGCATCCTGATATGCGGTACTAACTCCGTGATGAACCATTCCTTGTGTTATGCATCACTCATTCCAAAGCTGACTCTCGCCATCAGTGTCTTGAATTGCTGATCAAAATCCCAAACACTCTCATTTGGATATTGTTTGATCCCCTTTAACTCTATGATATATTGTACCTCAAACATAGGCTTTCTGAACTCCTCGATCAATCATTTTCTGATTTATGCCAGTCTTCACTGGGGTCCCTGTGAGAACCTGTACAAACTTCATGTACCAATCCAATGCGCGACATCGAAAGGTCGACGCCAACTGACCCTTCTTAACATCATCATCATGAGCTTGCTTTACAGTCCAAACCGCTTCACATAGAAACCAGTATTGTTCAGGATCCGCAGTCCCGTTCCCATGAAACAAAGGTAACTTTACATCGCCGCCCGCCATCCTGGCCTTCTTCCTATGTTCGTTGATCCGCTACTATTAGAGTGTTGATGACACGTTGGACAACTTGGTGTTGAGCTAGTATTTCTTCCTAAGTGCAGCGTAGTGCACAGAGGTGTGGGTACGTTGTTGCTTTAGGTTGGTCGTTCCTAAGGCTCGGGCATAGCTTGGTCGTCTCCTTCGTCGCTGTAGGGTCGCTTCGTCCCTTGTGATCTTCTCTCGTAGCCTCTTGTCTCGGTTGCAGCAGGACTCTCTCCCGTCCTCTGCCTCTTCCCTTGCCGAAACCTTACTCCACTTCGTAGAAGACCACTTCCTTCCTCAGCTTCCCTCACAGTCTCGTCATAACTCTCATCCATCTACCCCGTATCATTCCATCCAACCCTCATCTCATCCTCTGCACACCAGGGCTCTACTCGTTGGAGTAAATCTTCAATATTCCTTTTTCACAAATGAGCATCTTAATCGACAATTGCAAAGACAACAGAAACCTACCTCTTGGTCATTTGAAGAACTCTCTTTCTGCATCGCTGTAAGATTTGACTGTGTCGACTGCGAACTCGGTGATGTAGCCTTCCAAGATGCTATCAATCCAAACTTCAACAACTCTTGATGCTCTGTTGTCTACCTCCTGCAGCTACTGGATCAGCTCTAGGGTCCAGCATGTGGGTTTGCCTCCTTGAAAATTTGTCTTTCTATAGGTCAACTGTGCCAACCACTCATACAAGATGATCGGAAACTCAAAAAAGAAGTATTCGTGGAGATCATTGCGCCAAGAGGCGCTCTACAGCCCAGTATAGGGGAGATCTTGTAACGTAACATTCCTCATGTAACTGTTGGCTATAAATATTATGAGGGAGATGTTGTAACGTTATGTAACGTTCCTCATGTAAATGTCGGCTATAAATATTATTTCTGATTATGAGGGAGATGTTGGAACTTTACGTAACGTTTTTCATGTAAAGGTTGGCTATAAATATTTACTTTTTACTTCTATTTACTTATGATGTAGAACGCTTGAGAACACTTTATTTACATGAAACGTTGAATTAGAAACCATACACTCCACGCATAAAATAATTAGCATATAAAAGATTAAAACTAGACATTGATGTAAGATAAAACACGTGAGTCATGGAGATTACGTTAATTACTAGAACTTCATGCCAGCCTTGGAAGAAAATGGATTAGATGAATTTTATGTTATGGATTAAGAAGGGTATTCGTGACAGGAATGTAAACATAATCAATTGGTGAATGAAGAGGATAAAAGGTGAAATTGTAGTGAATCAAAGCGCGGGCATAGAATTGTTTGCAGAAGTGATAGATGGAAACGCAATCAACCATGAACCAGAAGACTCGAAACCAACAAATCTATAGTAATCAAGAGCCATGATCAACCTGTCTAGATGCAACAATAGTTTCAAGATCATGTAGTTCTCGAATGACTACATCATTGGGAGAAGACTCAACTGTTTTCCCATCACCAGTATGACATATCTGATAAATGGAGAGAAAATTTGTAGAGATGTGAGGTACAAGAAAGACATTATTCATGCAACCATCATCTAACTACACCATTCCTAATCTTCGAGCATCAATCTGTGAAGAATATCCCACTGTAATTTGTGGAATGCTACAATCAGATGGAGATGGAAACAACTCACAGGAATAAGTAATATGATGAGATGCTCCTGAGTCAAATATCCAGCTGTTTGAGAATGCACATGAAGCATCAGTAGATAAAGAAATCCCTTTACTAGATGAAGGGGATTTGGACACTAAAATATTATGCTGCTTCATAGCTTCTTTCAATGCTTCAAGTTGCTTGAAGAACTTGAATTCTGAATGCCTTTCTCCTCCCCAAAAGTTGCAGGTTTCATTTAACCTCTTCTTCCATGTCTTGGAAGAAGACTTATTGGACTTGCAAGTAGGTGGATAAGATTTTGTTTTATGTTGTCTTAGAGGGACTCTCACTAGCTTGAGTGGAATTCTTCTTCTTTTGAGAATGAGCTTTTGGCTTACCTTTCAAGTTATGTGCCACAAGTGTCTCAGAGCTAGAAAGCGCTACAGCTAGTTGTTGAATCTTGGATTGTTTCCTTGTTAAACGCTCACAAAATAACTCAAAAAAAGGCATTTTAAAATCATCACCAAGTGCATCCATTGTAGAATAAAATGAGAAACAAAATACATGATATGGGTCCTTCAGCTTGGATAGAATGAAGAAGATGCACTCACTATCGGATTTAGTCTTGCCACATCCTTTCAACTGCACAATGAGTGACTTGAATTTGGTACGGTAGTCTTCAATGGAAGCATGCTCATCAGGTATAAGAGATGACAAGTCCATTTCTAATTGTGTAGCCTGAAATTCATTCTCCCCCAAAAGGTGAGTCCAATTTGTCCCATCTTTCCTTTGGTATTTTGCAGCCATCAACGTGAAAAAGCAGGCTACTAGAAACATGAAGTCCGATCAATAACATTTCCTCATCCAACTTATTTTGATAGGAAAATTTCTCAATCTCCATGGCAAACATTGGCTTCTCCTCAGCCAACATATGCCATAAGCCTTTTGATTGCAATAGTTGCTGCATCATTAGCTTCAAAGTGTGGTAGTTTTGGGGAGTGAAGAGCTCAACAACCCTCGACTCCATCATATTATCAATTTAAAGGAAGATATTATTGAAGAATACAGATAGAGCACCACTCAAAAGAACAAGAGCTAACCGGTCTACATACAATATTCACCAGCTCTTAAATGAAACGGAAACCAATGGGATGCCCAGACTCAAGTGCAACAAAAAATTATCCAAATCTGAGCCTCCGAAAAGGAAAACACAACTGATAAAAAATAAATACTTGGATGAGACTGTAGATCTGAGAGAACTGGAATCCAATGATTTGATCTAACAACTGATATGAAATGGATATGATTATCCCATGACTTCTCAAAGATATTCAATGGATCTCAGTAAAAATACCCCATAACGCAAACCATTTCATGTCTAAAGATTTACACTTGCAATTATGAGCAAATCGTTCCCTCAACAATTCAAAACTGGCAATTGAGTTGTCTTTAACATGTGAAGCGAATGATGCAGAGAATAATGTACGAAAAGGATTGTTCACATAAACCTCTAGAACGCTGGAACGTCCACACAAAACAAAATCGATGTGCAGGGAGATGGCTTAGAAATTCTCAGTGTTTAGAAGACCAATCATAGAGCTGGCTGGCAACGATTGAACAGATATGGCGTACACTGGGAGATCAATCTGAGAATTGATCAACAATTTGTCTCCAAACCTCCGGATTCTTAAGAAAACTCTAGACAAGTATTCAAGAACAACTTCAAAATAGCCCATGTCAACAATACTCTAAAAATGATTGGCTAGACAACCAATGTGAGAGATATTGGAGCCGTTATAGTGGGAGTAAAGTCTCAGCGGATATGATATAACATAACAGAGATCTAGAAGCCTATGTCGTATAGCAGATCTTTAGCTTATCTCAAATTGCTAATTGCAAGCATAAATTTTGCTTACAACCAGGGGCAACACTCAAGCTCGGACAACACTAATGCAGAGGAATACTCTCTCTAAAAAACTGAGAAGGGGCTTGCAGATTTGCTTTGATACCATGTAGATGTTTAAAATAACATCCAGGATTAGACTGCAAAACACACCTTCCACAATGAGAGAGAAACAAAATGATCTTTTGATAAGTGCTGAAATCTCTCATCACTGTGATAGGATGTGTTCCTGTCTGGATGGGAGTCTTCCATCACTGTGATAGGATGTGTTCCTATTTGGATGGATGTGCCCTTCTAACGAGTAGGTCAGATATAAGTGCTGAAATCTTCCATCACTGTGATAGGATGTGTTCCTATCTGGATGGATGTGCCTTTCTGACAAGTAGGTCAGATGTAAGTGTTGGGCGAAGACCTACATGATGGCTAGGCCTACAACCAGCGTGAAAAAGGGCTGGCTCTGTAGAACTTCCTGTGACGAGAAGAATCATGAGATAGCACCAAGGATGATCCAGATCGAGTGATGATCGAGATCCAGTGATGATAGCCAGTGATGATCTAGATCGAGTGAGGATCCAGATCCAGTGAAGATGATCCAGCAGTGATGATCCAGATCGAGTGTTGATCCAGATCCAATGATGGTGATCCAGATCCAGTGATGATGTCCAGTGATGATCTAGATCCAGTGATGATCCAGATCTAGTGATGATGATCCAGATCCAGTGATGATCCAGATCCAGATGAAGATGACTTGAAAATGAAGATGACTTACAGATAAAGATGACTTGAAGATGAAGATGACTTTGAAAATGACGAAGACCTGACAATGACCCAGATGATACAGAGAAGAAGACTTGTGATGATATATTGTGTCGAGAGAATACCTTCCTAGTTAAGAGGGAGTGTTGATGTAATTGTAACTTCGGAATGTATTCACTTATATTTCTTATCTATTGTAACCCGATGTTCATTCCGGGATGTATCTATTATGTATTTGAGCCATGTTGTCATACCCCGATGTTCCGATCGGGAGGATCAATAATGTAAATAAGTCATGTCAAGTCATTGTTAAAGTCCCCCCAGTTTTGGGGCCCTTGGGTTATTAAACTATCCTAGTGAAGTCGACCCTAGGTGAGTCATTGTAAGTCGGGGCAATAGTCCCCACCATTGTGTTACCCTCCTATTGGTCAGAGGAGGCAAAGTCCCCACAAGTGGTGGGGCACTAGAGTTATTAGACACTCCTAGAGATGTCGGCTCTAGTAAGCAATTGTTAAGTGAGGCCGACATGTTGGAGTGCACTTCAAGTGAACGGAAGAATATAAATAGAGAGTGAGAGCCTCTCTATTTATCACTTGCAACACTCACACTCACTCATCGGGGCGCATGAGTGAGAGGAGAAGCTCTCTTAGTGTGAGAGAGAGAGACTGCTGCTGTGTGGAGATCATCTTACTGTTTTGGGGCTTTTACTGTTTTGGTGTTGATTCTATCTTAGAGGAAGTTGCGGGGTTTTTTCCTTTATGGTTTCCCCAAGGAAAACTCTTTGTGTCTCTTGTCTCTTGTGATGTGCTTATGTTTTATTGTTGTGCTTGTTATTCTCTCAGTGAAAAGATCCTAAGATCATAATGCTAGCTTATATGATGAAAAACTAACAAGGATTGCCACTATTCCTTTGGGTTGAGGCATACAAGACGCAGTGTACATTCAGAACAGGTGTCCCCACTCAGTTTTGGGGAGGAAGACACCAGAGGAGGACTTCACAGGCACTAGGCCAAATGTGAGTCACATTCGCATATTCGGCAATGTTTGCCATTGTCATGTTCATGCTAACAATAGGAAGAAGTTGGACCCTTCTGGAGAGAAGGGATTACTTGTTGGGTACAATGAGATTTCAAAGGCATATAGAGTTTACATTGTTGAAATGTTACCTAGCAAAGTGATTGTTCCCCTGGTATTGCCTTGGGGTGGACAAGGTCACTTAAATAATGGACCCCTTGTCATTAATGATTAATAAAGTGTGATGTACTTTGTGTTTGCAAAGTGACTTTATTTAATCATTAAATGTCATAAAGTGAGATGTACTTTATGTTTGTAAAGTGACTTTATGATTAAAGTTCATAAAGTGAGAAGTACTTTATAATTCAAAAGTGACTTTATGATAAAGTTAAGTTGTGGTTATATCCTAAGTTTCACTTTAATGGAAAAGTGAATGGGTTTTTAATTAATGAGGGTCTCTCATAAAGTTAATTTAATGAATGACTTAAGTGCACATTAATGTCGTTTATTAAATCATAATGGAGCATTAAATGAGAGCCATTGATCTAAATCCATCTTAGCCATTGATTTGGAAAGTTGATCACCATGAACAAAAAGGCAAAGGGCAAGGCAAATGGAATTCATTATTCACTTCACTCATTGAGATTTTGAAGAGAGGAGAAGAGAGAGCAAGAGGAGGGTGAGTTTTCCAAGGGAAGAGCATCAAATCCTTGTTTAATTTATGAGAGAGAAATTGACTGAATAAGGGCACGATTTCCAAGGGAGCACTCAGCATTTATTGCAGCCATTAAAGGAGACCGTACAGCAGAAATTAAGGCAGACTGTACCAACATTTATGACAGTCGTACAGCAGCAAGAGGGCACGGAATTCTAGGTGTTTGATCAGCATTTATTGCAGACCGTACAAGCACAGAATTCGAGGCAGATTGCTGGTCATTTAATGCTGGTCGTACAGTGCAATTAATGCAGACTGTACAGCAGCAGGGGGCACGCATTTCCAGGCAAATTTGTGGGCACACTTTCCGAGAGGGAAAGCAAAGATAAGTACATGTTGTTTGTATTTAATTTCTGAAGCTTAATAAGAAGAATTATCTTGCACAGGTTTTCCCCGGAGGTTGGGGTTTTGCCTAGACCGTTGGTCATTTCTGTGTGTTGACTTTTATGTGCATGAGATTTTATTTTCTGAGTTTAAATGCATGACTGAAAATTAATTTTCTGAGTTGGTTGAGAAATTGGGAAAAGTAATTTTTAATTCCAAGTGTTTCATGTCAGTCAAATTTAAAGTTTAAATTTCTGCATTTCGGGTTGGGCATTAAACTAAATGCAGAGAAGCCAAAAGGCTTGAGACCGGGTGGGGTTAAAAACAATGGTTATAAATTTGCTGAAATTTAACATACATTCCAAGTCGCAGGAGGATCATTGTGAGCAGGGATATCCAGTTCGATGAGGACAGGTCCTTGAGAAGATCTTTGGACTTTCCAGCAGAGCAGCAGTCAGCATAGGAGTCAAGGGTCAAGTTGGAGGAGCCAGATCATAGATGTACATGTACAGGTACAGGCACAAAGCACAGGTTATGGTGGTTAGAGGAAGTCAAGTGGACAAAATCCTACAGTCATTGACTTGGAGGATGAGCTGCAGCAGGATACAGATATCAAGCAACCGCAACAAGTTGTCACTAGACCGAGGCCTAAGTGGTTTTGATCCACAGTGCAAGATTCCAGGCAAGTAGATCCTCCACAGAGATCTTTTAAATGGAGTGTACCACCAGAGAGGCTTAGTTACATGGCACTGATGACAGAGTTGACTAACTCTGAACCTTCCAGCTTCAGGGAGGCTGCACAACATGATGTGTGGCCAGAGGATATGGTTGAAGAGTATGACTCCATTATGAAAAAACAGGTATGGGAGGTTGTGCCGAGGCCACAAGGGAAAAAGTTGGTGGGATCCAGATGGTTCTACAAGGTGAAGCATGCAGCAGACGAAAGCGTGGGGAAGTACAAGGTGCACTTCGTGACAAAGGGGTTTTCACAAAAGGAGGCTATTGATTATGAGGAGACCTTTGCCCCTATTGCCAAGTATTCTTCCATTCGGACCATTATCTCACTATCAGGCTAGATGGGTTGGCGAGTCCATCAGATGGACGTCAAGAGTGCCTTCCTCAATAGAGTGATAGAGGAGGAGGTGTATATAAGCAGCCAGATGCGTTTGATGTGGAGAACAAGGAGACGCATGTATGCACACTGCATCGAGCTCTTTACGGACTCATTTAAGCTCCTCAAGCATGGTACTCGCGGATTGACAGCTATCTACGGGAGATGGGATTTCAACGGAGTTAGGTTGACCACAACTTGTACTTCTTGACAGGTGAGGTGCCTCTCATACTAGTTCTATATGTGGATGATCTCTTTTTGACAGGGGATGAGAGGTTGATTGGACAATGCAAGTCTAATCTTGCAGTGTAGTTTGAGATGAAGGACCTTGGGCTGATGCATTACTTTCTGGGCTTGGAAGTTTGGCAGAGAGATGAATGCTTCCTCATTGGAAAGGGGAAGTATGCAGATGAGATCTTGAAGAGATTCAAAATGGAGGACTGCAAGCCTATGGCCATACCTCTAGTTTCCAACTGGAGGTAGATTGATGCATCAGGGTTAGACGGATTTGATCCTACCTTGTATCGTCAGCTTATCGGATCACTTATGTATCTGGTCAACATTATACCAGACGTCAGCTTTGCAGTCAACTCTTTGAGTCAGTTCATGATGGACCCTCGGAGAGTGCATTGGACGGCTGCGAAGCACATACTTTGCTACATCAGAGGTACAGTGGACTATGGATTAGTTTATGAGCGTAGGGGGAGTGTACAATTAGCAGGTTTCACAGACACTGACTAGGCAAGATGTGTAGAGGACCGGAAGAGTACTTCAGGTTGTTGCTTCGGCATTGGGTCAGGGGTTGTCTCTTGGTTCAACAGGAAGCAGAAGTTAGTTGCATTGAGCTCAGCATAGGCTGAGTACATGGCAACCAGCATGGCTTCTTGTGAGGGTATGTGGCTAAGGAAATTACTTTCAGGGTTGTTCGAGTGTGAGCTAGACGCTATAGTAGTTCACTGTGACAATCAAAGTGGCATCAGGCTATCTAAGAATCCAGTGTTCCATGATCGGAGCAAACACATAGACATCAGGTACCACTTCTTGAGAGATTGTGTTCAGAGGGGAACCATTCAGTTGGAGTACATACAGACAAATGAGCAGGTGGCAAACATTTTCACCAAGGCACTTTGCAGACAGAGTTTTGTGAAGTTCAAAGATAAGTTGGGGTTGCTACCGAATCCTTTCCTCGTTGAGAGGAAGTGTTAAACTAGCCTCAACAAGGAAGGTCTTCCTGCATGCATGTGTTCTTGCATGCAAAAGATTGAAATTAGGAAACCAATTGTATTTAATTTACTTTTCCTAAGTTTACTTTGGAAAATAAATTAAAGTGATCTAAATTAACTTTAGTGAAACACTAGTTAAAGTGAAAGTGAAATTAGGGTTTTCCCTTTACCTAAAGTTATAAAAGAGAGATCATTTGGTGGAGAGAACACACACTTGTATTCCGATAGAGACAGGATACAGACAGGGAGAGAAAGACAGACAGAGGATTTAGCTGGGAAAACGAAGGAGCAAGCAGCAAGATCACTGAGCTTCGTACAACTGGGTCGTACACTCATGCAGGAGGGTGTTGAGGTTTAACTAGGGGTTTTCCCAGTGATTCTTCTGCGTAACTACATTCGCCTGGTTTGGGTGAATTTGCAGTATTGTAAATGCTCCGTATTTTCTCATAATAAAATCTATATTTGACTGCTGCACCAGTTTTCCCAACTTGGGTTTTTCCGGGGGTTTCCATACCCAAAATAATAGTGTCAATATAGTGATGTGATGTTGTGATTTATTTCTCAGTTTTATATTCTGATGCATACTGTGAAAGATATTCATGTGTGGTTATCAGTAAAGATTTGCATTCACTGCTAGCCCTAGTTTGAATATTAAAGGAAAATTTACAACATGTAGAAGATGTGCACTTGGAAAGAATGCTAAGAAATATTTCCCAAATAGTGAGAGCAGATCCAAAGAAATCTTGGATCTAGTGCACTCTGACTTGTGTGGCCCAATGATAGTTGCCTCATTGGGAGGATATCATTACTATGTGACCTTCATTGATGACTACTCACGAAAGACTGGGATCTACTTTCTTAACAACAAGGAATCCGAGGAAGTACTCAGTAAATTCAAGGAGTTCAAAGCACAAGTCGTGAATTTGTCAAGGAAGAGAATCAAGATCCTAAGATCAGATAGTGGTGGAAAATATACCTCTACGGAATTCAATGATTTCTACAAAGAAGCAGGAATTAAGAGGGAGCTTACAGTTCCCTAAAATCCCCAGCAAAACAGGGTTGCCGAAAGAAAGAACGGAACAATTGTGGAGGCAGCCAAAGCTATGATTCATGACCAGAGTTTACCCATGTTCTTATCAGCAGAAGCATCCAGAACAATTGTATATGTACAGAATAGATGCCCACATAAGATAGTGAAGAACATGACTCTTGAAGAAGCCTTACAGGGGTAAAACTAGAAGTAGGTCACCTCTGAATCTTTGGTTGTCCAATCTACATACTTGTGCCCAAGGAGAAAAGGACAAAGTTAGAACCTTCATGCAAGAAGGGAACCTTCGTGGGATACAATGAATCTTCAAAGGCCTACAAAATCTATATCTCGGGATACAGACAGATTGAAGTTAGCAAGGATGAGACCTTTGAAGAAGAAATGGCTGTCAGGAAAGGCAGAGGATCAGGCATGGAGATTGATGATGAAGAAATGGAGAGGAGATCGTCTTTCCCTCTCATTCAAGATGAATTAGCAAAGAAAGATGAACCCATCGATCCCATTGATCCAATCACGACAGTTGAAATTCCTGAAGATATGGCAGCAAGCCAGAAAAAACCTAGATGGGCGCCACAGACCTTATAAGATGCAAAGTGGCATGAAGCCCCACACGGTTCTTTACGAGAAAGCAAAAGACCTCAAAGGTTCTCCAGTTATGTAGCATTGATGAGTCACGCCATCGACTCAGAACCCACTACTTATGAAGATGCATCCAGACACCAAGTTTGGAAGGATGACATGATGGAAGAATATCAATCCTTCATGAAAAATGATGTGTGGGAGATTGTACCGAGACCTGAGGGGAAGACAGTTGTAACTTCCAGATGGCTATACAAAATCAAACATGGAGCAGATGGGAGTATTGAAAAATACAAGGCCAAATTTGTTGCTAGAGGGTTCTCTCAGAAAGAGGGATGTTATCACATATATAGTAGTCGGGCTACCATATTCTATTTTTCAGATACAGTACATTTTTCATCCAGATCTCTTACATATGAGATGTTGAGATGAGTAGTTTTGACTAATCATTATTTTATTTGTGGACTATTGTACTCTCCCATGTCAGGATTAAGTCTCAGGAGACTCAGATTTGAGGACCGATGTAGCCATTTAATCATTACAAAGCAGTTATTGATGCCCAGTTTTATATCAGTGCTTTCTCATTGGACAGATGATGTTTCAGATCGATTATATGCATGATTATGACTCAGCTTTTATTATATTGTGTTATGGTTATCATTGCTCTTATACTCATCTTTGTGACATGTATTAGCATGTAGTGTCATGATCTAGCGGTCATAATTATATGGACTTAGATGTATTTGTATTATGTATTGATGTCCCTACTCGGACTTTGAAGTTCCTGATCTATACTCATTGGTTTTACCCTCCTTAGGGAGAATAGAGGTAGTCATTCCCAACATTGTTTTGGCTTTCTAGTGTTGGCTTCATCATCCATTGTCTCCACCCATCCATTACCTTCCAGTTTTGTTTCTAACCTGACTTATTAATTGACTTATGGCATGGAGGACCTTTTCCCCGCTAGAACCTTTGTTGGACAAACATCCCTGTTTATATTGCGTCTCGGCTCTGAGTTGGTGACAAAACTTGCCTTTGGTGAGTTGGATTGTATGCCTAAATCATTCTGGTCAGTTGTCCCGATGTTTGGCACTATGCAGAACTCCCCCTGGTCACTTGAGATGTTGTTGGCTAAAACTAAAAGCTCATGTACTAACTGTATTGGAAATGTTTGTATACGCCCATGGAAAATGAAAATGCTAAAAACTGTGTTTCTTAACATATGTGAAAAAAGGCATAAATGAAAGTTGCAATTAGATGTGCTTTTAAGCACCGGTGAAGTCCCCAAAAGGACATATAGGCCAAAAAGGCCATGGAAATAAATTGAGGATCTTAATGAAACTGGATCAAACTTGATGTAGACATGATGCCTAAGTTGAATAAGCACTCTCTGAACAACTCAACCATTTGTGAGGCACCGCCATTCCTTGTGTTGTTGTTTGTCCGGCAGGTGGTTGTAGTGAGTATTTCCCTGCCATATCCAAAGTGTCATGACGTTAAGTAGGAAGTCACCCTTTTCCCTAGCCTTGTAAATTTCATCATTCACCCTTCACTAGCAAATTGACTACAACTATGAAGTGAGTATAGTCCTGAAAGTCTGGTCTGAGTAATAATAAACAAACCCTATATATGTATTTGGTTGATGTACCGCTAGTGAAATGACTACTACTTGTTGTGATTGTTGCTTAAATGAGTTGTAGAGCATGTATTAGCGTTATAACACTTGCAGCAGATGAATGATAGTCTGAGTTATATTATTGGTATCTGATCATTCACAGATGGTTATATTGTCTATTGGATATTGTTGATGATCAGGTAGAGACCTGAGAAGGGTATGAGTATACACCCTAGATGGATTTGGACTCTCTGAGTCTAGTGAGACAGTTTATTTTCAGTTCCGGGCACTTGCAGAAATGATCAGGCTCATTTTACCTTTATGATGCAGTTTTGCTTCACAAGATGATGTGTCTAAGTAGGGAGATGTTTCATTTGGATCTCCTAGGGCGTTGTATGGACATAGGGGGTGCAGCCACTTGTTTGTACCATAGTACCCCCATCCCAAAGAGCCTGGTGGGCTCAGTTTGACAACGCAGGCACCCTAGGAGGCTGTTTTGTCAGGTTCACATTTCTCAAGGCAGATTAAAAAATGATTAAATGGCTATTGAAGAAATCGATTTGGGATACTGAGGCAAGGAAATCACATGGGATGAGTCATGATGATGAGAGTGATGTCCCCCGCACACATTCTCCAGCAGTTGCAGCCCCTGATTGGGCCCACACCTATTTTTTGGGCATTTTATATTATTGTCTGGAGCTTTTGGGAGGATCACGATCTCCTCAAGGAAGCACAAAGTCAAAGAATAAAAATGTTATATTATTTTATTGTGCCATGGGGCACCCATAGGGAGTTAGTTAACACTCCATGGACCCACCATGTGCTTCATTTATTTCTTGTTGAGTGGGGTGCCCTCTTTATGGATGATTTAGTCCACTTTGGTACTTTATGGTTATATTGATCCACGTATTGTATGTTGAGCTCATCTCAACCATTGATTAGAATATTTTATCTTTTAATCCTAGCCACTCATTTTGAAAGTGGTTAGGATTCGGTTATGACTGTGGTTCTCTCATTTCTATTTATAAGAGAGAGCTTCTCATTTGTAAGGGGTCTTTGACTCTTGGATCTGAATAATAGAAAGATTTTTCTGTGGATATTTTTTGGATCTTCTTTGCATCTGATGTTCTCAAATGGTGATTGGATAGTCTTCCGCTTCCTAGCATTGTGGAAATTCATGTGAGATCTATATTTTTCCACTATCATTGTCTTGTCTACATGAGGGCGCTCTTGCTAGAGCGTTTTTGTAGGGAGACCTCAACTCGTTCGGTTATCTTCGCCTTCGATTAGGGGGTTTTCATTAGTTTCATTGTGATCTATGATTACTTCGTTTTACTTTCCAGTAGCATTTGGTTTCTTTATCTTGTCTTAGCAAATCTGATATTGTTAACGTTTGCTCATGCAGGGTAAGGGGCGCATTGGTGGCTTGGGGCTACATCTGTCATAGAAACCACTTGGATCTTCCAGAATTGATTGGGATAGCAAAGATCATCACTGTTAAGACTTTTGCAAGCATTTCTAGGTACGATCCAATAGGTAATTCTCTTCTCTTTTACAAATCTAAATCCATTGTACCTGTTTTCCTTCCATTTTTTTGAAAACCCTTAAAATAATAAAAAAACCCTTAAAAAATACTAAATTCGGGAACCGTCCGATCTTTGGCCAAACCACTGCTGGGTTTCATAGATCGAGCCTCCCCTTCACTAAATCTACTACAACGCTGGTCAAATTCCTGCTGGATTGACCTAGATCTGATTTTTAGCCTAAAAACTGCATAGCGCCCCCACTGAAAATTTGACCTGCTAGGGTTTTGACTTTTTCTGATTTCTGACTTCATAGACTGATAGATCGGGTCTCACACAATCCAAATCACCCCCAACGCTGAGCTAGTTCATGCCAGGTTTCCCTAGATCTAAAAAACTGATTTTCGGCCTCCTAGCCCCCCTCATCAGATTTTGACTTTTCCAAATCTGATTTTTCCTGAAATTTTATGATTTGGGTTTGTAGATCGGGTCATCCTGATCTCATTTCCACTCCAACGCTGAGCTGATAGTCTCCTGGTGGCTCTGGATCTGCAGATCTGCCTCTCCAAACCCTAGCGCTAGCCCTCCTACTGATTTTCCTATAACCTGAATCTTCCGGGCCAAATCCTTTTCTGAGTCCATAGATCAGGACATATCCCAGGTGGGTTCACTGAAACGTTGTGTTGATACTAACTCCGTTACCCAAGGCTGAACAAGCACTGATCTCCAAGCATAGCCGAGCCCTTCCTGACGTCTTTCCCCCAAAAGTTGACCATTCCTTGATAACTCAAGTTACATGATACCTTCATATCTTCCACTGAGTCCATCTCCTTGGTACTAGATAGTCCCAACTCTGTTTTTGCTCACTCTGCCACAGTTATGTTTCCCAAGACAGTGGTCATCTTCATCAATTGCTAGTACCTAAACCCTAAAGCTAGGGTTTCCATTTACCTAACACCTTACGTACTTCAAAGCCACATTTGATCTATTCTGGTGTCTAGATTTGATCTCTCCTGTCGGGAGTAGATCCGGGTCTCCCCCGTTGTTGTCTTGGACTTAGATAACATAAAGCGAAGACTGCCCTAATTGGCATGACAACCATCCATTTGGGAGTCTAGGCAGTGTTGGTTCCACCTCCTTAGTTGCTTGCCCCTCTACCATCCATCCTGGATCTACCTCACACAGGCAACTACAAGGTTGGTGATAACAAGGGACTCGATTATGATGAGACATTTGCTCCTGTGGCTCGATACACTTCCATCAGATCGATCATTGTTATTGCTTCAGCTATGGGATGGAAATTGCATCAAATGGATGTCAAGAGTGCCTTTCTCAATGGTATTATTGAGGAAAAAGTATACATTGAACAACCAGAAGGGTTTGTTGTCCATGAAAAGGAGTCACATGTATGCAAGCTGAAAAAGGTGTTATATGGACTCAAGCAAGCACATCATGCTTGGTATGGACGGATACACAGATTCCTGGTTAGTCTGGGATTCACCAAGAGTGATGCAAACCCCAACCTTTACTACAAGGTTGTGAATGATGAGCCACTGATTTTGGTAATATATGTTGATGACTTGTTTCTTACCGGAAATGAGAAACTTATCTTATGGCGTAAGAAGAAACTCACCTCTGAGTTCGAAATGAAGGATCTTGGATTGATGCACTACTTCTTGGGATTAGAAGTATGGCAGAGGCAGAAAGATATTTTCCTAAGGCAAGGAAAATACACCATAGATATACTGAAGAGATTCAGAATGTTGGACTGCAAGTCCATAGCTACTCCGATGGATGCAAACTTGAAGAAGCCGAGGGATTCTGCTTCAGATTCAAATTTGATTGATCCCATTATGTATCGCCAGTTGATTGGGTCCTTAATGTATCTGACGAACACCAGACCAGACATTTGTTTTGTTGTGAATGCTCTTAGTCAGTTCATCTGCGAACCGAGGCAAATTCATGGATTGCTACAAAACATGTGCTCAGATACTTACGTGGCACTATGGGATATGGTCTACGATATGATTCAAAATGTAACTTGAAATTGCAAGTGTTTATAGACTCAGATTGGGCCAGATGCTCTACTGATAGGAAAAGTACTTCAGGATGTTGTTTCAATCTGGGTTCTGCAATTATTTCCTGGTGTAGCAGGAAGTAGAACTCAGTAGCTCTCAGTACTGCAGAGGCCGAGTATATGGCTGCTAGTTTAGCAGCTCGAGAAGTAGTTTGGCTTCCTAAACTTCTTGCAGGATTGTTTGGCCAGATTCCAGAGCCAACTGTGATTCACTGCGATAACCAGAGTTGTGTGCAGATGTCAGTGAATCATGTATTTCATGACAAGTCGATGCACATAGAGATTCGGTATCACTTCATACATGATATGGTGCAGAAAGGTGCGGACAAGTTACAATATATTCCGACAGATGACCAGACTGGAGATGTTCTCACCAAGCCTCTTCCCAGAGTGAAATTTGAATACTTTCGCGGAAGACTTGGAGTAGAAGAGAATGTATCCCTCCTTGAGAAGGAGAGATGACTGAGAGACACTTACCATACCTTTTCCCAAGTACCTCTGCTCGTCCAGGTTCTCAGCCAGGTATGGGAGAAATTCCATCAGTAGACGAGACGGACAGGTAGTAGATGGTTGGGTTCACACAGGTGCCTCTGCTTGTCCAGGTACTCAGACAAGTATGGGATAAATCTCATCGGCATATGAGTCGGACAGGTAGCAGATGGTCGTGTGATTGCACAAGTACCTCTACTCGTTCAGGTTCTCAGCCAGGTAAGGGGGTAACCCATTGACACATGAGACGAACAGGTAGTAGATGGTTGTGCATGTGTGCTCATCCAGGATCTCTAAGCCAGGTGTTATCCACTAATTTTGTACTTAGTGGATTTTTCGGTGAGCCGCCAGAGTATTGAACAAGTACACTTGTTCATGATCAGAGTTCAGAAGTCCACCAACCTTTTTTGGGAGTCTATTTGAAGTTTTTTGTAAATACATGTTCATACCCCCTTGGGGAAATCGTAAAAAATGTCCTGGCATTTAATATTTTATAAAAGGCTCAGCTTCCCGGACTTCAACATCAACCCGAATAGCCCAGAATGTTTTTTCCCTTGGTTATTATTGGTTGTTGAACAAACAACTAATAATTTCCGAGTTTTTCACTCGCACCTCCAAAGCTGGGATAGTTGTCTTGGTATTTCAGCCTTAGGAGGTTATTAGAGCCTTTGTGTCAGTGTTTTTCAACATGCTAGTCATTCCGATTGAGTCGTATGAACATGTACTAGGTCCCCCTAGAGTTTCGTTGGATTCCAAAAAAAATGATTTTTTCCATTTTTTAAGCCATTTTTTAATGGTTTAAATGGAAAAATTCAAAATGTAAAAAAAGTGTGATCTAGAGTCCGTTTTCGGCATGGTTGGGCTCATTTTCAAGCCCAGAGCAGCATCTTAACCCCAGGGGCCACTTTCACTATGTTTCAGCCAGCTGAAGCATCCTGAAAGTCATCATCCGGCTAACAGAGCATCAAAGTAGCATTTAAATGCTAAACTTGGACAAAATGCACCAAAGTCAAAATTAATTAAAAAAGTGGTGGGAATGACTTGGCATGGGTCCCATATTGAGTTACGACTCTCTTTAGCATATAATGGAGGATAGACTTTGGTTTAATTTTTGAAGGTCAAATTATTTCATGAAAAAGATGATGTGAATGTAGAAGCTCACATTAGCATGAAGTGGAACTCACGCTGGCTTGAGAGGTGGGATGAGTGGGATGGGGGACCCATCCACTTAATAAAATATTATAATTAAGCCTTGGTATCATATGTATGTCCAAGTGCTAGCAAATGGTTGAGAGGTGGTGAACCGTGACATCACCCACATGAGAGACTCACGCTAGTGGTGAAGGTTGCGCTAATGTGTATAGAGGGTGGACCCCTTCACGTGATAAACCTTGGATAGAGCTGGAGTTCATGCATGTGGCAAGCGAATGGTACAAAGGGGTGATGTAAACATCTATCACCCATGCTAAACCAAGGAGGGGGTTGCGCTAAAGTGGATGAGGGTGGACCCCTCTCCACTTAGAACCTACGAATTAAATCGTGGTAAGCGTGGAGTATGTTATACTATTCAGAAAACTTCATTTAATTATTCCTTCACTCCATTGTGTCGTACGATTCGCATGAAGAGGAGACTCACGCATGTGGAGTTTGGTGAGGAAAGGAGACGCCGAATTGTTTTTGGTGGGGGTTTGATTGAGTGTGTTGGCATTGATTGGGTGGGTTGGCAGTTTCTTATCAGTTCAAGCTCATCTCAACTCTGGTGCAACTCAGTTCAAGTTTAGTTAGCTCCAGGTTGTTCTTCAGTTCATTAATTCCCCCCTGGGGCTCAGTATTTTTGTATAAATAGAGGTGCTTGGCTCCTCATTCAGGTAGGAGAGTTTTGACATAGAAACTCTATTGGATTTTGTAAGCTTCTTTTGTTAATAAAATATTGAGACTTTGGAGTTCATTTGATGGGCTTTTGGCATTGTGTCTTCATCCTATGTGAAGTAATATCTCTCTCACCCTACCCTTATATTGCAATTTGATTATTATGTTTATTGAAGACTAACAATCTAGTACATAGGCTTCTAATCAAATTTGCATTGAGTGTTTGTGTCTTCAGGGATTGCATCTAGTAGGAGCTCTCGGCATCTAATACCTTCACCATACAAATGTTCCATTATTAAAATATTTTGTTTGCAGGGTTGCAAGCGGTTCCAAATCTTTCTTGCCTTCTCCAACAAACTTCTCAAAAGCTCTTTCTAGTTACTTGGTTACTGTCTTCTTTGTGATTTCTTCCCCATCTTCAAGACCTTGTTCTCATCAACTTCTTGCTCTCGTCCATCCTCTTCTCCTAGCCTTCTCCCTCTCTTCCGCTGCCCTCTTTTCACCAATGTCGCTGCTCCAATTTCTATCGTTTGCTGCCCTCTCTTTTCACCCCTTTCGCTGCCCTATTTTTCACTTTTGTTGCAGCCAACTATCCCTTTTGTTGGCTGCCCTCTTTCGTCATTATTTTCAGCCTCTTCCTTCACTATTTTGCAGCACTTTTTACTGTTGTCCGCTATCCCATTTTTCCTCTTTTCCTCATTCATTTCAGATTCTTTTTGCTCCCTTTTTGCTCCATTTTACCCTCTTCTTTTTTCCCACTTTGCATGTAAAATTTTTGCATCTTAGATTTAAATTTGTAGATCTTAATCTTAGATTAGTTTCAAGTTTAATTTATTTTCCTAATGACTAATGGGTGCATGGGTTGTTTGGATTTTTGTTTGTTGCAAGTATTGAGAGCAGAATAAAGTGCAAAGGTGATGCAAAGAGAGACTTGAACCTAAAACACTTGGAGAATACCCAAAGAAGAAGAGAAACACATCAAGAAACCATAAGGAAGATCCATAACCCAATGAAGATGGTGCTAAACAAGAAGATCTAAAGCTTCTCACTCTCCTTTTTGTAAAATCAGTCATAAGACTTCTTGTTCCAAGTTTTTTGCTTACTTTAAGTTCCCAAAAGGTTGAAAATCCTCAATATTGTACTTGATTAGTAAAAAGGCTAAGTGGGATAAGGCCTCCCACACTTTGTGTTTTCCTTCCCCCATTTGGGGAAGAGCCTTGGGTTGTCCTTTTGTTTGGTTATCAGCATGCTTAGAGTAGTTTCATTTTATGCTTAGAACACTAGTTGTTAGTTCAATTTATTTTTGCTAAGTTAATTTCTTTCAAGTCATTGTTTATTAATCTTTTTAAGCTATCACTTGGTTTCCACATTTATAATTTGCTTGTCTTTTAAAAAGAAACAAAGTATCTTGAACTTGCCATAACCCAAGTCAAAAACACTTTCTGTCGGAGAGCATAGTTACATTGCGTTTTCCTTACATTAGGCATATAGATTAGCCAAAGTCTCTTGAACTTCTGTCATAAGACAAAGTTAAGAGCACTCTCTGTCGGAGATGTTCATCTGTGTGCTCATAATTAATAAAATATTTCCAACACACATTCCCCATAAAATTTACTCCGTTGCTTTCCATCACTTAGTATGCTCTGTCGACCTTAAAAAAGTTGGATTCGTACTCAGACCGGTGACCGAAATTTGTTAATCTTACAAGTGATAACCATAATAAAATCTTCACCCCCATAAACCAACAAACCGGAGTTGTTTCGAGAGATACTTAGGTAGTGGGGAAATTCCTACTGGTGGCGCCGGAAATCACCGTTGTCATAGAGTTCTAGCTTGCTGGTTAAATCCTCCGGACACCTAGCCTAGAATACTGGACGGTCTGTCAGGTCACCAAGGGGAGCCACTGAAGGTATACTTTTCCGGTTGGACTCATACCTTGCTTTTTTGTTTTGCCTTAATAATCAAGATCACTAAAAATTTATAAAATTTACAAAGAATACTTGCAACATGATCTCACAAACACACTGAATGCTTGTATCTTTGCATCCCAAGCACTACAATCTTGACTCCGTTACCCATCGGATAAAGCACTGGTCTTGTGACTCATTTCATTTATATATCTGAAGTGCATATTTTATTTTAATATGGATGCCTTTGCTTAAATCAATCAATTGTGTTGTCCTTAAATTATTGCAAGTATACCTTTGTTCTATTTAAATTTTAGATCTGTGATCTTTTCACCATAATAAACTCCTAAACAACACCCATCCGCATCACCATACACCAAAAACACTTAAAAAACATTGAGCCATAGACACTCTTTGTTAGGGACTACCCCCCTTGGCTTTGTTAGGAGTTACCTTAAATGGAGGAGCTAGGAGTAGGTGACAGTACCTGGCTCTGTGCTTGCCCCCAAGGCCACACCTCTCCCACTTTCATAAGTGAGGAGACAGTTTTCAGAAGATTTCTGTTGTTGGTGTGCATTCGGCGAACAACACTGGGTATGGAAGTATTCCATCGACAGTAGAGACGGATAGGTAGCAGAATATTTTCTCTCATACATCCGGATAGAACAAATTCATAAAGACAACTGTCAGTACGTTTAGAGATGATAGAGACAGTATAGATGTACAGATGAAACCCAGGTGCTCATGATGTTGATGAAGACCGAAGAATACCTTCCTTGTTGAGAGGGAGTGTTGGAGTTTGTGCAACTTCAGAAGCTATTCTTATTGTCCTCCTTCGGGAGTTAAACTTATTGTAATCATTCATACAAACCCTAGAAAGAACAATGTAAGCCTTGGGGTGAAAAGCCAGCAATAAAAGAATAAAATAAAAATTATGAAATATAAAATTATATTGCTCCCCCAAGTGAAGTCGGCCCCAGTTAAATTCTGAGTGGGAAAACAATATAAATAGGAGGCGCCCCTCCTCATTATTTCACACAGCTACAACACAGCAGCTCAGAGAAGTGCGCAGTTTTCTGGGTGAGAAAGATGTTCACATACACTGCAGAAGAACACTATTTTCAAGGTTTCAATCTTTGGAAAGCATTTCCATATTTTTCTTTTATTTCTTCATTGTACTCTGATCTCAGAATTATTATCTCTAAACGAAGGTTGTTGGGCTTTCTCCCATTTGGGTTTCCTAGGTGAAAAATACTCGTGTTATAGTTCTGTGCTTTGTCTATCTTCCAGTGATCCTACTGATAAATGCAATTAAGATATACTGCTTAATCTTATGAAAATCTAACATAAAAGCAATTGTCTCTTAAGCAACAAGGAAAAAAAAATTAGCTCCCAAGTTTTATGGGCCATACCGAATTACCCAAAAAATTAACCCAGTAGCATATGAATTGAAGTTACGAGACAAGAGTCGATTTCATAATGTTTTCCACATTTCAAATCTCAAAAAACAGTTGGGTCAACATCAAACTGGAGAGGCCACTCAGGTCTTTCAAGGAGCTTCAATGGAGTCATAAGTTATAGGTGCAAGCTACAGCAGCTCATGGACATATCAAGTTCAGTTTTTTCTTCCTTTCATCTCAAGTTTTCTCACCATATTTCAGCTCTATGGAGTGAGGCGCACTTGGTGAGCTATTCCTCTCTTTGAGGGAGCTTCTCTTGCTCCAATATTTTGTATTCTGATGTAAATGCTCTTCTCTTTAAGTTCAGAAAGCTCTCAGGTCGAAAGGCCAAGAAATCTCATGTATTATTGCTCAATAATGAAGAAACAATGGCATTTCCCCACTACCTTGTTGTAAACTCTTGTAATCTTGACGGATTCGAATGGATGTATAAACTATTGATGATTTATGAATGAATGGACTATCATTAAAGTATATTATGGGTTTCATGTTCAGTAACTGAGAATTTGTCGCCATTGGGTCGAATTTCATAGCAATTGGAGCAAACTACACCTCATTTCCCCAAGAGTCCAAAACTAGTTTTTTATATCTAATTGAAAGAAGTGATAACAGCCATGGGAGGTCGATTAGTTATGCATATGAGTCTCTGATAATGTCTTCTATGCATCCCCTACTTCAATTTAAGAATTCGAGTGGGTTTCTGCACATTTGGGAAGCCATTTCTACCACTTACTCCAGGGGGGATTTGAGCCCAAAATTGCCAGTAAAATCATCTATCTTGTTCAGAATTTAGTACAGACTTGCAGAAGTGATTGGAGGGCCATAATACATCCTTGAACATAATAATTAAGTTATTATATCATTCATACACCTTCTATGAATATTTGGGAGCAATTGGGATGATTTGGAGATCAAGACACTAAAACTAGTCAAGAGCCAAAATTGTGAAAAATTTAGAAAATTGGGCATTTTGGTAAAAATTTAAAAAAGGGACATTACAGCACCCCTCATTATTTCACACAGCAACAACACAACAGCTCAGAGAAGTGCACAGTTTTCTGAGAAGAAGTTCGCATACACTGCAGAAGAAAACTGTTTTTAGGGTTTAAATCTTTGGAAAGCATTTCCATATTTTATTTTCTTTCTTCATTGTAATCTGATCTCAGAATTATTGTCTCTAGACGAAGGTTGGGTTTTCTCGCATTTGGGTTTCCCAAGTGAAAAATACTCATGTTATTGTTCTGTGCTTTGTCTATCTTCTAGTGATCCTATTGATAAATGCAATTAAGATATACTGCTATAATCTTATGAAAATCTAACATACAAGCAATTGTCACTTAAGCAACAAGGAAAAAAAAATTAGCTCCCAAGTTTTATGGGCCATACTGAATTACCCGAAAAATTAACCCGGTAGCATATGAATTGAAGTTACGAGACGAATCGAATTCATAATGTTTTCCACATTTCAAATCTCAAAAAACTGTTGGGTCAACATCAAACTGCTCAGACGACACTTCCTACGTTGGATGAAGAAGGAAAACTTGTATTAGAACCAGAAGCCATCATCAATACCAGAGAAAGAAGACTATGTTCTCGCATTATCACAGAATACCTTATTAAGTGGAAGAATTGTCCAGAAGAATATGCTTCCTGGGAAACAGAGAAGTTCATTCAGCAATACCTATCATTACCTTGCTTTGAGGACAAAGCATCTTAAAAGAAGGAAGGCAATGTTATATGTTAAATATATAACTATAAGAAATAACAAATAAATAAAATAATGTTTTAATAAATTAATAGTTAGTTTGTAATTAACAAGAATTTATGAAGTGAGTTGCATTGAGCTCAGCATAGGCTGAGTACATGGCAACCAGCATGGCTTCTTGTGAGGGTATGTGGCTGAGGAAATTACTTTCAGGGTTGTTCGAGTGTGAGCTAGAGGCTATAGTAGTTCACTGTGACAATCAAAGTGGCATCAGGCTATCTAAGAATCCAGTGTTCCATGATTGGAGCAAACACATAGACATCAGGTACCACTTCTTGAGAGATTGTGTTTAGAGGGGAACCATTCAGTTGGAGTACATACAGACAAATGAGCAGGGGGCAAACATTTTCACCAAGGCACTTTGCAGACAGAGTTTTGTGAAGTTTACGGATAAGTTGGGGTTGCTACCGAATCATTTTCTCGTTGAGAGGAAGTGTTAAACTAGCAGCAACAAGGAAAGTCTTCCTGCATGCATGTGTTCCTGCATGCAAAAGGCTGAAATTAGGAAACCAATTGTATTTAATTTACTTTTCCTAACTTTACTTTGGAAAATAAATTGAAGTGATCTAAATTAACTTTAGTGAAACACTAGTTAAAGTGAAAGTGAAATTTCTTCCCTTTACTTAAAGTTATAAAAGAGAGATCATTTGGTGGAGAGAACACACACTTGCATTCCGATAGAGACAGGATACAGACAGGGAGAGAAAGACAGATAGAGGATTCAGCTGGGAAGACGAAGGAGCGAGCAGCAAGATCACCGAGCTTCGTACAGTTGGGCCGTACACTCACACAGTGTTAGTTTTTGTACCTAGGCAGATGTTCCCTAGGTGACTTTAATTTTTGCCTAAAGTCACTTTAAGAGGGAAAAAGATGACCCTCACATTAAAAGTCACTTAATGAGACTTTATAACAATAAAGTCACTTTTTGATAAATTTAAGTGGGTGAATGATTTTATTTATGAGAAATAAATAAAAGTGATTTTCACTCTCAATCAATCTCATCCATTGATTTGATTCTTTCTCCACCGTTGGATTAAGAAACTCACTTAGGGTAAACAAAAAGGCTGAGGGAGGCAAAAGGGTTTTTGACTTTTCATTTTCAGGAGAACAGAAGAAGAGCTGAGAGAGAAGGATTTTCGAGCTAGGGTTTTGGCACATTTTCCAAGACAAATTTATGCACAGAAATCGAGGAGTACAGGGCATTAACTCAGGCACAGAAATCGAGAAGATAGTACGGCCTCATTAATGCTGTACGGCTGCATTTAATGTGCACAGAAATCGAGGAGTACGACTGCCATTAATGCTGTACGGTTTTGCATTTATTTCACAGCACAGAAATCGAGGTTTTGAAGTCTGTACGGTCTGCATTAATTGCTGTACGGACAGCATTAAATTTGCACACAGTTAGAGGGTACGGACAGCACAAAAATCGAGGGTATGGCCCTGCAATAAATGTTGTACAATTT
>LPNX010659594.1:282747-360673 GCA_001517045.1 Pseudotsuga menziesii | reverse complement strand
TTGGCACATTTTCCAAGACAAATTTATGCACAGAAATCGAGGAGTACAGGGCATTAACTCAGGCACAGAAATCGAGAAGATAGTACGGCCTCATTAATGCTGTACGACTGCATTTAATGTGCACAGAAATCGAGGAGTACTGCTGCCATTAATGCTGTACGGTTTTGCATTTATTTCACAGCACAGAAATCGAGGTTTTGAAGTCTGTACGGTCTGCATTAATTGCTATACGGACAACATTAAATTTGCACACAGTTAGAGGGTACGGACAGCACAAAAATCGAGGGTACGGCCCTGCAATAAATGCTGTACAATTTCTGCACAGAAATCGAGGTCAGTTTGAAGTGTACGGCCTGCATTTATTGCTGTTTGATTGGCTCAGAAATCGAGGAGCTGTTCATGCACAGAAATCGAAAAAGTTTGCTGCTGGTCAAATTCTGGGTTGAGATAAGTTGGAATATTTGACTGTAAATTTAATGTCTGATTTTGCTGAAGGAAAATAATAAAAATCTCTCCTCTCTCTGACTGGTTTTCCCCGTGGGGGTTTTTCCAGGGCTGATTAGCCAAAAATCTCTGAGTTAAATTTATGGTGTGCATGCATTTGTTTTCAGCCTGTTAGTAATTTTTACTGTGTTTAAAATTGTTCGGCAAAATTTTAAGTAGCTTCAAGCCTATGCAAAACCGGCTGAAGTGAAAAACACAAATTGTTCATTTAAACCAGCAAGCAGTAAATCTCAGTTTTTCAACACGCAGGAGGGTGTTGAGGTTTAGCTGGGGGTTTTCCCAGTGATTCTTCTGCGTAACTACATTCGCCTGGTTTGGGTGAATTTGCAGTATTGTAAACGCTCCATATTTTCTTATAATAAAATCTATATCTGACTGCTGCACTAGTTTTCCCAACTTGGGTTTTTCCCGGGGGTTTCCATACCCAAAATAATAGTGTCAATATAGTGATACCCTACTTACTAAGTTCCCTTTTGAAGAATGTTTTCTGGG
The DNA here is from genome assembly GCA_001517045.1 of Pseudotsuga menziesii. NCBI lineage: Eukaryota > Viridiplantae > Streptophyta > Pinopsida > Pinales > Pinaceae > Pseudotsuga > Pseudotsuga menziesii. Next base: position 359,677 of record LPNX010659594.1, on the reverse strand, counting down.
AGTTGTAAATTACAAAAATGGCAATCAACATGCAGTGATGCAAATATTTCAATGTCAAGCAAACCCATTAACAATCAACCAGTAATGTATGAAAGAGAGATACAATCAAATAATCAAAATGACCAGTGTTGTCTCTACTCGGGCTATGGAGTCACAATAATCAACTTCAAATAATTTTCCTAAAGCATCAACTCATTTACTTTAAAAAATATACAAGAACATGATGACTTCCAATAAATGAGTAAGTTAAAATAAAGTGATTGCAAAGTAGAGAAATGTAAATGATTGTAACAATGTTATGCAAGTGATCCTGTAAGTTTTAGTAAATTTTATGTCTCTCTTTAACCTAGGGAACTAAGGTGTTTGTTGCAAAGAAATGAACTATTCTAGATGTCTACTCCAAGAGACTATCTCCTTCGAATAGAGAAAGAACGTTGGGTGCTCAACATGGGAACAAAAGGTTCCCACCTAGCTCCACGGGTCAAACTCGAAACTTGTTGGGTGCTCAACTGCAGGACACAAAGTGCCACGAAGCCTCCTTCGGCCTCTACCCGACTAGCTCCACAGGTCAAGCCTGTTTTTCTCCTTTCTAATGAAGATACTTATCTGGGTGCCTAGTAAACTAGCCAACACAAATCTCCTCCCTTTCTTGTCACCCAAGGTCGGACCAACTGACGAGGTTAGTGAATACGGGACGAAGAATGGGGCAAGGTTTCTTTCAAACGAAATGAAGAATTTAACAATTATTAGCAATGAGAGCCAACACAATATTACAAGTATGGCATAGCTGAATCACTTGTAAGGTGTGGGCAAATAAAAATGAAAGAAATAAGGATACAAGCCAGCACGATTTCACAAGGATGGCAAAATCGAATCACTTGCAAGGTGTGGGCAAATGAAAGTAACAAAACAAAAACACTAGCCGGCATGATTTTGCAAGGATGGCATAGCCAAACACTTACAAGGTGTGGACAAAAATAAAGAAGAAAACAATATGAAACTCTAACTAATCTAAACCCACGCCAATCAACAATTGCTTATGCAAAGGTGGGAAAGCCCAACTTCTATTGCTAGCAATGGATGGCAAATAAATGAGACTTGATTTAACTGAAAATGCAAAACAAGAAATCAAGTCCAGGAGACTCTCTTGGACTTGTTACAAAGGCTGAAATTTCAGCAATAAAAAAGGTAAAAGGAGTGAGAAAAACCATGTTTTTTTTCCTTTCTTGAGATGGCCTTGAAGCTATTCCTTTGGGGTGGCCTTAAAACTCTTCTATGGCTGAAATTTGACTGAGTTTTGCCTTGTTTTGTTACTAACCTGCTAAAAACTAGCAAACAGAAAATGATAAAATCTGCCCAATATCACTTTGGGGAAGTTAGTATGTTAGTGCAATATATATACAAATTTTATACAAAGTTGCCTAGAGAATAATGTTGAGAAATATTGAGTGAATATGAGTAAAAATCAGACTTGAAGAACCCAACCAACTAAGACTAAAATGCAGAAATTTTTTAAGGAGTTAGTGTGCTCTTTGCTCTTCAAATGGTTGAAGAAGTGTGGCATCTAACCAAAGAATCCCACTCTTCAATCCAGATAACCTACAACTTAAAAGATAAGCTAAACAAACACAAAGAGAGGTGAGATTCTCACAATGATTAAAGAAATCAAACTATTCAATCAAAAAATGCTTGAAGTTCTTGAATGCAAGAGAGAAAAACTCATAAGATCTACATAAACTAAGAAGATCTTACCAAGGCAAAATAGTTTGTCTCTTTGGCCTCACTTGTACTTGAAAGAACTTGAGAAAACGGGAGCAAGTCACCACCCAACAACACAAGATCTCCTCCAAAGCTTTTATAAAAAAAAGCCCAATGGCTGGAAATTACAGTAATCTCAAAGAATGAGAGAAAAATGCAAGAAAGAGAGTGAGAACATGAGAGATTGTAACCCAAATGAGGAGGGGAAGCCTCCTTAAATAGGAAAAATGAAAGAGAGAGGCTATTTGCTTGCTAGACAAGTGTCACAAGGGAGAGAGGGGGGCCCAAGAGAGGAGGGTGAATTTGCTTAAAGAGGACAAAACAATGGTTGGAATCTCAAATATGGGGAGAGAAACCCCCAATTTAATGCTTTTAACCTTATTGCTATGTCAAATGGGGAAGAAACCACCATAGTGGGGCCCCTTCCATTGACTTTAGCTCACCCAACCAATCAAAGAGAGAAGGGGGCACCCCCTTAGATTCGGCAACTCAAAACTTGTTATATGCTTGCTTTGGAGCCACCCTTTGGGTCTTAAATTTGTCTTAGGAACATAATATAAACATTAGAACCTTTACTTGGCCACCCCAAGTGACTATGGTCACTTTTTCAAAATTTGGATCTCTAATTAAATGCCCAATTTCCTGATTTCCATGAATGACCTGGGCAAAAGTGACCAAAACCATAGTAATACTTGTCTGAATGACTTCAAACTTGGCCCAAGGGTGTAGGGGGTCGCATGCCATTTGTCTTGAGTACCCATACCCCTATACAACATTAAAAAGGACCAAGTAACCCTCTTTTACATTACAACAGATTGTACTGAGTGACAATTTTTAATGACCAAAAATTTAAAAAAACTATGCAAAACTTAATGAAATTTTGCAAGACTCTGGATAATGTCTAGCATGGTAATATAGAACATTCCTAGGCCCCAATCACCCCATGGACTCGGTCACTAGAACACCTTTCACCACTTTGGAGGTAATTTTGAGTGAAAAACTCAAATAATTAAAATCTCTAAAAATAAATTTTAATTATCCAAGTGAAAAAACACTTGATGAAAGGACTTCCCTAATGACTAAGTCTTAGGCAATTAAGTTACAAAAAACTAAACCTTCATGCTGATATATCCTTACAAGATCCCTCGCGGGGGTGTGAAAATTTCATAGAGAGAAGAAGAGATGAAGAGTTGCCTCGCTTTATATAATCATTAAGTACTTCATTCTTATCTTCAAGGCACATCCAACATGTGCATGGTACAGTTTTCTTGATTATGGTCATCAGGTTTTTATTACTTGACTCTGCTTGACCATTTCCTAGAGGATAGTAATTTGATGAGTGAGACAAAATAATGCCATGTTCAAAACAAAAAGATGAAATCTTAGCTGAGCTAAAGGCCTTTGCATTATCTATGGTTATCTTAGTTGGTACCCCAAATCTTGTAATTATTTTGTCTTCAAGGAAGTCCATGAAAACCCTTTCAGTTGCTGCTTTAGTAGGAATAGCTTCAACCCATTTAGGGAAATAATCTGGAGTTGTTAAGATCCATGAGTAACCATTACTTGAGTTATCTTTAAATTTAACTATGAAGTCCAAAGCCCATTGTCGAAAAGGAGATTCTACCACAACTGGTTGTAAAGTCAACGCTGCTAACTTCTGCTTACCCGTGAAAAGTTGACAAGGCTCACAACATCTCACAAATTTATGGACATCGAAAAAAATGGAAGACCAATAGTAACCAGCCCTAAAGATTTTATGAGTCGTGGTTCTAGTTGCATAGTGACCCCCACAAAATCCTGCATGAAATTCAAGTATGAGATTTTTGGCCTCATCTTTATCCATGCATCTAAGGATTAGACCATCTGGATTCCTCCATCCTAGTCCAATTTGAGTAATGACATATTTAGATGCTCTTAATCTCAAAGACCTTCTCTTATGACCCATGAGATGATTTGGGCATGCGCCATGCTTAAGATAGAAAATAATATCTGCATACCATTCGACTTGTTCTAGCTTTTGAAGACTTGAGGAATATTCTGGTTGATCATCTTGGCAAACCATATCTAAAGCTTTTTCATTGCTTTCAGTTAACATTTGAGCTAGACCTTGTCTTTTGACTAACTTCGTGGGCTTAATCTCTAAGTCATATTCTTAAATTTTAGCAACCTATCTCCCTCGTGCACCTATCCCTTCTGACTGAGGCAAAACATCTTTGACTGCTAAACTCGGAACATACCCAATTACTTTAGAGTACCCAATGAAAGTTCTGAAATGTTTAAGGGACTTAACCAAAGCATATGCTTGCTTTTCTAGTATATGATATTTTAATTCTGAAGCTTGTAGGGCCCTACTCATGTAAGCAATAGGCTGATCTTGACCCTGGTTATTTGTTTGAAGCAAGACACCTGCAATGGTATCTTCAGAAGCAAAGGAGAAAATCTTGAAGTCCTTGGAATAATCTGGACTCACCGGGACAAAGGCTTTAGTTATGGTATCCTTTATTTCCTTAAAAGGCTTTCTTGCCTTGTTCATCCCACTCAAATTTGACATTTTTTTAAGCAATTTATTGGCTTAGATATCTCAACATAATTTGGGATAAACCTGTGAACAAAGTTAATTTTTCCATGGAAAGATTGGAGAGACTTTTTTGTTGTAGGCAAAGGGATCTTTTCAATAGCTTGGACTCTTTCAAGATCTATTTTAACCCCATCTTTGGAGACAATATGGCCCAAAAGTTTTCCTTCAGTCACCCCAAAGATTGATTTAGATGTATTTAACGAAATTCCAAATTCTCTACATCTTTCAAAAACCTATTTCAAGTGATTTATATGACTGTTCCCATCTTTTGAAAACACTGTTAAATCATCTTGATATATCTCAATGATTTTTCCTATCAAACCCTTAAATGCAAAATCCATGGCTCTTTGAAATGTGGCCCCAGCATTAGTTAAACCCAAAGGCATTCTCAAATACTCAAAAGTGCCCCATGGAGTAGTAAATGTAGTTTTATGCCTATCTTCTTTTTTGACCATGACTTGGTTATAACCAAAAAAACCATCAAGCATTGACATCATTCCTGAACTTGTCACACTTTGAAGAAGTGTTTCCATTTTCGGAAGAGGATAAATATCCTTTTCACCAACAACATTTAGATTTTTGAAATCTAAACATAATCTGATTGAGCCATTCTTTTTTCTAACCACAACCAAATTTGAGCATCAAGAGGAGTATCTTGTTGGAGCTATTATTTTGGCAGCCAATAATTTCTTTAATTCCTTCTTGACCACGGGAGCTAACTTGGGGTTAATTTGTCTTAATTTTTTCCTAGGGCTTAGCTCCTTTTAAGGGAATTGTATGTTGAAGTACATCTTCCTTATAAACTTTAAGCTCATCATATGTGAAACCCAAAACATCTCTATATTCCCTTAATAGATTTATTATTTGTTCCTTGACATCCTTTGGGGTGTTTTTTCCAATTTTTACCATTCTAGGTTCTTCACTTGTTCCTATGTTGACTTCAACATGCCCACCTAGTTCCAAATCCTCTTTTCTTTCCTTTTTGTGGCCATCATTCCTATCAAACAATTGCTCAAGAGCAACAAGGCCTCTAGGGGTTGGATTAATTTGTTGATCATATTCTGGATAAATGCAACCCTCTTCTTTATGACCAATCTTGAAATCCGAAAACTCATGCATATTGTTTAAGAAATTAATCCCTTGTTTATCATCTCGGAAAACTTGCCAATGATCTACATTATCTGGAACTGAAGGTCTAAAGATGATTTCCATTTTAATTTCTTCCCTAGCCAAATCTTCTGAAGGTTGTAAGGTAGAAGCAGCTACAACAAGCTCATCAGCCTCAAAATTCTTTTCCCTTGCAATATCAGTAAGGTTTAATGCTTCAAAGAATTCCATAGTGTCTCATACTGCATTCTATATCTTTTTAATCTTTCAGATTTGCATGCAAATTGACCCTTAACTTGAGAAACAATCAAATCTGAATCCCTTTTGATATTTAGCAATTTTATACCCATGCCCTTGCACATTTCCAAACCAAGCAACAAAGCCTCATACTCAACTACATTATTTGTGGCATCAAATTCCAATGTATATGCAAATTTGAAGACTTGACTAGAGGGTGACTTGATGACAATAGCAAAACGTTTTCCTAATCTAGAATGCGCACCATCAAAATGCATATGCCACACTTCATTAAGATTTTCCTTTTCAAACTTTCCTTCTATGGGTTCTAGAAAATTAGCTAGAATGGCATAATTCCCCAACCCATCTTCTTTATACTTAAATTCATTCCTCGGATGTTTTGGATCTTCTATGTCATACCTTCTTTCTAGTTCCCTGTTTAATCAAACCATGGTTCCATTCGGGTAAGGAATAGTAGCATATGTCAAGTCCATTTGTATATTGCCCCCCAAATCAGCAGTTGTTTTTCTAGAAATTAACATACCCCAAGCATCAGGAACATCAACTACTACTATATCCATGGTTAACTGAATATCTGGATACACAACCAAATGCACCTGCAAATCCTTTATCAAACCACATACTTCCATCATTTTACTATCCATGGCACAAATGTTATGGTAAGGCCTTGAAATTCTTAAGTTCAGTTGTTCCATTACTTTCTTAGGTATGACATTTGAAGTTGCACCAAAGTCAAGCATAAAATTGTGTCAGTGGAATTCATTCATAAGCAAAGTGATGAAAAATGGTTCATTCTTTTCATTACCCCTATCACCAACTTGCAAAATCACAGGTGCATCTTGGTAAGCTACTACTGGTTGCTTTTCCATGTTCTTCTGATCACTCCTTTCCACACTACTGCTTGGAATAGGGACTTCTAAGGCTTTGTAGAGCTTATTCCTTTGGCCATCCATCTTTACCATTTCTGTCAAAGGAACCATTACATTTACTTTACTTGCCCATGATCCTAAATCAATATTTAATTCTTTATTTGAATGAACATTTTCTTTAAGGGGAGAGGATAACTTAGGGATGCTTGCTTGATTCTTTTCTTGTTTTTGCTTTCCTCTCCTTTGATAAGTGATCCCTTTATGCCTAGCCATTTCCAATATTTGCCCTTGAGTGTCACTTTATCAACTTGATCATTCACAAAATTCACCCTACTACTTTGCTCCATCATTTCTATCCATCCTTCTCTTGAAACGGGATATTCTTGACCACACATATTAATTTGCTCATTTTCTAAATCAAAAGACTCTTCTTTGCAAAATTGAAAAAAAACTTGGCAATTCGATTCATCATGGAATTCCCCACAAGGTCTACAATATGGGATGCCTTGATGATCAACATAGTTGGCAGACTCTAAAGTATTAGGGGGTCTTTGCTCATGAGATGAAGGCTTCTTTTGCCATTTTTCATTATGCTTAGGATGAAATTTGTTTGCTGGGGACCTCTCCATGGTTATTAATCTATTTTGCATGGCTGTCATTTGATTAGCATGATTAATCTCCATTTGCTTAATCAATTGGGTGAGTTCTTTAATAGAATCATTTGAGGATTCTTGAATTTCTGGTTTCTTTTTCTTATCTTCATGAAACTTGGAAGAAGTCCCCCCTGTGAATCCAAGAATATTTGACTTCCCAGAAGCTTGCATGTTTTTTTCAATTTTAGTGGCCAACTTTTGAGCATCTTTTAGATTTGTTGCCTCCTTATTCCTCAACTGGTGTCTAACTTCACCATCAAAGGATTCCATATAATGTATCAATATGGCATCCTCAGGAGGTCTAATCTTTGCATCAAGGGTTTTGACCAAATCATTGAACTTCTTATTAAATTCCTCCATAGTTTCATTTTCCTTCTTTTGACTTGCATGCAAGGCAGCAAGCAAAAAACGAGCTTCTTTCCTATCTCCCCATCTTTCATTAAAGACATCTAGGATTTCTTGAAGAGTTTTAAACTTATCATCATCTTCCTCTGTGAACCAATCAAGGGCATCTTCCTCCAAGGACAAAACAAAGAGTTTCATTTTGACATCCTCATAGTTATGGGCGTTGCACCACTTGCTAATGCAAAGGCTGAAATTTCAAATATGAGTCTTTGCACTAACAGCATTGTTTCCCTGAAAAGAAGGCAACCTCTCAAGAGCTTTGTCAGGAATAGGATGAGGATAACCTTGGATATTTGAGAAATCACATGGTTTGTAAATTGCATCCATTGTTGAAATTATTAAAGGATTATTAAATAATAAATGTATATCAGAGATTGCTTCGTCTCCAACACTTGTAAAGAGTCTATGAGGAGCTAGTCTATTTAATCTTCTCCTATAAACCCTTTCAGGTTCAAGGAGAGGGCCAAACACACCCCTAGAGTTGCTCCTAGTAGAATACCGTACCGAATTTGAAAGTGGAGTCGCCACTTGAATATTTAAGCAATATCTATCAACTTTATCCTTGTGTAGTTTGATTTTATAAAATTTAAATCAAGATGTCAATTAACCAAGGACAAGAGACTTGTCCTTGGCAACACGCCAAAAATGTTGCCGCCTAAAACACACTTGGACATAGGTAAGTCTACCAACCGTTGTGTGTGTTCCTAAGGGCAACTTATGAGTTGAGAACCCACTGTCACCTCGGTTCTAAACTCCTCTGTTTAGACCACAACTCCTAAAGGCCAAGGAGGCTAGTCCCTACTTACTAAGTTCTTTTTTGAAGAAATGTTTTCTGGGAGTTGTAAATTACAAAAATGGCAATCAGCGTGCAGTGATGCAAATATTTCAATGTCAAGCAAACCCTTTAACAATCAACCAATAATGTATGAAAGAGAGAAATAATCAAATAATCAAAATGACCAACGCCATCTCTACTCAGGCTATGGAGTCACAATAATCAACTTTCAAATAATTTTTCTAAAGCATCAACTCATTTACTTTAACAAATATACAAAAACATGACGACTTCCAATAAATGAGTAAGTTAAAATAAAGTGATTGCAAAGTAGAGAAATGTAAATGATTGTAACAATGTTATGCAAGTGGTCCTATAAGTTTTAGTAAATTTTATGTCTCTCTTTGACTTAGGGAATTAAGGTGTTTGTTGCAAAGAAATGAACTATTCTAGATGTCTACCCCAAGAGACAATCTCCTACGAATAGAGAGAGAATGTCGGGTGCTCAACATGGGAACACAAGGTTCCCACCTAGCTCCACGGGTCAAACTCGAAACTTGCTGGGTGCTCAACTGGACGACACAAAGTGCCACGAAGCCCCCTTCGGCCTCTACCCCACTAGCTCCACGAGTCAATCCTCTTTTTCTCCTTTCTAATGAAGATACTTATCTGGGTGCCTAGTAAACTAACCAACACAAATCTTCTCCCTTTCTTGTCACCCAGGGTCAGACCAACCGACGAGGGGAGTGAATACAGGGCGAAGAATGGGGCAAGGTTTATTTTTAACGAAATGAAGAATTTAACAATTATTAACAATGCAAGTCAGCACGATATTACAAGGATGGCATAGCCAAATCACTTGTAAGGTGTGGGCAAATAAAAATGAAAGAAAGAAAGATACAAGCCAGCATGATTTCACAAGGATGGCAAAGCTAAATCACTTGCAAGGTGTCGGCAAATGAAAGTAACAAAACAAAAATACTAGCCGACACGATTTTGCAAGGATGGTATAGCCAAACCACTTGCAAGGTGTGAGTAAAAATAAAGAAGAAAATAATATGAAACTCTAACTAATCTAAACCCACGCCAATCAACAATTACTTATGCAAAGGTGGGCAAGCCCAACTTCTATTGCTAGCAATGGATGGCAAATAAATGAGACTTGATTTAACTGAAAATGCAAAGCAAGAAATCAAGTGCAAGAGACTCTCTTCGACTTGTTACAAAGGCTGAAATTTCAGCAATAAAAAAGTTAAAAGGAGAGAAAAACTGTGTTTTTTCCTTTCTTGAAATGGCCTTGAAGCTCTTCCTTTGGGGTGGCCTTAAAACTCTTCTATGGCTGAAATTTGACTGAGTTTTGTCTTGTTTTGTTACTAACCTACTAAAAACCAGCAAATAGAAAATGATAAAATCTGCCCAAAATCACTTTGGGGAAGTTAGTATGTTGGTGCAATATATATACAAATTTTATACAAAGTTGCCTGGAGAATAATGTTGAGAAAAATTGAGTGAATATGAGTAAAAATCAAACTTGAAGAACCCAACCAACTAAGACTTAAATACAGAAATTTAAAGAGTTAGTGTGCTCTTTGATCTTTAAATGGTTGAAGAAGTGTGGCATCTAACCAAAGAATCCCACTCTTCAATCCAGATAACCTGCAACTTGAAAGATAAGCTAAACAAACACAAAGAGAGGTGAGATTCTCAAAATAATTAAAGAAATCAAACTATTCAACCAAGAAATGCTTGAAGTTCTTGAATGCAAGAGAGAAAAACTCATAAGATCTACATAAACTAAGAAGATCTTACCAAGGCAAAACAGTTTGCCTCTTTGGCCTCACTTGTACTTGAAAGAACTTGAGAAAATGGGACCAAGTCACCACCCAACAAGACAAGAACTCCTCCAAAGCTTTTATTAAAAATGTCTAATGGCTGGAAATTACAATAATCTCAAAGAATGAAAGCAAAATGCAAGAAAGAGAGTGAGAGCATGAGAGATTGTAACCCAAATGAGGAGGGGAAGCCTCCTTAAATAGGAAAAATGAAAGAGAGAGGCTCTTTGCTTGCTAGACAAGTGTCACAAGAGAAAGAGGGGGGACCCAAGAGGGGGGCGAATTTGCTCAAGAAGGCCAAAACCATGGTTTAAAATCTCAAATATGGGGAGAGAAACCCCCAATTTAATGCTTTTAACCTTATTGCTATGTCAAAAGGGGAAGAAACCACCATAGTGGGGCCCCTTCCATTGACTTTAGCTCACCCAACCAATCAAAGAGAGAAAGGGGCACCCCCTTAGATTCGGCAACTCAAAACTTGTTATATGCTTGCTTTGGGGCACCCCTTTGTGTCTTAAATTTGTCTTAGGAACATAATATAAACATTAGAACCTTTACTTGGCCACCCCAAGTGACTATAGTCTTTTTTCCAAAATTTGGCTCTCTAATTAAATGCTCAATTTCCTGATTTCCATGACTGACCTGGGCAAAAGTGACAAAAACCATAGTAATACTTGTCTGAATGACTTCAAACTTGGCCCAAGGGTGTAGGGGGTCTCATGCCATTTGTCTTGAATACCCATACCTCTATACAACATTAAAAAGACCAAGTAACCCTCTCTTACATTACAACAGATTGTCCTGAGTGACAATTTTTAATGACCAAAAATTTAAAAAACCTATGCAAAACTTAATGAAATTCCGCAAGACTCTAGATAATGTCTAGCATGGTAATATAGAACATTCATAGGCCCCAATCACCCCATGGACTCGATCACTAAAACACCTTTCACCACTTTGGAGGTAATTTTGAGTGAAAAACTCAAATAATTAAAATCTCTAGAAAAAAAATTTAATTATCCAGGTGAAAAAACACTCGATGAAAGGACTTCCCTAATGACTAAGTCTTAGGCGATTAAGTTACAAAAAACTAGACCTTCATGCTGATATATCCTTACAAAATCTCCCGCGGGGGTGCAGAAATTTCATAGAGAGAAGAAGAGAAGAAGAGCTGCCTCGCTTGGCATAATCATTAAGTACTTCATTCTTATCTTCAAGGCACATCCAACATGTGCATGGTACATCATTGTCCACCTAGTTGGTTTTGGTGGTCAACAATTAGGATAAGAATTTCAATGTTTTGATGATTGATCCCAGTTAACAAGAAGTAATTTAAAACTTTTTCTATAATTAAGATTGAAATTTTTTCAAATCAAAACAGATAAAGATCCTTTACAACATAATAAACAGCATCTAAAAACTTGTGAACTTGCATCTAGTCAAAAATTGATATCAAGAGACTCAAAAACATATATAGAGATGTTAAGCTATAAAAATTAATATCTGTGTGAAAAATTAAGCATGACATAAGTTTGCGACTCACAATTGGACCCATTTTGCTTGATTCTGCCAAAAATACCAAAGGTTTTATAGACCACAAGAACGATGCATAAAAAAGTTTGAAATTAGGTAACCATGGGAAAAACTGCTCTCAAGTTCTCAACTGATTTCGTGTTTAGATCAATAAGCCATCAGTATTACATAGTATCAATAGACAAAACAAAGACCAGGGCAAAACAGGAATGATAAACATATATATGCCCAGAAAAGCGCCAAACAGAAGAAAAATCAACATGTAATGCTTCTCAGAAAATACCAATATTGAATAGTCCAAAATACTACACTGTAGCATCATGATAACATCGCAGCAGTAAATAAATCAAAATATTTTCTGCAAAATAAAAATTGCTGGCTGAAATATTGAATATTGTAGGGATTTTAGAAGGGAGTCGGGACAATCCAAAAGAAAAATCACTTAGCTGGATGCCAAAATGCCCCAGTTATAGCCACCTAACAGTGCAGTCAATGCAAGTTGAATACACAACTGTATATATCAATTCACAAATTAAAACATCGGCGTTGAAAACACACCTACATATTGATCATTTTGCTACTGACATGAAATGTCTATGTAAATCTTCTACAGACAAGTAAAGCTTGGAAGCATTATTTCCAAGCTACTTTCTAGAAAAAATAGTGATTACATGGAGATTTAAAACAGCCACATCAACCATACCACCTAAGTACAGAGGGGTAAATTATCACGAAAGTAAGCTCTTAAATGTTCTCTGTGCATAATTTCAGTTTACATACAGAACCTTAAGTAAATGGAGGGTGTCAAGACAGAATGAGCAAGAGTTGCAAACTCTGACTCCTTTGAGTATTTAAAGGACACAATCAAGAATGTTTACCAGCAAATAGTAAGCATCTCCACACATCATTCTCAGATAAGCATATATGATATCTGCCACATACCAGCTTAGTTCTTCTTCAGCAACATCATTACATCCTGGCGCTGATGTGAAATAGCCAATGCCCCATGCTGCTATGCTTTGAGCCCATCCTTGTTTAGGTATATGTTCTGCTGCCATGTTCGCTACTTCACGTAGCTTATCCATGGCCTGCTTCCTGCATCAACATACCTGTATAAGTAAACCAGGGAAGAAGTTCCTTCAAAACATATTCCTTTACAATAAAATTTCTGAGAAATCTTAGGTACTAGAGAGAGGGCTTAAAGATGGGACAAATCTTCAATGTTTTTCACCAATTAGGCAAACTTTGCAACTTTAGCCCATAGGATAGTGCCCAAAGGCTGCAACTAGAAACCAACCCTGAAATATGGCTCCAAGACCCACAAAAATTAAACACAAGGCTGAAATAGTCTGGACAAAGAGGAATTCCTTCTCCAAACAAAGCTGAAGGACTAGAGACTACAGTGATTCTTTCTCCACATTCTCCAAAAAAAGTTCCATCTCTGCTCAAATATTTGAGATAGGTAAGGTCATGGAAGTAGTCAAACTTGTATATCAGTGTGTAGGATGTGAGAGAATAGCCCAGAAAACAACTGAGGAACAGAACAGGTAGCCTCATGTCACAAGAGATGCAACAGAATAGCAATAACACAGACAAGAAAAAATATAACTAGTACATCAAAAGTAGACGCTTTTCACATCAGTAGGAAGATGAGTTTTCTAACGTTGTAGAGGAATGAAATAGCATGCCAGCAATCCATTTGACGGAGGTTAAACTTGACTGAACTGTTTAGTAAAAACATAAGAGATGTCAAATCCACAAGGATTTAGGTAAGGGTTGTGTCTCAGTAATCTTCCACTGTCTCAAGCTAGCTTGGGGTCAATAATCCCATCCATGAATTTTGTCAGTTACCCTTCAACCTGAGGTCGAGATGTGGACATCACTTTAGACCTAAGTTGCCAGGAAACTTGGGTACAGGTATGGGTACGGAGACGCCACTTTTTGAAAAAGGGTACTTGGGTACGTCGGGGATACTATATATATATATATATATATATATATCATAGTCACATCATACATGCATGTAGATTTCTTCATATTATAAATTCGATGATTATTTAAACAATGAACATTTGATTATTTGAACAATGAACATTCAGATTGAAAATTTGAAACATAAAATTTGATAAATTATAGACTCAGTAGACATCAATTGGAAGACTGGAAGTTACATAAAATTTGATAGATCATTTACCAGGCAGCTGTAAAAGACAATCAAACTCAGACATGAAGGCACACTTGAAATATTATTTTAAACACCTATTTGTACTACTGTTACAGGCAATAAAAAATTGCAAATTGCCAAATATATTCCTGCATTGTTGTGTGCATTTCTCAGTATTAAATACATATGTATATTTTTTATGTGCACATTTTGTGGTCAAATTATGTTCCATGAGTGCTGAACACAACCATAAAAAAATCATTGTAAATCAATTAAAATCAATCCTACCAGATTTGGACAATATTCAATGGAATTTGAACAGTGTTGCAAAGTGTTTGACATAAGTCTTGAACCAGACTCCATACGTAGTGTGTAATGTCCTCTTATGCTTAGGCATAGAGGACCGACCCGCTAACCTATGTGATTCCTGTAGGTTCGAACGGGTACTAACAGTCAGGGAATCAACTGAAGACAGATGCCATATACAGCAGATCTAGGGCATCAATATTATATCATCATTGGGTAGAAGAGGGCCACCAGAGCCAAAGGCCACCTGCGTTCATGACATCTGAGCATTATTTAATGATGCATGCACCCGATTGAGTCTCCATGCGCATGCATGCAAGTTCACTGCAAATTAGAAGTTAAAGTGACCTAATTTGGTCAAAAGTTAGGTTATTCGCAATTGAAAGTTATAAAAGAAAGATAAAGTGAATGGAGAGGACACTTATGATTATTATTGATTTGGAGCTTTTTTGAGTAGAAGCACAGCGTGAGGCCACGGCAGTTGGGGTTGAAGACGATGTCTTCAACTAACGAGGTTTCGGTAGTGAAATATCTACCCTAGTCTCCTTCAAGGTAGACCATCCAGGTCCACCATCCGCTCTTCATCTTATCATCCAGATACAGTTATTCGGTACCCATCAGAAGATTGTTTGTAGGGACACGTGTGCAGCCGTTGGGGGTTTTTAGCTGGAAAACTCCAAAGCATTCGCTGGGTCCTCAAATCTCCGTTTATCTTCGGAATACTAGCACCATTCTCATCATCAGTATCATCCTTCAGTACCAAGTGATTATCAGCTTCCAGTTCGCTCACCCGGAGCAGTTCTTATCAGTTTTGGATAGCAGGGGGGCATGAGCAGCTAATCATCAAATCAATTCGCTAGCCTACCTGGAGAGCTCAGAACTTCTGCATGCTTCAGGCAATCTCTCCGACACGGGAAGACTACCCTTCCTGCAAATTCTCATCTACATCAGATCATTCCTTCACTAAAAACGTCATCTTTAGTTGATTGAGGGGTTCATGCTGCTGGGGTAACATCGGAGGCAAAGAGCACGAGTTCTTCACCAGATCAATTCTTAACGCATATGTATTATCTCTGGAGCATTATCAACCGCATTATCAGTGGTAAGTGTGGATTCGTCACCATAAAACTCTCTGCCCTAGTTAGCTATAAAATAGGCCCATTTGCCCGGCACTTTGCATGCAAGTTTATTTTCAGTATTATTGTAAATCGAGAGGCTTAAGCAAGCCCTAGTATAGAAAACAGTGGAATATCCGCATCTGGGATATTACATAGTGTTATCCACTAATTTTGCACTTAGTGAATTTTCGGTGAGCCGCTAGAGTATTGAACAAGTACACTTGTTCATGATCAGAATTCTGAAGTCTGCAGCCTTTTTCTGGGAGTTTGTTCAAAAAAATTTGTAACACATGTTCATACCCCCTTGGGGAAATTGTAAAAAACGTTCTTAGCATTTAATTTTTTTATAAAAAGCTCGGCTTCTCGAACTTAAGCATCAAGCCGACTAGCCCAAAGTGTTTTTTTCCTTAGTTATTATTGGTTTTTGAACAAACGACTAATCATTTATGAATTTTTCACTCACACCTCCAAAGTTGGGGTAATCGTCTTGGTGTTTCGTCCTTGGGAGGTTATTAGAGCCTTCATGTCAATGTTTTTCAACATGTTAGGCATTCGAATTGAGTCGTATGAACATGTACTAGGTCCCCCTAGAGTTTCGTTTGATTCCAAGAAAAAATAAAATTTCCCTGTTTTTTAAGCCATTTTTTAATGGTTTAAATGGAAAAATTCAAAATGTAAAAAAAGTGTGATACGGAGTCCTTTTTTGCGTGGCTGGGTTCATTTTCAAGTACAAAGCGCCATCTTTACCCTAGTGGCCACTTTCACTATGTTTCAAGCAGCTGAAACATCCCGGAAGGCAACATTTGCCTAACAAAGCATCAGATTGGCATTTAATTGCTAAATTATGAAGAAATGCACCAAAGTCAAATATTTAAAAAAGCCAAAAATCAATAAAAAAAAGGGGTGAAGTGACATGGCATGATGTCACCATAAGGCATGCCTACCTTTTTTAAAGTTATAATTTAGACTTTCATTAAAAGCATGGTTACGAATTAATATAAGAGTGGAGAGTGTAGATTTTTCTTAAGTTTTCAGCCACCAGTTTTAAGTAAAAATTATATCTCTGTGACATGCCATTCAACACACAGAACACTAGTATTTTTGGCCAATGGCCATGGAAAAACCCACTAGGGGTAAACCAGTCAAAGAGAGAGATTTTATTATAGGGAAATTTACAGCAAAACTCAGAAATTTTCAAACCAACTAATCTCAACCCGGAAGAAAAAATTTCCGCCTTGTTTTCCGCACAAAACAAAAAAAATTCAAACTCAAATTATTTTTTCTTCTCTGTTTTCTGCCTCGATTTCTGTGCCAGTGTACGAACGGACCATATGCACTGACTGTACGGACCTCAAAATCCGTGCCCAGGGAAAAAAATTCTCGAAAATCATGCCCAAAAATCTACCTCGAAAAACATGCCCATTGCTTTGAAAATCGTACCATACGGACCAGCAATAAATGATGTTGTCCTCTCCTCGATTTTCATGCCCTCTTTGCTGCTATCCTCTCCTCGATTTACATGCTGCAAATTTTTCTTTTCTATCTCAGAAAAGGAAACTTCTCTTCTCAGCTCTCTCTCCTCACTTCAATCTGCAAAAGTGAGGCAAAATGCCTTTCCCTTGCCTTTTTGAGTAAACCCTAGGGTGACTCTAATCTAACAGTGGAGATTAGATTAGATCAAGGGCTGAAATTAAATGCTCATATTTTATTTCTAAAATATTAATTTCACTCACCCACTTAAATTTATCAAAAAGTGACTTTAATGCTCTAAAGTCAAATTAAATGCTTTTAGTTAAGTCATTTAATGCAAATGTCGCTTTATGTCCCCTCTCTAAGTGACTAAGGCAAAAGTCACTAGGGGAACACTTCCCTAGGTACAAAACTAACACTCCCTCTTACCGAGGAAGGTGTTCTGCACCACTCCCAACTTGTCTCTGAAGAAGACAAACTTGCGCCTCCCCAAAGACTTCGTCAGAATGTCAGCTACCTGCTCAACTGTGGAAATGTACTAAAGCATCACTGCCCCTCTCTGAACATAGTCTCAGATGAAATGATACCTAATCTCAATGTGCTTTAACCTGTCATGGAAAACCGGATTCTTAGAAAGCTAATGCAACTCTGATTGTCATAGTAAATAACCGTAGGCCTAAGCTCCTGACCAAATAGATTCACCAGCAACTTGCGAAGCCACAAGGCCTTGCAGCTGGCCAAACTGGCTGCCATGTACTCAACCTCTGCAGTACTCAATGCAACGGATTTGTGCTTCTGACTGAACCACGACACTGCTGCCGAGCCCAAACTGAAACAACATCCGGAAGTGCTCTTTCAGTCTGCCACACTGCTTGCCCAATCTGAATCTGTATAGCCAACCAATCTGATCCCCTCTGACCCCCTGTGGTCCAAACCAAAATCCACTGTCCCTGAAAGATAGCACAACACATGTTTTGCAGCGACCCAATGCACACTCCTAGGCTCAACCATGAACTGCCTAAGAGTGATCATTGCAAAACACAAATCTGGCCGAGTGTTGACCAAATACATCAATGACCCAATACGCTGACGGTATAAAGTAGGATCCACCAACTCTCCCTTAGAAGCATGAAGCTTCTTCCAGTTGGTTATCATAGGTATCTACATAGGCCTGCAATCCTCCATCCTGAATCTCCTCAAAATATCAACCGCATACTTTCCCTGCCCCAGGAAAATATGTCTAGGCTCTTGCCAAACCTCCAATCCCAAAAAATAATGCATCAGCCCATTATCAGTCATCTCGTACTCTGTTGCAAGATCCTTCTTGCAAGCTGCAATGGGTCTCTCTCTCCCTATGATAAACAAGTCATCAACATATAGCAGAAAAACAAGCGGATCATCTCCAACCATGATGAAGTAGAGATTTGGATCTGCTTCACTCTTCTGAAACCCCATACTCAGCAAGTAAGAATCAATCCTGGAGTACCAAGCTCTTGGAGCTTGCTTCAGCCCATAAAGGGCCTTCTTCAACCTACATACATGTGTCTCTCTGTCATGTATCTCAAATCCCTGAGGCTGCTCAATGTAAATCTCCTTCTGTATGTTCCCATTGAGAAATGCGGTCTTCACATCCATCTTATGGATCTTCCAACCCATTTCCAACGCAATGGAGATCAAGCTCCTGATAGAAGTATATCGAGCAACCGACGCAAAAGTCTCATCATAATCAAAGCCCTCAACCTGTGAAAACCTCCGCACTACAAACCTGGCTTTATATTTCTCCACACTCCCATCTGTCGCATGCTTCAGCTTGTAAAGCCAACAAGAAGCCACCACTGACTTCCCCTTCAGTCTCGGAACAATCTCCCATACATCTTCTTCATGATGGAATGGTACTCATCCATCATGGCATCTCTCCATACCGAATGCTGGGAGGCCTCCTCAAAAGTAGAAGGCTCAGAATCTCGTGTACAAGCCACCAACACCATGCCCAACCTGTCAGGCATCTTGATGGCTCTCACCTTGTCACTGGGTGTCCCAGTCTTTAAGGCATCCTTCAAGGTCTCTCGAAGCCACTTAAGCTTCTTCTTCCTGTTCTCATTAGTACTCTCAAACAAGCCAGTCAAAGCAGACCACATCTCATGTGCATGATCCTTCGCTGAAATGTGAGGAATAACATGATCTTTAACAGCATCTAAGATTATCCTCATCGCTTTAATATCTTTTTTATTAAAGGCTACACGTAACGCTGCATCAGTAGAAGGAGGAATAGTAATGGGATTTGCTGTAGTGTTTCTAACTACTTCCTGCCACAAATCATTCTCCTTCAGCACAAGTAAAATCTGGGCTTTCCATGAGACAAAATTCGTTGCCCCATCCAACCTATCCTCAATTGTCAAACCCATGGAAATCATTTTCTCAAAGAACAAGTTTCAGCAAAATGTACCACTGTCACAAAGGTTTTTCTGAATTCTGGAAATGACTATTTCCCTACTAAAAATTGAATTTTCTGCCACAGCCCGCTCTGATACCATGTAGATTTTTCTTAAGTTTTCAACCACCAGTTTCAAGTAAAAATTATATCTTTGCTTATGACATTCTCAGAAAAATAAAGTGCTGGAAATAAACAAAAAATTTCCAGACTTAAAACACTGTTGTAACTAATCTTTTTCAGTGACAGTAAATGAAATATCAGCACGCCATTCAACACACAGAACACTAGTATTTTTGGCCAATGGCTCTGGAAAAACCCACTAGGGGAAAACCAGTCAGAGAGAGATTTTATTATAGGGAAATTTACAGCAAAACTCGGAAATTTTCAGACCAACTTATCTCAACCCAGAAGAGAAAATTTCTGCCTTGTTTTCCACACCAAACAAAAAAAAATCAAACTCAGATTTTTTTTCTTCTTTGTTTTCTGCCTCGATTTCCGTGTCGTTGTAGGGACTGGCTGTACAAACCTTGAAATCTGTGCCCAGGAAAAAATTCTCGAAAATCGTGCCCAAAATATGCCTCGAAAAACGTGCCCGCTACTTTTAAAATTATATTGTACGGATTGTATAGACCAACAATAGATGTTGTTGTCCTCTCCTCGATTTTCGTGCCCTCTTCGCCACTGTCCTCTCCTCGATTTGCGTGCTGCAATTTTTTCCTTTCTATCTCAGGAAATGAAACTTCTCTTCTCAACTCTCTCTCCTCACTTCAATCTGCAAAAGTGAGGCAAAATGCCTTTCCCTTGCCTTTTTAAGTAAACCCTAGGGTGTGTCTAATCTAACAGTGGAGATTAAATTAGATCAAGGAATGAAATTAAATGCTCATATTTTATTTCTAAAATATTAATTTCACTCACCCACTTAAATTTATCAAAAAGTGACTTTAATGCTCTAAAGTCAAATTAAATGCTTTTAATTAAGTCATTTAATGCAAGGGTCACTTTATGTGCCCTCTCTAAGTGACTAAGGCAAAAGTCACTAGGGGAACACTTCGTTAGGTACAAAACTAACAGAGAGTGACGTGAGGGTGAAGACTCACGCTAGTGTGGAAAGGATGGTGAGTGGGTGAGGGTGGACCCCTCTCCACTTAAGAAATATTTTTTAAACCAAGGAATATTATATCCAAAAAATACCAATGCAAGTGAATGGTTCCAACATGAGGGTGACGTCAACCACTTGGACTCACGCTAAGCCCAATGTGAAGGTTGTGCTAAGTGGGATGAGGGACCCCTCCCCATGTATTAATAAACCTTTGTTATTTCAAAACAATGGATTCGAACCTTAAATAAATTTAACCCTCCATCATCAATGCCGAACTTTCGCGTGGAAGGAAACTCACACATGAGGAGGAACTCGCCAATTTGGAGTTGGTGAGTTGGTGAGGTGTGTTGGCAGCTAATGGTGAGTTAGGTGATTGGTGGGTGAAAGGTTTTAATCACCTCTTCAGTCCCCACCTCGGATCAACTCAGTGTGACTTCTCTTTAGCTCAGTTTAACTCAAATAACTCCGGGTTGATCTTCAGCTGGTTGGCGCCCCCGTAGGGCTGGGTTTTGTTAAAAATAAGAGGTCTCTTCTCTCTCTTCAGGGTGGATGATTTTACAGATTACCTCTACCTGTATGATTGTAATTTCCTATCTTTTTTATGAATAAAATTGAGTCTTTCGAGGACAATTTGATGGTGCAAGAACTTCCATGGTGAATATTTGGCTTATAACCGAGGTGATATTTGTGTAGCTACTTTACTGTTTATGCATGCGGTGTTTTATAGCTTAGAAGGTTATGTACTAATCCATAGAGTAAGCATTTGAAGTTTAAACTTGCTTGCTTATGTGTAGTTATATAAAATCTAAGAGTTGCATGTTGTATTCAGTTATACTTCTGCTCTTTTGTTCTTATTTGATTTATGCATACTAGATTTAATCACTTGCTTAAAGGGTTATTGTAGCTTTGCAAATCACCAAGCATGAAGTAAGAATTGGAGCTCAGTTGCATCCTATCTTTCTTCACCATATTTTTCTAATGTTTCTTGTCTCACAGGTTCCCTCCATGCTCAAATTTGTTCAAACTTGGGCTTGAAACCCTCTTTCTTCACCCTCAAAAAACTTCACAAAGCATTGCTTTCCGATTACTTTTTTTTATTTTATTTTCATAACAAGTATATCTAAGTCTTAAATCTTATCCTTTCTATCTCTTGTTATATAGATCTAAGAGTTTTTCAATTTTATCTTACCAAAAGCTTAGATCTAACCTTGTTTAGGCTTAGTACTTGGGGTCGTTTTTATTCCTATCATTTACAAGTACTAGATCTTAAACATTTCTGCATTTTTGGCTAACATGCAAACTTTTTCTTGAATTTTTGTTGGCTGGTTTTTGTACTCATCTTTCAGGAAAGAAGAGTTTTGGAGGCGCATGCAAAGGCTTGAACCATAAAAAAGGCTCCTCCCAACCCCCTTCCAATCCTCCCATTTCTTCTTTACCCCTTCTTCTAAAAATTGGAAACTTTGTTGATCCTATTCAAAAAAACAAAAGGTATTCCTCAAAAGAAAAAACAGATTGTAAGTAAGTTAATAAAGAGTAGGTGGGATGAAGGCTCCCACACCCCACTTCCCCCATTTGGGGGAAGCCTGTATCGTCCTTGGTTTCTTGTTTTTTGCTTTACACATGCATAGTAATTGCTTAGAGTAGAATAGGAAGTTTAGTATTTTGCTTTCATAAGAGCTTTGTTAGTAAAGTTTTATTTCAATCTTTTTTGCCTTTATTTGATTGCTAAAAGAAAAAGAATGAATCCAAAGTCTCTTGAATCTCACTGAAAAGTGGATCAAGAGCACTCTCTATCGAAGAGGCTTTATTTTTGTCTTAGATTAGTTTTACCGTTTATTTTTTGCTTAAAGAAAAAAGAACACAAAATCTCTTGAATCTCACCAAAAGGTGGATCAAGAGTGCTCTCTGTCGGAGAGTTCATTGCTTTGTTTATTTCTTTTTAAGTTTAGCAGCTTTTTTTTCTTGTTTTCATAAATCTCTTGAATCTCACCATAAGGCAGATCAAGAGTGCTCTCTGTCGGAGGGTTGTTACAATGGATCTTATTCACCCTTAATAAAATCAGAATAAACGAATTTTACTACACTGTGTATGCTCTACCAGGTTGGGATACCCAGAAGCAGTTGTAGACTATTTAAATCCTCACATTCTAATCCCAAGTCACATTAATAAAATTCACAACCCTCGAATATTACAGAAATCTGGCGTATCGAATCCGAGAAGTAGTGGGGAAAGTCTTCAAGGGAAGCAGGAACTACTAGAAAGTGACTATGGGGTCCAGTTAGGCTACATCCTTGTTGGTGTAGTGTTGAACACCCCCCCGTAGCTCCATCTAGCCTGCATTTTCCCGTGTGGAGCCACTCTTCGACGAATCCGGACATATCTCCCGTACCAAAAGGTATATCTTGGAGATTCCTGTCCCGTTTAATAATCAACTCAACCTTAAAATTTACAATAAAATTTACCAAGTACGCTTACACCTTAAAGGTACATCGTTGTCTACCTAGTTGATTTCGATGGTCAACAGGCACAAATGTTGGCAAGTTCAAGCAAACAAAGACATCCTTGAACCCTCTTCTTCATCATTAACATTTCTTCATACTATTGTAACCTCTTTCTTCTGATCTTATAAGGAGAAAGAGGGCTTATTTAGGCGTTGTAATTACCATAATAAAGGAGATCAAGTGGGCAACCAAGTGCCCACACCCCTGTAATATCCCAACTGATATTCTATCTTGTTTGATAATATCTTTGTGATTTCTGTGCTTTAGGTGTGCTAGAAATATAGTAAAATTTTGCATGCAAAATAGTGTCATGCCAAAAGGCCCTAAAATATAGCAGATCTGGAGAAAAAATAGGAAATACGACTCAACTGGATTTGAGGAACATACCAATAATTATAGTTGTGATAGTTCTTCAATATAAATGAGACATGCGTGCCATGCAATAGATGTAGCCTAGAAAATGTGTCGTTGCTCCAGGAGGTTTGCCCATGCAATAAAAATGTCCCTTCTCTGAATGACGATTATACTATAACTGTTCCAATACTTGTCGAATGAGGCTGAGACTTTCCAGACCTGGTAGTGTACCCTTCCAGGATATCCTAATGGGCACATGCAAGAGTTCTAACCTCTCTAAGACCAATAGCGAATTGTTTTCTTTTGAGGGAGTGATGCCCTTATTTCACACATGTGGAGTTGGTATCTCTCTTAGATTTGCATTCTACAACCTACTAAGATCCTAGTATAATAGTATGCCCCTTCCGAGAAGAATGGAAGTGACATGCGGAAGATATACCGAGTTCCTGAATCCCAGCGAATTGTTTTGGTATTTCCAACTGTTTCCAACAGTATAACATGAACCTGCAATAATATATTCACCTATATGTTGGATCTCTGAATAACATTGAATACGATGAATAGCTGATAGTGGATCTAAGTGATCTACCCTGAAGTGATTAGGGCAGATAGATTTCGCTGCCGAAAAGAGTTGTTAGATGAAGACTTTCGTCTCCAACCCCAACTTGTTGATGCAGCTACTACTACTGCTACTCTCAAAACCAAACTCAAAAATAATAATAATCATGGATCCCCTTTTGGTTCAACTAAACTTCTTATATAGCTTTTAGGGTTAGCATGTCACTTTTAGGGTTTGCAATTTACTTTTCGCATGCATGCAATTCTAATTGCTCATTGACTTAAGACTAGAGAAATAAGGCTTGCATGCTCTACATGCTTCGTGATAATAACTATGATGGCCCTCTTTACTATACCGATGACTTAATAATACTGAATAATTATTCTAATATGCTCCTGGTATTAAATGTCCTCAATGAATTCCCTATTTATTAGTAACAGAACATTACAACCCCATTCCCCCTAAGGAATGGGGCTGGGAATGGGGTTGTATAGTTCCTAAAGTAGTTTCAGAGTTTAATGTTATGTTTTTCCCTTTTTCAAGTAAAGCAATTGGAATATGTAAAATTCCCTTTAAGTATATTTAATTGTTTACTAAAAAACCACACATGAATTTCTTTTACTAGTATTGTAGCGAAAAGTAAATACTGAGAAACATCCACAATGTCACATAAATATAGACACAGTGTTTTGGGTATGGAAACCCCCGAATAAAACCCAAGATGGGAAAACCGGTGCAGCAAACGAATATGAAATCTATATTAAGAAGATATGGAACAATTACAACCAACAAATAAATTCACCCAACCTAGACAAATAAAACCTCTGCTAAATCACTGAGCAAAACCCAGCAACAAGGTGCGAGCACCCTGCGCAGTTGTACGGCCACTGCGGTAGCAGTACTGCACTCCTGCGTCAGCGTACGAAATTTGTACGCTGTTGACATCAGTTGTACGAAAACGTACAACAGTTGTACATCCTTCCTGCTGTGTACGGTCCTCCTCCTCTATGTGATATGAAAGGTCCTTGCTCAGCCTAATACTCCAGCGAATCCTCTGGGTGAGTGTCCCTCCGTCTTCTCAGCAAACTTCTCCTTCTAACTTTTCTCTAACTGTATCTCTCCTGTACATGTGTCCTCTCCACCAAATCTCCTTTTAACTCAATGGCTAAGCGAAAACCCTAACTCTCACTATGGATCAATGGATTGATCCTCCGGTGAGATCAATGGCCAAGATTAGATTAGCCATCACTTAAATATTTCACTTTTCACTTTATAAAAGTGATTCCATTAAGTCAAAATCAAATTAAAATAATTAATGCATTTTCCTAAGTCAAAACTTAGAAAAATCACATTAATACATTTGGCTTCACGTTTAATGTCTTCCTAGCATGCAAGGACACATGCAATGCTAGAAGACCTTCCTTGTTGCCACTCTCTAACACTCCCTCTCAACGAGGAAGGAATTCGTTAGTAATCCCAACTTGTCTCTAAACTTCACAAAATTGTGTCTGCAAAGTACCTTGGTGAAAATGTCTGCCACCTGCTCATTTGTCTGTATGTACTCCAACCGAATGGTTCCTCTCTGTACACCATCTCTCAGGAAATAGTATTGAATATCTATGTGTTTGCTCATCATGGAACACTGGATTTTCCGATAACCTGATGCCACTCTCATTGTCATAGTGAACTACTGTAGCCTCTAGCTCACACTTGAACAACCCTGAAAGCAACTTCCTCAGCCACATTCCCTCACAAGCAGTCAAATTGGCTGCAATGTACTCTGCCCCTGCCAAGCTCAATGCAACTTACTTCTTCCTCCTACTGAACCAAGAGACAACCCTTGATCAAATACTGAAGCAACAACCTGAAGTGCTCTTCCGGTCCTCTACACATCCTGTCCAGTCAGCATCTGTGAAGCCTGCTAACTGTGCACTCCCCCTGTGCTCATAAACCAACCCATAGCTGTGATCTGAAGATATCGTTACTCCTGGGGCGATTAACAGTTTCCCTATATTTCCTATTTTTCATCCTGCCAAGTTTATAACCGCTGTTGTCATTTAGGGCGCCTGAAGATCAGAGATCTTCATCGCTGCCCCACAATAGGGATAGGATGTTATGATTTACATTGTATAAATATGGAGAACTGTTTTGAACCAGGGGTTGTTGAACATATAATCAATTCATTGTATTAGCTGTGAGGAGGAATTGTGTAATCGATCTGCCTTTTAATACAAGGAGTTACTTAAGATCTAAAGGTTTTTACGTGTGTTCATCCAGCATCTCTGTGTGAAGGCTGGGCCCGCCTTCCACAGGGATCGCTGAGTTAAATTAGGCATTTCAATTATTTTGTTGTGTGATGTTATGTTAATTTTATTTCTTCGTAGGAAGCTGTAACAAGTTGTGGATTTACAGTGTGTTGTGATTGCATCTCTTGGATACCTGTAGTGGCATGGTGTGATAGTCAACTGAGTAGGTAATTATTCCTCATGCAAATTGTGTGGTAACTGTAACAGCTCTGTTCATCCTTAGATCTTTTAGTTGTTGTTTCCATGAATCCTTGCAGCTTGTCTCTTATTTTTATGATTGCAGAATTTCATTTCTGTACTTTGAATTCATAGAACAGCTGGACTGCAAAAGAGGAAAAAGTTGGTACAACCAGATCTGCTGGTAGAAGCCTAATCTACCACATTTACGAGAAGGTTGTAACTGAAGAAGAGTGGACACAGTTCCACCAGAAGATTGTTGATCAGTGGAAGAAAGAAGAAAAGAACGAAGAGAGGAATGAAGAGAAGAACGAGGAGAGGAACGAAGAAGAGAAAACATAAGAAGGAATGAGTAATAGACACGAATCTGACGAGGAAGAGGCAATGGGGGAAAACCATCATCATGAAGATCATTCCCTGCCTGAAAGAACGGTGGCTACACTTCAATTCCCAATTCAGCAGCCAGAAGGAACAGCCCCTATGAAAAATATATCACCATCGGTGTTGCCTCGCTTCCATGGAAAAGCGGCAGAGGATCCAGATGAATTTCTTTTCGAGTTTGATATCCTCTGTCACAACTACGACTACGTCACCGATGCACAAAAGCTGAAGCTCTTCCCTGCCACTCTTAAGGACAATGCATTACGCTAGTTCATGAGCCTAGGAGGTGAAACTATCACTAATTGGGACAGGATGAAACAAGTGTTCCTAGAGAAATATCAGGAATATTGCAACACCAAGGACAAAAGAGAAGAATTGTTCAAAATGGTGCAGAAGGAGGACGAAAGTCTGGAAGATTTTGTAGAGAGGCTTTTATACAATGTGCAAAGAGCTGGACAGACGAACATGGGGTTAGATGTGCTCAAGATAATCCTGCTTCGCGGGATTAGGGATGATTGCCTAGATATGTTAAACCTGTTAGGAAAGGGAGATATCTCCAAGGAGTCTTTCGAAAAGATTGTGGAATTATACATAAGGTACTCCAGGGGATTTTCCAGGAATAACAGGCGGGACAAACGGAATAAGCTAGAACGCGATGTCTTCGACAGAACTCAAAAGTCATCTAATGGAGGAGCCACCCGTGCAGAGATAGGCAACCTCCTTGAAAATTTCAAAACAGAAATGATGAGCTCTATCTCCTCGAAAATCGATGTCCTAAGGGCAAAGCAAAAACAAGCAGTAGAGGATCTCACACTAGGTGTGTTCTGCCCTCGATGTAGAAAGAACCACCCTCTGAAGGAGTGCCCGCTTGACAAGGTAGAAGTGTGTCAGCTATGCGAGCTGAACCACGACACAAAAGAATGCCCCTCACTGCCCCAAGTGAAGGCTGTTCTGCAAGCATCAACTCCAGAGGTGGAACCGGCTTACTTCATTGCACAAAAGAAACCTTGGCAGCCTCGAAACCAAGGTATGACCCCGAACTCGTTTCCATTTTTGAATAATATGAGTAACTGGAATAATATGCAAAATGTGAATACACAATTCCCTTCATCTTAATCTCAATGGAACCCTTCTCAACCTTCAATGCAAAATTATAACTCATGGAATCCCTGGGCACAACCACCACACCAACCAACTTCTTGTCTCTTGGATGGAGGAATTTCCATCCGGGGAACCAGTTTCCTCAACAACCTCCACATCAACAGCAACCATACCCTCCTCAATATCCTCAATACCCTCATCAGCAGTCGCAGCTGCAGTTGCAGAACAATTATGCCCCTAACATACCGATACGACCTCAACTGCCTGCTCAACCTAATCCTAACCCAAACAATAAAACAGTCCATCAATTTGAGACTGTCAACATGCCTACCTACTCCCTTTCTCCTGTGCCTTGCAACGATATTTGCTTACGGTCAAGGAAAATAGTAGAGGTTGTAATCATAGAAGATGTTCCACCCTCGGTACATGAAGAAAGGATGAATCCACAGCATCTATCCGATACGACCCCCATCATTGAAGATGCTGAACATCCCACTAATAGGACGGCTAAAACACAGAATGATAAATCTAGCGATACACAGCCTACCCAGCTGATTAGGGAACCACCGTATCCCGAGAGATCAATGCTACCAAGGGTAGGGGGACAACCCCAGTTTAACCTCTTAGGAGAGTTAAAGAATCTTTATGTTAAAATCCCCCTCCTTCAAGCTCTTCAAGATGTACCTATCTATGCTAGAACTGTTCAGGACCTGTGCACAAAGAAACCAGGGAGGAAACCCAGAGACCCTCCCACTATCCACGTCATAAGAAAATTATCTGCATTAATAACAGGAAAAACCCTATTGACCAAATATGACGATCCTGGGAACCCCACTGTCACTGTGCAGATTGGGCACACACAGATACCCAATGTACTGGTAGATTTAGGAGCAGCGATTAATGTCATGACAATCGAAACTGTAAGAAAACATGGGCTCACTAATCTTAGGCCAACCCCCACTGTTTTAGAACTGGCAGATAGATCCACCATTAAACCTAAAAGAAATCTGGATGATATCGTCATCTAAATTGACTCTTGGGAGTATCCTGCTGACTTCTTGGTTTTACAACCTAAGTCACAGCTGGGAGGACACCCATCGATCCTGGGAAGGCCTTGGTTAGCCACAGCTGATGCTTGCATCAGCTGTCAATCTGGATCTATGACCATATCAGATGGCACCAAGACTAAGAACCTCACTCTCTATCCTCCAGCTCGGCCGAGTCTAGAAGCTGAAACTTCTTTATGGATGGACCCAGAGGAAGAAGAGGGCGTTCAGCCATTATTAACTATAGGGAAAGCCTTGACTATTAAAGATGAAACTGAAGACGATGCCATTAATAACTTCATCAGTGAACCCACCTCAGTCAATAAAGAAGTTTATCAAATCCTGAACATTACTCTGGGTAAGGAAGAACAAGAAAATCTCACTGAAGAAGCACTAGTCGGTGACACACACATAATCCCAGTATTGAAAACCTCGAAAAGTATTCCCATTGAGGTAGAGTCTGGAAAAACCCTGAATATTAACCCCAACCTCTCCTTAGATGAACAAAAGCGCCTAATTAGTCTCTTGAAAGAACACAAGGGGGCATTTGCCTGAGAGTATACAGACATGAGGGGTATTCCCTCTAACCTGTGCACCCATCATATTTATATTAAAAGCGACTCCCGGCCTGTGTGCTAGCCTCAACGACGAATGAACCCCAATCTTAGGGACATAGTGAAAGAAGAAATTCAGAAACTCTTGGAAGCAGGATTCATATATCCTATTTCAGACAGCGAGTGGGTCTCCCCGCTCGTAATTGTACCCAAGAAAAATGGTAAATGGAGAGTCTGTGTCGACTATAGGGAGCTGAACAAAGCCACACACAAAAAACCACTTTCCCTTGCCCTTTATTGATCAAGTACTTGACACCCTATCAGGGAAGAAGTTCTTCTCCTTCCTAGATGGGTTTAACGGGTACAATCAGATTCAGATTGCTCCTGAAGGCCAAGATAAAACTACCTTCACTTGTCCCTGGGGAACGTTTGCTTACAGAGTGCTTCCCTTTGGTTTATGTAATGCACCAGCAACATTTCAAAGAGCTGTAATCGGCATATTTTCAGAATTAGTTAATGACAGTATGGAATTTTTTATGGATGATTTCACTCCTTATGGCTAGGATTTTGAAGAAGCACTGAAAATTTGAAAAAAGTTTTAACTCGCTGTGAACAGACCCAGCTCTCTTTAAGCACTGAAAAGTGCCATATGATGATGAGTGAAGGAGTGATATTGGGGCACTTCATCTCTGTTGATGGCATTCAGGTGGATCCCTAAAAAATCAAGGTAATAAAAAATATACCTACTCCTGCAACTCAAAAAGAGGTGCGAAGTTTCCTAGGACATGTTGGATACTACCGAAGATTTATAGAGAATTTTTCCAAACTTGCTTCTCCTTTGTTTCATTGTTAATGAAGGATGTGCAGTTTGTTTGGAATGAAGCATGCCAGACAGCGTTTGTTAAGCTTAAGGAGAAGCTGTCCACAGCTCCTATTTTAAGAGGGCCCAATTGAACCCCACCCTTCCACATTTCTTCAGATGCTTCTGATATCGCTATTGGAGCAGTTTTAGGACAGCAGGATGGTCAAGTACCTTATGCAATTTATTATATTAGTAAAAACTTAGCCCTTGCTGAACTTAATTATACTGTCACCGAGAAGGAGTTCTTAGCTATTGTCTACTCCATTAACAAATTTCGACACTACATTATTGGATATCCTACATTTGTGCACACTGACCACTCTGCCATTAAATATCTAATGACCAAACCCGTCACTAATACCAGAGTGACTAGATGGCTCTTATTATTACAGGAATTTGATATTACCATCATAGATAAACTTGGAAAAGAAAATGTTGTCGCTGATTTTTTATCTCGTTTCACTAACAGTGATGATAATTTGCCTGTTGAGGACTCTTTTCCAGATGAACATTTATTCGCAGTTTCAGCTCATGCGCCTTGGTATGCAGATGTCGCTAATTACTTGGTTGCTGGAAAGCTTCCGGCACATATGTCCAAAAGATAAAAGAGAAAAATCATCCAGCAAAGTGCTAGGTATTGTTGGATAAACGGTCACCTCTTTTACACAGATCCTAATCTTGAATCAGAAGATGTGTAAGGGAAGATGAAATCTTTCATATACTGAAGGCCTACCATGATGAACCTTGTGGGGGACATTTTGCAGACAGAAAGACAAGACACAAAGCGTTGAGAATGGGCTACTATTGACCAACTCTTTTCAGGGATGCAAAAAGATATGTTCAGTCTTGTGATAGCTGCCAAAGGATGGATCAGCCCAACAGATTAGATCAAATGCCTCTGCAACCACAATCAGTAATTGAACCCTTTGATAGATGGGCTCTGGATTTTGTTGGCCCTATCAGCCCTCATTCCAAGCAGAAAGCCTACATCTTGGTCTGTACCGATTATATGACCAAATGGGTAGAAGCTGTAGCTCTGGCGAAAGCTAATGACCAGGCTGTGATCGACTTTCTATACAGTGAAATCTTTACCCGTTTTGGGGTACCTAAGGAAATAGTTACTGATGGAGGACCGCAGTTCATGTCGCATCAATTTGAAGCTCTGCTACGGAAGTATCATGTTCAACATAAGGTAGCTTCACCTTACCATCCCCAAGCCAATGGCCAGATGGAAAGCACTAATAAAGTTATTGAAGCTATCCTTACCAAGACAATCAAGAGCCATCGTAGAGATTGGGCTGACAGGCTTCTGGAAGCACTATGGGCATATCACACCACTTGGCGTAACACCACAGGTTTTTCTCCTTACGACTTAGTGTATGGAAAAAGTGTCATCTTCCCAATTGAATTTGAAATCGAGACTCTGAAGACGGCCACAGAAGTGAACCTGGATGTAACTGAAGCCCAGAAAAGAAGATTGAACCAACTGAATGAACTGGACGAGAATCGGTTAGCTGCAGTGGATCAGACAGTGTTAATTCAACAACAGAGAACCAATTGGCATGATCGAAGGACCAGTGCCTTTTTTAATTTTTGGTCATTAAAAATTGCCACTCATGACAATTTGTTGTAATGTAAAAGAGGGTTACTTAGTCCATTTTAATGTTGTATAGCGGTATGGTTACTCAATACAAATGGCATGAGACCCCCTACACCCTTGGGCCAAGTTTGAAGTCATTCAGACAAGTATCACTATGGTTTTGGTCACTTTTGTTCAGGTCAGTCATGGAAATTAAGAAATTGGCATTTAATTAAAGAGCCAAATTTCGGAAAAGTGACTATAGTCAATTGGGGTGGCCGAGTAAAGGTTCTAATGTTTATATTAGGTTCTAAGAGAAATTTAATATCCAAAGGGGGGCCCCCAAGCAAGCATGTAACAAGTTTTGAGTTGTCGACTCTAGGGGGATGCCCCCTTCTCTCTTTGATTGGTTGGGTGAGCTAAACTCAATGGAAAGGGCCCCACTATGGTGGTTTCCTCCCCATTTGACATAGCAATAAGATTAAAAGCAATAAATTGGGGGTTTCTCTCCCCATATTTGAGATCCAAAACCATGGTTTTGCTCTCCTTGAGCAAATTCGCCCCCACTCTCTTGGGCCCCCTTCTCTCCCTTGTGACACTTGTCTAGCATGCAAAAAGCCTCTCTTTCATTTTTCCTATTTAAGGAGGGCATTCCCCCTCATTTGTTAAGATTCACTTAGTCTCTTGCTTCATTGTGCTCATGCTCTCTCTCTCTCTCATTCTCCCATTGCTCCCATTCTTGCTCTATTGCTCCATTCTTGTCCAGGGGGAGCCATTGTACTTTCAAGTTTGGATGATAATAGAAGAAATCTTTGGAGGAAGTATTGTCCATGCATTATGATTGAGGTGATCTTGTTCCATTCTTGGTTCATTTTTTATTTGGAATCTCAAGCAAAGTTTTTTGCTTGAGAATAGTTTTGTTGCATGCTATGTGGATTGTTTGCTTAGAATTTGGGAAGTTAAAGTATTTATAGCTTGAATATTTTGTTTTTCAAGTCTTTGTGGATTTCTCACTTTATTTGCATTGTTGAGCTAATTTTGTTACAGGTTTCCCAAGTTTGGAGAGTGGGATTCTCGGGTGGGCTACCCCATTTTCCAACAAATTTCGAAAAGGACTTGGCATCTTTACTAACATTCTTATTCTTATTACAGCTCTTAAATATTTCATTTTGCACTCAAATATTATCATTTTTCAGGTTTTTACATGCTAATTTTGCCTTAAAAAAATTTTTGATTTTTGCATGAAAAATTTTGAGTTTGTTTAAAACTCATTTCTATCACTTTTGTGCTATAATAGGTTGTTGTTTTGTGTAGGTTTCTGATCTCCTAGGGGGAGGGAATGCTCAAGTTCATCCACTAGCAAGCACCAACAACACCCATGAGGGTCTACTTCAAGTCCCTCGCAAAAAACGGTTAAAAAATCACTCTTTCTCTCTCATTTCTTAATAAATATTATTGCTGAAATCTACATCTTTGTAACAAGCCCAAGAGAGTCTCTTGGGCTTGAGTTTGTTATGCGTCATTTCGAGTTTTCAGTACTTAGTGATTTTGGTTTCGGTGGCGTGTAAGTGAAGTGGCTCTACCCATCCTTGCATGACCTTGTAAGTTGCTTGGATTTAGATTAGTTTACTTTGTTGTCTGTTTTCTTTTTGCCCGCACCTCACAAGTGAAGTGGCTCTGCCCATCCATGTGAAATCGCGTTGGCTACCATTTTTATTTCAAGTATTTGTTTATTTCTTTTTGTCTGCACCTCACAAGTGAAGTGGCTCTGCCCATCCATGTGAAATCGCATTGGCTAGCATTTTTATTTTGCTTATTTCCTTTTGCCTGCACCTCACAATTGAGTAGGCTCTGCCTTCGTTGTGATATCACGCTTGACTTGTTTTGTTTAATTTTTGCTTTAAGGATAAAATTTACCGTAAGACCTGTTTTTGCCCCGTATCCTCTCCCCCCGCCGATTCGACCGATCTAGGGTGACGAGAAAGGGCAAAGATTTGTGTTGGCTAGTTTAATAAGCACCCAGATAAGTATCTTCATTAGAAAGAAGAAAAAGAGGCTTGACCTATGGAGCTAGTGGGGTAGAGGTCGTAGAGGGCTTTGTGGCACTTTGTGTCCTCCAGTTGAGCACCTAGCAAGTTTCGAGTTTGACCTATGGAGCTAGGGGGGAACCTTGTGTTCCCATGTTGAGCACCTGACATTCTCTCTCTAATCGAAGGAAATAGTCTCTTGAGGTAGACATCCAAAATAGTTCATATCTTTGCAACAAACTCCTTAATTCCCTAAGTGAAAGAGAGACATAAAATTTACAGGACAACTTGCATAACTTTGTTACAATCATTTACATTTCTCCACTTTACAAACAATTTCTCTCGGTGCTCTTCAGCCCAGTATGGGGGAGATCCTATCACGTCAGTCACGTTATGCTATAGCCGGCACAAATAAAAAAAATTAAAAAATTAAAAAAAAAAACATTAAAATATGAAAAATGAAAAATATAAATTACATATTACTTAAATAAAAATATAAAAAACGAATTAAACTAGCATAGATCCATTTTAAATCCAGATCTATCAACCACCCAGAGGGATCCAAAGGTAAAAAATGTACACCCCAAAAAATTGGATCCCTCTTGGTGCTTGATAGATCTGGGTTTAAAATAGATCTATGCTAGTTTTAACTTGTTCATTTACTAAAAGAAATCATATTCTTGTATATTTGTTAAAATAAATGAGTTGATGCTTTGAGAAAATTATTTGATGTTGATTATTGTAACTCCATAGCCCGAGTAGATACAGCACTGGTCATTTTGATTATTTGATTGTTTCTCTCTTGCATACATTAATGGTTTATTGTTAATGGGTTTGCTTGACATTGACATATTTGCATCACTGCACGTTGATTGTCATTTTTGTAATTTACAACTCCCAGAAAACTTTCTTCAAACAAAGAACTTAGTAAGTAGGGACTACACCCCTTGGCCTTTAGGAGTTGTGGTCTACATGGAGGAGTTTAGAACCGAGGTGACAATGGGTACTCAACTCATAAGTTGCCCTCAAGAACATACACAACGGTTGGGAAACTTACCCGTGTCCAAGTGTGTTTTAGGCGACAACACACCTTTCCGCTCCTAATCCCAATCACCCGATCCAAACTCCTATATGACCCCTTGGGCCTGATATACACTATATGGTCTCGAAACTTCACCTGAAATCCCTTGTCCTCCAGAGTGGAAATGAATAAGGTTCTTGGTAAACCCCAAAACGTACAACACGTGAACAAAGCTGAGGGATTTTCCAAACTCCCTCTGAAATGAAACAGTGCCAACTCACTGCCCCTGATACTGCGCATCATCACCCAGCTCAATGTGAAGATTTAATCCACCCTCCTGCAAGTCCTTGAAGAACCTCTTTTGTCCAGTAAAATGACAGGATGCTCCACTATATCGTACCAAAC
Organism: Pseudotsuga menziesii; assembly: GCA_001517045.1. NCBI lineage: Eukaryota > Viridiplantae > Streptophyta > Pinopsida > Pinales > Pinaceae > Pseudotsuga > Pseudotsuga menziesii. Next base: position 324,444 of record LPNX010659594.1, on the reverse strand, counting down.
GTTGTTGCCCGTGGTGCTTGCCATGCAAGCTATCAAGCAAAAATTTGATCGAAGTTCTTGTTGAATTCCTCCACCTCTGCAGATCCTGCCATATAGGTATTGTTCTTCTGCTTCCTGTCTAGGCACTTGGAGGCAAAGTGTCCTTGCTTGTGGCAGATAAAAACCTTGACCTTGGTCATGTCAAGGTTCTTCTTACCACTCTTCTTTTTCTTTGCCTTACCCTTTCTCTTCCCTGTTAGGGCTAGAGCCTCTTCATCCACAATCTGGGAGGCACTGTTGGATGGACCCGATCCTTGACCCATGTGAATCTCCTCCTACACAAATTCATCCCACAACCTCAACCAATCTGGGAGCTTCTCGCTAGCCACAACACCTTTGACAAAGGTGTCCCATGGCTTAAAAAAGTCATTGAGGGCTATCTGAATTAGTTCCTCATCCTCAGTCTTAGAGCCAATAGCTCCAAGCTCGTCTCTGATCTGTGTGAGCCTTGTAAGATATAAGGTACCACCCCTTCACCCTTGGCCATCCTGGTATTGCGCATCCTCTCTTACAGCACCATCTTCCGATTTTCATTATTGCTTTGGTAAAGTCCTTCCAAATCCTTCCACATTTCTAATGTGGTCTTCTTCCCGGAAAGGTGAGGAACAATATGGTCCTTCACCCCATCCAAGATGATCAACATGGCTCTGGAGTCTATCTTCTTCCAAACTACCAACTCTACCGGATCAGTGGGCGCAACCTTTATGTAATGTGCTCCTTTGCATCACTAACTGCTAGGATCCTTGTGATCCTTTCTTTCCATGTAGGAAAATTCTGATCCCCCTAGAGTCTATCCTCAACTCTCAATTGCACAGCCATAGTGAAGTGTACCTGTCAAACCCTAGATCTAAACTCTAGATTTGTGTCTTTAATAGATCTACCCATGATCTATCAATACTGCGCAGTCTCTTAGATTTAGCTCAATTGAGCTCTGATACCATATAAAATTTCCTTTAAAATTCAAACTAGGGCTAAACAGTGTATTTAATTGTTTACTGAAAAACCACACATGAATTTCTTGTACTAGTATTGCAACGGAAGGTAAATACTGAGAAACATCCACAACTTCACATAAATATAGACATAGGAAAACCGATGCAGTAGTCAGATATGAAATTTATATTAAGAAGATATGGAACAATTGTTGTAATCTCACGAATCACAGGGGGTTTCCAATAATACACATTAAAGCATACAGACATAACAAAGACAAGAGACAAGAACATAGATGTAGAACAACAGATTATATTATATTATAAGGGTCCATACAAACACAGAACTGAACCAAGTTCTCATCTGGCTCAACAGCCTAATCTATATGATTTACAAACAGTTACATATAACTACCTGTCGGTTCAGTCAACCGACACGACCTTATGCAGCCGACCTAATCTCTAATTAGTCGGCTAATCGACTTACTGACTAGCTCCTCCAACAACAATTACAACCAGCAGATAATTTCACCCAACCTGGCGAAATGAAACCTCTACTAAATCACTGAGCAAAACCTAGAAACAAGGTAAAGCCACCCTGCGCAGTTGTACTGCCCCTGCGTCAACGTACGAAATTAGTACGATGCTGATGTCGGTTGTAGGGAATCGCATGGCAGTTGTACGATCTTCCTGTTGTGTACGGTCCTTCTACTCTGCGTGATCTATACGGTCCTTACTCAGCCTGATACTCAAGGGAATCCTCTGGGTGTGTCCCTCCGTCTTCTCAACAAACTTCTCCTTCTAACTTTTCTATGTCTGTATCTCTCCTGTACATGTGTCATCTCCACCAAATCTCCTTTTAACTCAATGGCTAAGCGAAAACCCTAACCCTCACTATGGATCAATGGATGTGATCCTTCGGTGAGATCAATGGCCAAGATTAGATTAACCATCACTTAAATATTTCACTTTTCACTTTATAAAAGTGATTCCATTAAGTCAAAAACAAATTAGAATAATTAATGTATTTTCCTAAGTCAAAACTTAGGAAAATCACATTAATACATTTGACTTCATTTTTAATGTCTTCCTAGCATGCAAGGGCACATGCAAAGTTAGAAGACATTCCTTGTTGCCACTTTCTAACAAAATAAGCATCCGTCGTTTCCGTGTATGCTCTTGCCAATCGCGTGTTCGCCCTAAGATTTGGGATAACCAAAAGCGAAAGTGTGCACTCATTAATCTTTCACATCTAATAAAAAAACTCATTTCAATAAAATCAATCGTCCACAAAACATAACGAAAAACCTGATGTTTTCGAGCTTCACTATTTGTGGGTAAATTTTGCAAGGAAGTGGGAACAACTAGAAAGTGACCGTAGGGCACCGTCAGGCTACACCCTCGTTTAGTGTAGTGTTTGACACACCCCTGTGACTCCATATAGCCCACACGTCCTTGTGCAAAGCCACATTAGTTGAAAACCCAGTATTCTCCATAACTCACGATATATCGGGAATCCTCTTTTCCCCTTAAACCATTTCTTCCATAATAACTAAAACTGACCAAGATACACTTGCACAACACTTCCCTTTACAGCATTATTTGACTCCCTCACACTAGTCTACAATCTTTACTTTCTGCTTAAATTAATCAATTTTGTCGAAGTTATCTAAATCATTGCAAGTCTTGTCAAAGTAATTCATTTCAAACTCCTAGACTAATTTCATCTTTTGCTTCTGTAGCAGCTGCAACTGTTTTCCCAAATTTTTGAAATTTTTGGACCCTCCTCTTATTTTTTTATCTTGCCTAGAATCGTTGGATCCACGAACTCTGTTTTTGTTTTCCCTCTGCTACGAGTTTGGACTGTTATGAAGGTAACTGTCTTCATGGTTTTCGGAAAATTGCTTATGTCTGAAGCTGCTTTGGGTTGTGGAGCTTGGAGTTTGGCTTGAAATATTGCCCTTTGATATGTGATTTCTTTCTCTGTCTTCAGAAGTCTATTTCTCATTTGCGACGTTGTTTCGGAGGTGAAACAAACTTCGTCGCTGCCCAGCCGAAAGTAATATTTTTAGTTTGGTTGTTCGGAAGCCATTTAAACAACGCATTGGAGCCATACTTCCTTATGGAGCCCCGTTGCGGAAGCTGAACGATGAGTGCTCTGTCAGATGGTCTTGACTTCCCCGATGTCGTGTTCTGATCGTTTTGACTTGTTTTGCATTGTCGGAGGTTGATCGAAGTTTGACTCGGGGTTGTTTGATCCTTGTGAAGCCGCTGTTTTGGAAGTGAGACGAGCTTTTTGGACCACTGCAAGACCCTAAGTTTTCTAAACACTTAACGTTTCTACAATGTTTCTGCGCCATAGTGAAAGTTTATGACTTGGATCGAAGGTTGTAATCTGTTGGTTTTCCGCCATTGCGGCTCCCAAGCAAACTAAGTGTCCGCCATATAACTGCTCCGCTCGCCGATGCTTTGTCTAGGTTTCGTCGATATGTCTTTGGGCCGCGGGGCCCGTAGTCTTTTCATCTTCCGCCATTGCGGCTGCGTAATGCACTAACCTCCCGACGTTGATGTCTTTCCGTTCGCCAGCAGGGAACTTTTCTGCCCGGTGCTTTGGCATTTAGTCCTTCCGACACCGATAGACTTGACAGTCGGAACTCGTTGTCCGTTTGAAACCCGCCGTTGTGGCTACAAGTAATACTATCCGGCCGATGTTTAAATGGTTCAAGCCGCCGATAAGGTTTTTCCCGCCGTCTTGTGAGTTTTTAACCCTTGTGTGGGCAGCGGTGGTTTTTTATTCTTGTTAAGGATTTCGCGACGAGGGTGCAGTGATAGGCCTCATTTTGATGATCAATTTTGTTGCTAGAATAGTTTAAAGTTTATTGAGAAGATGCAGTCCTAATTAATGTGAATTTTTGTTTAACTGCAGACGGACTCAGAAGATTCTTCATGTTACTGCTGCGAGAAGACGTAGCTTAAGGACAAAACTAAGGAAAGTGGGTTGAAAAGTGATAAGCAGAGTTTATTCTAAATCAACAGATCTCAGAAGGACACATAAAAGACAAGGGAGAATCGATGGCAACAAAAGCCCAGGATTGGAAAGGGTCCGCCAGTTCAGGCCAATCTCGTTTATGAAGTACGCATAAGTTGAAATCCGAAATGTAAAGCATTATGTGAATCATGAGTACTCACGAAAAAGACAAAATTGTGAGATTAAACGGTTTTTGGGGATCCCGAAGGTCAGACGGTTGGGGAAGCCCAAGGGTTTTGTGGTTTTTGTATAAAGAGAGGAAAGTTAGAGAGGAGAGGGGGCTTTTTCCTGGAAAAAACTTGAGAGCCATTGTTTGTAAGAGGAACTACTTCGTTTTACAAATTTAAAATTGCAAATTTTAACTGTTGGAGAAGGTGCTATGTGGAATGTTCGAATGTGATAAATGAACAATGTGGAAGGGGAACTATTTCGTTTTCAACTATGTTTCATTAACTGTGAGAGCGTTCTAACTTTCTGAACCTATGTTCTTATCTGAATGTTCTCTGGTTTATTCTATGATAATTTCCACTATGAGTAATGGAGAGTTTAACAATTGATGAGCTATCTTGTCATGTATATCTTATTCATGTTTATGTGTTTTGATTCTAAGAACAGCTATATGTGATTTACCTTAACATGTGAACAATATTACATTACTCATGAATTAATTTTTTGCTCTCTAAAGACAGCTTAGTTAGTATGTATTTTCTAGTTGCGCATGATTTAGATGTAAGAGAGCCTAAGACGAGAGGTAAGAACTTGCGCATCACATTGTGACCGCTCCTTGCATCCTTTATCAACCTGCATTTTAGATAGGCACTCGCATATCATACTTTAAGTCAAAAAATACAAAATATATACGGTGGACCGGGCCGCAACCGGTAGAACCTTTTATTTTTGTTACTTGACCTACGGTAGCCAGACCGCAAACCGGACGGATTCCCTACACCAAACAGTCACGGGCTAGTTGGGAACGTTGACTTGGGAGAATCCCTTGCTGTTGTTGCCTGCGAATTTCCAGGCCTCAACAGTTTCTGGCGCTAGAAGGAGGGCCGCCAGTGCATGGCTGGCTGAGGAAACCCATTTTCTTGAAATTATTCCACCGGTGACAGTTCAGAAGGCAGTTTGTTTTTCAATCCAATTCCTGAAGAGGGGGGTAGAGAACATTTGTATTCTGTAGACAACGAAGTTGTTAATGATCTGAGAAGACACACTAGGGCATGCGTGAAGAAGATTGGAGGATTACCCATTATCCCTGAATTGCCCAGAAGAGAATATAAAAGGAAAGACCGCCCTATATTGGAAGACTCAGTGTTGGTTGGAGATTTGGCAGAACTTGTAGAAACAGCCTTACAGGAAGTTGTACAGCCTTTGAATCAAGTAGGCCCAGATACTCCTTACAGTTCTCTTGTTCATACTCCTATTCATTCACCACCTCACTCTCCACCCAGACTCATGGCAGGCGTAAACGCAAATCAGCCACCCAACCCACCAAATCCACCACCTGCCTGGAAAGCCAGATCACCTTTAAACCTAACACCTCCTTTGCATGATTTACCTCAATCTTTTGAAAAGATGCTGCCTAAGTTTGATCCAAATGAGAAGATGTTAGTAAATGACCACTTGCAAAGTTTCTATTTGGCGATAGAAGGATTAAGGGCTGGGGAATATGAGGATGTAGTTTGTAGACTTTTTCCCACACCCTTAAAGGAGCAGCAGCATTGTGGTACTTTGGTTTGCCTACAAACTCTATCCCTGATTGGGATACCTTTGAAAGGATTTTTAGAAGCAAGTATGCACCCCAAAAAACTCATGTAGCTCTCATGAAAGGACTATGCGCCTTAAAGAAAGAAAGAAATGAGAAGGTGCATAGTTTTGCCCAAAGATTCGCAGCCTATCTTAAGAATTTTTCTGAAGCTAACAAACCCTCGAATAAAGTCCTGATTGAATATTATACCTCAGCTCTAAGACCCGAGTTGGCCATGTTTGCCAAAATGAAGGCCAAACCTACGCTAGCAGAGACTTATGAGGAAGCAGAGAAAGTTGCGGCTGATAGGGAAAGTATCGAAGATTATCCTGAACGATCAGGAGAAAAAAATGTCGGGAAGAAAGCTTTGTTGTTTACTAACCCTAAAGAGGAGCAATCACCAGATTTCGAATGAATGGCAAAGATGATGCAGAAGCTTTCTAATAGAACCATAGACTTGGAAAAGGAAAAGGAAGCCCAAAAGTTCTACAAGCCTTATTACAAGAAAAGGGAAGATAACAATCAAATCTCAACCCCCTCTGCACAGCCCTGCACCTATGAACTTAACGGAGGTAGGAATGGATAACTTTTGCACTTTCCACCAACAACCCCATTCTGAAAAGGATTGTCCTCAATGGATAAATTCAATGACGTTGGTCATGAATCAGCTTTTGGATTCCAAATTAATTGAAGGCAACGATGAAGAAGGAAAAGATAACAATAAATCAACAGAAAAACAGGAGGATGAAGCTATGGTTTTATGGGACTGTGTATCTTTGTTTGATGCCGAGGAAGAAAAGGATCTAAGACACGAGGGCATCCTAGAAACAAATGTAACGACAAGAAGAGGGGTTGATTAAGGAAAACAATCTTATGCTCCCAAAGATCAAAAGACTTCAAAAGAATGTTAAGAAATTTCAAAAATGCTCCTTAGCTAATAAAATTCCGGAGTTTACCATCACCAGTCAAAATCCTAGATAGACCAGCATGCCTACTAAGCCTAATGAAGAAAAAATAAATAATGATAGATCGAATCTCACAGAACATAAGATGGATTATGACATTGTGGAGGATATCAAGAAGGTATGGGCAAACATCTCATTATTTGAAATGTGCAATGTGCCGCAGCAGAAAGAAAAGCTATTGAAAGCACTTGAAGTATCAGAGGAGAGGCTACCCACTGACAATCAGCCCCAAGAAGAAGAAATTGGTGAAGCAAGTATGGGAGGTAAACCTAAAAGCAAGAATCCACCTTTTCTCCTTACTTTTGAAATTTTCAACCATAACGTGCATAACTGCCTAGTAGACTCGAGGGCATCAGTCAATGTCATGCCGCTGTCAGTTTGCAAAAAGATAAATGGACAACCTAAACCATCTACCTGGAAGGTCGTTCAGTTGGATAGAATGAATGTGAAGGTAATTGGAGAAATGGAGGATGTTCTCGTTCGCTTATCTTCAAATGATAAGGTGTGTCAAGTCATCGATATTGTGGTAGCTGACATACTGGAAGCCTATGGACTTGTTTTGAGCAGGGATTGGTCGGCAAAGCTAAACCGATATTTTGCCTCGGACTGGTCGCATCTGTGGCTGCCATATAAAGGAAGCCCAAATCAAATTAAAGTTTTGAGGGAGCCCCACATGAAACATAATGTTACTCAGTTCGAAGAAAAAAATGAACCAGTGAATTATGTTTTGGGAAACTACTTTATTGAGCTAGAACCAGGAAACTATCAAGCGGAAGAAGCCAGCAGTACATCTGACGCTCAGCCTGATCTCCTTCGGTTTTCACAGACTGATGAAATCGATTGTAAAATAGTAGACTTAGCAGTAGATGTAGATGTTAATTCTCGTGCAGTAGTGGGTAGCGATTTTTGGACGCTTTTCTTTGATGGTTCTAAAACTTTAGAGGGGTGGGGAGCCGGCTGTGTCCTGATTGACCCTATAAAAAACAAACACTTTCTTTCATGTAGGTTAGTTTGAATGTACCAATAACACAGCTGAATATGAAGCGTTGGTTCAGGGATTAAGGAAAGCAATTGAATTAAAGGCAAATAATCTGAAAGTGTTTAGAGATTCTTAAATAATTGTGAAACAAATTCGGAATCAAATACATTGCATTTCTCCTCATTTAAAAGCTTATCAAAATGAAGTATGGGATTTACTTAAATATTTTAATGCATTTAACATTGTATCGATTCCAAGACTTAAGAATGCAGCAGCTGACTTGTTGGCCACCTTAGCTGCAAGGCTTGTGCCCTCTAATAATCGGTGCTCTGTTGAATTGCTTTTCAGGCCTTCGATTCCAGATATGATTACCAATCTACGAGTGTTCAATGACGATCAGCAGATTATAGAATGCTTGACAAATGACGAGGCATTCAAAGGGGCGATTATCGATGATGAAGAATACCAGGCCGAGCTAAAATTCAATAATTTTATTCCTAAGGGAGTCAGGACTTTAGAACGGATGTTTGATTTAAATGAGAAATTTAGAAGACCAGCAAATGTGAAGACTCATAGTTCGTCTCTACAGTTCAAGTTGATTAATTTGCGGACTGAGATGAAGCCTAAATATGTGAATCTGGGAAAATGCTGCTCCCCAACTGAAAGGGATAAGTTCATCATTCTTTTCAAGCAATACAAAGATGTTTTTGCCTGGACGTATGAAGATCTGAAGACATATGACACCAATATTATCCAGCATGTTATCCCCATCAAATCTGGAATCAAACCCTATCAGCAACCTTTAAGGAAAATGCATCCAAAATTAGAACCTTTAATCCAGAGTGAAGTTAAGAAACTATTAGATGCTAGAATTATCTTCAAGGTTAGACACTCGGAATGGGTTTCAAATCTGGTACCAGTGAGGAAGAAATCTGGAGAAATTAGGCTATGTGTGGATTTTAGAAACTTAAATCGCGCTTCAGATAAAGACAATTATCCTGTTCCACCCATGGAGCAGATATTGCAAATGGTTTCAGGTTCTGAACTATTTTCGTTGTTAGATGGATTCTCAGGCTACAATCAAGTATTAGTAGCCGAAGAAGACAGACTAAAAATGACATTCAGACCAGGTGGAGAACTTTTGCTTACAGAAGGATGCCCTTTGGACTCATAAACGCTGGAGCTACTTTCCAGAGGGCCATGGACATAGCTTTTCGCGGTCTGATTGGCCGCAGTGCTGTAGTATACCTCGATGACATCACGATATTCTCAAATAAAAGAGAGTCACAAGAATCTAAAGCAGATTTTTGAACGCTGCCAAAAATATGGTGTCTCACTAAATCCCAAGAAGTGAGTGTTTGCTGTTACAAAAGGTAAGTTGTTGGGTCACGTGGTTTCTAAGAAGGGGATCTCCATAGACCCAGAAAGGATCAAAGCCATTGAACAAATTCCCTTACCCCATAATAGAAAGGGCATGCAATCATTTATGGGGACAATAAACTTCGTGCGAAGGTTTGTGCCGGATTTCACTCAAATTGTTAAACCTTTGCAGCAAATGGTAAAGCAAAGTGTACAATTCAAGTGAACTGATGTAGAGAAAAACGCATTTAGTAAAATTAAAACAGCTGTTGCACACGCACCCTCCCTCAAAAGTCCGGATTTTGATAAAGATTTTATTTTGTACACTTTCGCATCTGACGATTCACTAGCAGCTGTGCTTACCCAGAAGGAAGATGGGGGAGATGAGTTCCCCATATCATTTATGAGCACTGGTCTACAAGGGGCCGAATTGAATTACCCAGCTGTGGATAAACAAGATTATGTAGTGTTCAAAGCGGTGAAACAATTCAAACCATATATACTGAAGAACCGGACAAAGGTAATAGTTCCACACCCAGCTGTGAGGTCTCTTTTCGTACAAAAGGAGTTAGGAGAAAAAAGAGGCAACTGGGTAACAGCTCTACAGGAGTATGACCTCGAATTCAAGCCAGCCTCCATAGTAAAAGGGCAAGGATTGTGCAAACTAATGAGTGAAAGTAAAGACAATGAAGAACATGACTGGGAAGACGAAGCTGAGTTACAGTTGATGGATGTATGTCCTCTTTTCACAGCTCCGGACTCTTGGTATCGAGACCTTGTGCATTACCTTCAGGCAGGATTGTTACCGAAGCATTGGAATTCTAAGCAAAAAAGAGCACTACGTCTTAAATCAGCCTCATATCAAATTATTGAAGGAATATTATTCAGAAAGAATTATGATGGAGTTCTTCTTAGATGCTTAGAGAAAGAAGATGCGAGGAAAGTAATGATAGATTTACATGATGGGCCTGCTGGAGGACATTTCTCCGGAGATACTACAGCTCAAAATTCTCAGAGCCGGATACTATTGGCCCACATTGTTCAAAGATGCACACGCCCATGTCAAAAAGTGCGACATTTGTCAAAGGTATGGTGGAAGACAAGTTAAAGCAACAGGACCGTTAAAGCCTGTGATGATAACAGAGCCTTTTGAGCAGTGGGGGATGGATATCATTGGGGAGATAAAGCCGAATTCTTCTCTGCAACACAAGTATATTATGACACCAACCGACTTCTTCACTCATTGGGTCGAAGTCATTCTGTTGCGTAAAGTAAATGAAGATGCGGTCATGGATTTCTTGCAAGACCATATTATGACCAGGTTTGGAGTTCCAATTTCTTTAGTTTTCGATAATGCTACTTACTTTTCCTCGATTAGATTAACTGCTTTTGCTCATGAGAAAGGAATTAAGTTGCATTACTCTGCTAATTACTATCCACAGGGAAATGGTTTAGCTGAATCTACAAACAAGAATCTGATTAGGATTTTAAAAAAGACGATGATAGAAAATCAGAGGAGTTGGCACTCAGCATTACCAAATGCTCTTTGGGCTGATAGGGTCACCCCCAAGACTTCGTTAGGTGTGTCCCCGTATACCCTTGTTTATGGAAAAGAGGCCATTTTACCCCCCAATATCATGCTACCCTCTTCCATAATAGCTCAGGAATCGAGGGGATCAGATAATGAAGTCTTGCAGGTAAGGATACATAATCTTTTGAAGGCAGAGGAATCTAGATCCAAGGCCAGAGAACATTTTAAACAACAACAAGGGGTAGTTAAGAGATGGTTTGATAAACACAAGGCTGGAACAAAAGAGTTCGAGGTGGGAGATTTGGTTCTCAAGTAGGACCACCCCCATGATGAGAAAGGAAAACACACGAAATTTCAACAGTTGTGGGTAGGCCCTTTCCAGATTGTGGCAAAGCTTGGCCCCTCAACCTATAAATTGCAAGATTTACAGGGGTGGGAAGAGAACTTACCAGTAAATGGTTTAGTTCTCAAACCTTATTTTTCTTGAGTTTTGTTTTTCTTCTTTTATAAATAAATTGACTTGGCTGTTTATTTTGATTTATTTTATTTCTGTTTTGTTTTAGTTTAGATTTTGATTGATTTCAATAAAAAGAGGCAAATTCTTGGTTGCATGGAGAGCATCAGAATTCTGGAATGATTAAAGTTATTGAGTGTAAGACTGTGTATTATTGTTCTATCTTAAAGAACTTCTTCTAGTTTAGCAGTTTTCCCGAATGGCTATGAACACATTGAAGTCCTACTAATCCTTGTTCAATAAACCAAGATCGAAAGGTCTGGAATACTATTTTGAGGTTCCATCTGTCTCACATCTAAAAAATGTCCTAGGGGGTGACAGCAAAAGGCCCACGAATAGGAAGCAGGGTAAACAGTATATTATATATAAATGATCCCATGCCAGGAATTGAATGCCATAAGGCAGATAAGAGTCAAATACTCCTATGAAAGCAATTTGTATCCAAACAAAATATTGGACCATATAAATACTAAATTGCCAAAAGTTCTTCTCCGTCCGTGAGCTGAAAGTTGAATACATCTCTCACACAAAAGGACACTATGGATAGAGGAGCCTAAATGAAAATTCAGAAAGAAAGGCATGCAGGAGGACTCATATGCAAAGGACAAAAGTCCAAAAAAGCACAAAAAGTGCAACATGGCAAGGGAATGAGGAACAAAGGAATATTTCTATTTACCATATGTTACTATCCTGTGGCGTCCAAGTTGAAAGCTACCCGAAGACAGAGGTAATAAATGAAACTCATCTTCTCGGCCTCAAAAGAGTTATCTTAACTTGGAAATCTTGTTTTCCTTTCTCCTAAATTGGACTATCATCAATGATTAAAAGTACATATATTTGCCATTTGGGAAATCCAGACATCTGGAAGAATTCAACATGATCGTTTATTATTAAACAGTCTGTTACTTAAGGAATAAATTGTCCAGAGATCTAGGTTCACCAAGTAGTCACCAATTGTTGCAGCTGCAACTGTTTTCCCAAATTTTCGAAATTTTGGACCCTCCTCTTATTTTTTATCTTGCCTAGAATCGTTGGATCCATGAACTCTGTTTTTGTTTTCCCTCTGCTACAAGTTTGGACTGTTATGAGGGTAACTGTCTTCATGCTTTTCGGAAAATTGCTTATGTCTGAAGCTGCTTTGCGTTGTGGAACTTGGAGTTTGGCTTGAAATATTGCCCTTTGATCTGTGATTTCTTTCTCTGTCTTCGGAAGTCTATTTCTCATTTGCGACGTTGTTTCGGAGGTGAAACAAACTTCGTCGCTGCCCAACCGAAAGTAATATTTTTAGTTTGGTTGTTCAGAAGCCATTTAAACAACGCACCGGAGCCATACTTCCTTATGGAGCCCCATTGCGGAAGCTGAACGATGAGTGCTCTGTCAAATGGTCTTGACTTCCCCGATGTCGTGTTTCAATCGTTTTGACTTGTTTTGCATTGTCGAAGGTTGATCAAAGTTTGAGTCGGGGTTGTTTGATCTTTGTGAAGCCGCTGTTTTGGAAGTGAGACAAGCTTTTTGGACCGCTGCAAGACCCTAAGTTTTCCGAACACTTAACGTTTCCAAAATGTTTCTGTGCCATAGCGAAAGTTTATGACTTGGATCGAAGGCTGTAGTCTGTTGGTTTTCCGCCATTGCGGCTCCCGAGCAAACTAAGTGTCCGCCATATAACTGCTCCGCTCGCCGATGCTTTGTCTAGGTTTCGCCGATATGTCTTTGGGCCGCAGGGCCCATAGTCTTTTCATCTTCCGCCATTGCGGCTACGTAATGCACTAACCTCCCGACGTTGATGTCTTTTCGTTCGCCGGCAAGGAACTTTTTTGCCCGATGCTTTGGCATTTGGCCCTTCCGACTATGATAGACTTAACGGTCCCGCGGAACTCGTTGTCCGTTTGAAACCCGCCGTTGTGGCTGCAAGTAAGACTATCCGGCCGATGTTTAAATGGTTCAAGCTGTCGATAAGGTTTTTCCCGCCGTCTTGTGAGTTTTTAACCCCTGTGTGGGCAGTGGTGGTTTTTTATTCTTGTTAAGGATTTCGCGACGAGGGTGCAGTACTAGGCCTCATTTTGATGATCAATTTTGTTGCTAGTATAGTTTAAAGTTTATTGAGAAGATGCAGTCCTAATTAATGTGAATTTTTGTTTAACTGCAGACGGACTCAGAAGATTCTTCAGGTTACTGCTGCGAGAAGACGTAGCTAAAGGACAAAACTAAGGAAAGTTGGCTGAAAAGTGATAAGCAGAGTTTATTCTAAATCAACGGATCTCAGAAGGACACATAAAAGACAAGGCAAAATCGATGGCAACAAAAGCCCAGGCTTGGAAAGGGTCCGTTAGTTACCGAGCCGATCCTGTTTATGAAATACTCATAAGTTGAAATCCGAAATGTAACGCATTATGTGAATCATGAGTACTCACGAAAAAAACAAAATTGTGAGATTAAACGGTTTTTGGGGATCCCAAAGGTCAGACGGTTGGGGAAGCCCAAGGGTTTTGTGGTTTTTGTAGAAAGAGAGGAAAGTTAGAGAGGAGAGGGGGCTTTTTCCTGGAAAAAACTTGAGAGCCATTGTTTGTAAGAGGAACTACTTCATTTTACAAATTTAAAATTGCAAATTTTAACTGTTGGAGAAGGTGCTGTGTGGAATGTTCGAATGTGATAAATGAACAATGTGGAAGGGGAACTATTTCGTTTTCAACTATGTTTCATTAACTGTGAGAGTGTTCTAACTTTCTGAACCTATGTTCTTATCTGAATGTTCTCTAGTTTATTCTGTGATAATTTCCACTATGAGTAATGAAGAGTTTAACGATTGATGAGCTATCTTGTCATGTATATCTTATTCATGTTTATGTGTTTTGATTCTAAGAATAGCTATCTGTGATTTACCTTAACATGTGAACAGTATTACATTACTCATGAATTAATTTTTTGCTCTCTAGAGACAGCTTAGTTAGTATGTATTTTCTAGTTGCGCATGATCTAGATGTAAGAGAGCCTAAGACGAGAGGTAAGAACCTGCGCATCACATTGTGACCGCTCCTTGCATCCTTTATCAACCTGCATTTTAGATAGGCACTCGCATTTCATACTTTAATTCAAAAAATACAAAATATATACGGTGGACCGGGCCGCAACCGGTAGAACCTTTTATTTTTGTCACTTGACCTATGGTAGCCGGACCGCAAACCGAACGAATTCCCTACACCAAACAGTCACGGGCTAGTTGGGAACGTTGACTGGGGAGAATCCCTTGTTGTTTTTGCCTACGAATTTCCAGGCCTCAACAGCTTCTTAGCTCAAAATCCTTAAATTCTTTTATAGGGACCACCTCCTTTGGCTTTGCTAGGAGTTGGCCTAGACGGAGGAATTGAGTGTTGAATGACAGTATCTCAACTCTAGACTTGCCCCAAGGACGCACCTAGTGGCTTGAAGATTTTTGTCACGCCAACTAACCCCTTAAGTTGCGTGAAAAGCGGGAACAAGCCTATTGAAGGTTATTGTCCACCTTAAAGTCTGATCTGAGGATGCCAATGTCTTCCTAAGGCTGCCACTACCCTGCTGGTGTCACTGACCTGTATGAGCCTGCTGAGGCCTGATTTAGGGTGTCGCTGACCTGTCTGAGCCTGGTGAGGTTTGTTTAAGGGTGTCATTGCCTTGTTTGAGGGTGTTGAGGTCTGCTTGTGGGTGTCGCTACCTTGTTGGAGGGTGTTATTTCTTGTTTGAGGGAGCTGCTACCTTATTTGAGGCTGTCGATGCTTGTTGTGAGGGTTTTAAGGCTGCCGCTGCCTTATTTGAGGGTGTAACTGCTTGTCTAGGACTATCGCAGCTTGTTTGGAGGTTGTTGTTGCCTATTAGGGTCTTGTTAAGGGTGTCGTTGATTATACAAAAAAACCCTAAAAAATTAAATATTTTGAAAAAATCCAAAAATATTTTTTGCCACTCTACTTGTTTTACTTGTTTAATTCTGAAATGTTTACGGTTGTTATAAATTTCTGAGCTATGTATATTGTGCAAAAATCCATAAAAAAAAAAGTGAAAAGTCTCCATAAAAAGTTGTTTTGCAGCTCAAATAAGTCCTAAAATAGGGTTACATCAACCCTAGGGAAGGTGATGTCATTTTTTGGAGGCTGCTACAAACTTGTTGCAGTTCTAGTGTAATTGTTTTACATGTCCATTTTTGACAAAACATCAAACCCATGTGCATAAGTAAACTCCGTCATGAATTCCTCACGCTCATTAGGTACCTTCCAGCAGTAAATATACTCTACTCCCAGAAGTGTGCCCCCACTCATATTTGTAAGTCCTAAAATGAATGTGCCCTCCTACATAAGTGCACACCACCTTATGCCAAAAATAGCTGGAGGGATCTACATAACCATCTCACCCTCATGAGAATCTGTCTCACTAGTGCAACCTTTCTTCAGCAACCCAATTTCTGCTGCTCCTCAACTTGCCAAGGCTGATGGTGTCCTGCTGCTGCTCACTCAGACTGAAGGAGACCGCTACCAAGCAACCAAGGTAATCTAACAGTCTAAAGACATTCTCAGAGAGTAAACATTATGGCATGCATTATGGAGAGGCAGATGTTGCCTACATTCAGTGTATATGGAAACGAAGATCCCATTAGGCAATCCAACATCTGTTTTTGGATTGCCAGCAGGCAAGATGAAGAGGCCCAACAGATGAAGGTGGTCACACATTCCACACAATTTGTATCAAAATTTGCCACCAGACTACTTTCAGGAATAGAAACAGTTGAGAAACAGATTCAGAAAAGGATTTACTTTTTTAAGGGATGATAGTGAAGTAAAAGATGAAAATTATAACATGAAGAAAGAACAAGAATAGTGTCCAACTATATAATTTAAAAATTAAAGCATGAACCAAAAAGATAGTGAGGAAGGTGAAAACAAACTTCTGAAAACATGGTTTTTGGAGGGATTACTGCCCAGATATAAGAACAAGATGAATGGAGTTGCATCAACATCTTATGTGAAAGAAATAAACAAAGCAGTCGAGAGAGGAGATCGTGGGTGCTCCCCAACCAATAATTACAATGTTGAACCTTTGGTGATAGAGATGACTGAGTGTGAAGATGTGAACCTTTGACACATATCTAGGACCAATAGAAACTCAGGTGAAAAGAGAATTTTACGGAGAAGATGGTTTTGCATCAACGATCAACTCAAGAGATAACAACTAACATGACACATACTCCAGTTCTAAAATGTCAAGACTCATTGGAAAATGTTTCATATTTTTTGTAGATGTTTAATTACAACAACAGATGTTCTTTCTTAGCCAAGAGATACAAACATTAATCACTCAATTTACTTCCAATGTTATAAGTTGTCATTTGTAAAAAATAACTAAAATGCCATGGACCAGCAATAAATCGTGGTATCTGCCAATGAATATACAACATTAGCAAGCAAATATGTCCAATTTCATTTTGGATCAACAGGCAATTGCCAACCAGTTGTTTCTAGTGTTCTGTGTATTCAGTCTCATGGTGATTATAAAATAGAACAAATTACTCAAAAATAACCATTATGTATATGATTTCATAAAGAGATAAGACTTTCAGCCAAATTCCCAACAAGCCACCTTCCTGACTTTGAAAATAGGTAGAGTAGGTTTAGCTTGCATTAATACAATGAATGCGAGCTTACCTGTCTTCCTCTGTGCCGGAGATTGCTGCCTTTGCAAATAGAATAATAGCGTGGCAATGACTGAAAATGGGTACAGAATTAAAAGCCTTGTCTCTAGTCTCTACTCTTTCTTGGATGAAAGCTTCAGCTTCATCAAACTTTCCTTGAAGAAAAAGCCTGTAGTAAGGTAGCTACAAGTTAATAAAGGTTTCTAAAAGCTATAACACTGCATAATGTGCTGTCTCTAATTAAAAAGCATCACATACACTGGGCAGAGAAAAAAGGCAAGAAAGTAAATATTTAAAAGAAAAACATTTCAAAAAAACTAAACACAAGTCCTTACAAAAATTGATAAGATCTAAGATTCAATATCAATCATAATAATTATTTCTCATTTGAAAGGATACAATATTATGAAGCTGCTGCATATGATGTTTTTTCTTAGAAACAAAGGCCATCAAGAATGCAAAAAATGTGTTTTAAATTTAGTTATAAGCATTACAATCATTATAAAAAATATGGGGAAACTTTAGAGGCACCCAAGAAGCACAAAACTATTGCCTGGGAATTGCTATTTCAACAGGACAGCTTAAAAAATTGCCTGCAACTATCTAGACCTAGCAGCTGAACGTGTGCATCACATTTCGAACTTTCCTGAATTAATAATTTTAAAGGCCTTCATTACCTTAAAATCCAGCATTTGTCAATCAACTACAAACACATTTCACATCCTTCATAGTTGTGTTTTGCAATCAAAGTAACTCTAAAATATTGTTAAATCATCAAATACTTAGTTTCCTTAGGGAATCCCCCCTTGTGATTCATCCAAGTCAGTAAAGTGAAGAGAAGAGAAGTTGCTGTCTAGGTGATAGTGGCCAAACTTCTATAGTTGCACATAGCTACACCCTAGCGACGCCCTTGCACTTTAGGGGTGTTAGTTTTTATGGAAACAAGAATACTTTGCCTTAACCAGAGTAGGTCAGGAAATAAAGCCAAGTACCTCTCCTTAAGATTTGTGCCCTCCTATAATAGAACTCCTCATACAATAGGTACCTGATCTAAGCCTAATCTAAAAATAGAACAACACTTTTCCTAAACTTGAAAAAGTACTCAAAAATAAAGAAGTACTCTTATTTTAAAATTATATAAAAGCACACTCTAATCTTGAATTGAACTCAAACTGAGACCAATGCATGGACGTTGGAGGCATGCATGCACCCTCTAACTATCCCCTTCATTGTCCTCCTGTAACACTTGCACATCCTGTGTTGTAACAGAATCTGAATTGTTGTTTCTATTAGTGCACTTCTGCTACTGAAAATGAAACTTTCTTATCATTAATTTTTATGGAACTGCGTATGAGATTTTTTAGTCCTCAAACTACCTTGTTGAGACAAGGTAGTCAGAGCAGCAAGTTAAGTAAATTCTAACACTCCCTCTTTCTGAGGAAAGTGTTCTTCACCAAACCAAGATACTATTATAGCGTTTTGAACCTCCCCTCTATCTAGAGGCATCATCATCATGTTATGAACATAAAGAAATATAACATTGGATTACTACTTCCTTTTGTACTCTAAAATTTCTTTAGAGTCTTCAAAGTGTACTTCGCTTGTTCAAGGAAGACTTCATCAACAACCTACCAACCTATATATTCCTTCATATAAACCTCACAAGCTAAACTCTCCTCACACCACATTATGAGTTGAATAGGACTTTCTACAATGACAAACTCATATGCATACAGGGCCAAGATAAGTGGATCATATCTATCCAATAAGGAAGACTTCATCAACAACCTACCAACCTATAACTTCCTTCATATAAACCTCACAAGCTAAACGCTCCTCACACCACATTATGAGTTGAATAGGACTTTCTACAATGACAAACTCATATGCATACAGGGCCAAGATAAGTGGATCATTTCTATCCAATAAAGAACTGAAATATGTGCTAAGAACTCATCAATTCTAAAATACCAAACTCACGGTCCAAGCATCAACCCATAGAGAGCCATACCTAATCTATAACCATAGGTACCTCACGCATGTGTTAAGTTTTTAATGGTTATATAAGATCTAATAACATTTAGCATCATAACATCATAAACATATCCAAAAAGATCACTGAAAGATAGACAACCACAACCACACAAAAAAAAACACAGAGATTTATCCTAGGAAACCCTCATGGGGAAGAAAACCCAGCAAAACTTCTTCTATATAGATGTATCAAAAGTACAAAGTGTAGATTTTTCACTAGTTTTCAGCCACCGGTTTTAAGTAAAATTTATATCACTGTTTATGACATTCTTAGAAAAATAAAGTGCTGGAAATAAACAAAAAATTTCAGACTTAAAACGCTGTTGTAAACAATCTTTTCACTGACAGGAAATAAAAAATCAGCACGCCATTTAATCACATAGAACACTAGGATTTTTGGCCAATGGCCCTAGAAAAAACCACTAGGGGAAAACCAGTCAAAGAGAGAGTATTTTTATTTTTTCAGGAGAAGTTTATCATTTACAGCAATACAAAGAAAATATCAAACCAACTTATCTCAACTCGGAAGATAAATTTCTGTCTCGATTTGCATACCGAGCAGCAAAAATCAAACTCTGATTTTTTCTACTTCGATTTCCATGCCACTGTACGGACCTCAAAATCCGTGCCCAAAAAACTTTCTCAAAAATCGTGCCCAAAAATTTGCCTCGAAAACCGTACCGTACGGACTGTACGGGCCAGCAATAAATGCTGTTGTCTTCACCTCAATTTTCGTGCCCTCTTTGTTGTTGTCCTTTCCCTCTATTTGTGTGCTGCAAAATTTTTCCTCTTGCTCAGGAAAAATGGAAACTCTCTCTTCTCTCTCTCAGCTCTCTCTTCTCACTTCAATCTGCAAAAGTGAGGCAAAATGCCTTTCCCATGCCTTTTTGAGAAAAAACCCTAGGGTGAGTCTAATCTAACGATGGAGATTAGATTAGATCAAGGGCTGAAATTAAATGTTCATAAAGTCAAATTAAATGCTTTTACTTAAGTCATTTAATGCAAGGGTCACTTTATGTCCCCTCTCTAAGTGACTAAGGCAAAAGTCACTAGGGGAACACTTCCCTAGGTACAAAACTAACACTCCCTCTTACTGAGAAAGGTGTTTTGCACCACTCCCAACTTGTCTATGAAGAAGACAAACTTGCCCCTCCCAAAAGACTTCGTCAGAATGTCTGCTACCTGCTCACTGTGGAAATGTACTAAAGCATCACTGCCCCTCTCTGAACATAGTCTTGGATGAAATGGTACCTGATCTCAATGTGCTTTGACCTGTCATGGAAAACCGGATTCTCAGAGAGCTGGATGCAACTCTAATTGTCACAGTAAATAACCGTAGGCCTAAGCTCCTGACCAAATAGATTCACCAGCAACTTGCGAAGCCACAAGGCCTCGCAGCTGGCCAAACTGGCTGCCATGTACTCAGCCTCTGCAGTACTCAATGCAATGGACTTCTGCTTCTGACTGAACCACGACACTGCTGCCGAGCCCAAACTGAAACAACATCCAGAAGTGCTCTTCCGGTCTGCCACACTGCCTGCCCAATCTGAATCTATATAGCCAACCAATCAGATCCCCTCTGACCTCCTGTAGTCCAAACCAAAATCCACTGTCCCTGAAAGATAGTGCAACACAAGTTTTGCAGCAACCCAATGCACACTCCTAGGCTCAACCATGAACTGGCTAAGAGTGTTCACTGTAAAACACAAATCTGGCCGAGTGTTGACGAGTGTTGACTAGATACATCAATGACCCAATAAACTGACGATATAAAGTAGGATCCACCAACTCTCCCTCAAAAGCATGAAGCTTCTTACAGTTGGTGATCATAGGTGTCAACATAGGCCTGCAATCCTCCATCCTGAATCTCCTCAAAATATCAACTACATACTTTCCCTGCCCCAAGAAAATATGTCCAAGCTCCTGCCAAACCTCCAATCCCAAAAAATAATGCATCAGCCCAATATCAGTCATCTCGTACTCTGTTGCAAGATCCTTCTTGCAAGCTACAATGGGTCTCTCTCTCCCTGTGATAAACAAGTCATCAACATATAGTAGAAGAACAAGTGGATCATCTCCAACCATGATGAAGTAGAGATTCGGATCTGCTTCACTCTTCTGAAACCCCATACTTAGCAAGTAAGAATCAATCCTGGAGTACCAAGCTCTTGGAGCTTGCTTCAGCCCGTAAAGGGCCTTCTTCAACCTACATACATGTGTCTCTCTGTCATGTATCTCAAAGCCCTGAGGCTGCTCAATGTAAATCTCCTCCTGTATGATCCCATTGAGAAATGCGGTCTTCACATCCATCTGATGGATCTTCCAACCCATTTCCGCCGCAATGGAAATCAATGCCCTGATAGACGTATAACGAGCAACCGACGCAAAAGTCTCATCATAATCAATGCCCTCAACCTATGAAAACCCCCGCGCTACAAACCTGGATTTGTACTTCTCCACACTCCCATTTGCCGCATGCTTCAGCTTGTAAAGCCAAGGAGAAGTCACCACTGAATTCCCTCCAGTCTCGGAACAATCTCCCATACATCATTCTTCATGATAGAATGGTACTCATCCATCATGGCATCTCTCCATACCGAATGCTAGGAGGCCTCCTCAAAAGTAGAAGGCTCAGAATCTCGTTTACAAGCCACCAACACCATGCCCAATCTGTCAGGCATCTTGATGGCTCTCATCTTGTCACTGGGTGTCCCAGCCTTTAAGGAATCCTTTAAGGTCTCCCGAAGCCACTTAGGCTTCTTTTTCCCTAAACGTTCTTCCCACACTGGCCTGTCCTCATCTGAAGAACTACTAGAGCTAGAAGCCCCAGTCACCTATGAACCTAAAGCTAGTGTGCCAACACCAGGGGTACCTTGTAATCCTTATCTCGATCCTGATCCTGATCCCCTGTAAGGTGTACCTATAATAGTAGACCCAACACCTGTCCCCGAAGACCCTGCTGGCCTAACCACTGAACCTGGTGAACCTGTGCCAACACTATGTGGTCCTGTAACCCCAGAAACCTGTGATCCTAACTGCTACATAGATGGAACCTGTTCCACAACTTGAGGTGCAGGGACCTACTACTCTCCTTGCTCTGACTCTCTCAACCTCCTAAAAGCTCGCTCCTCCTCAAACTTCACATCCCTCCTCACCACCACTTTCTTCTGAGAGGGAAGATAAATGCGGAAAGCCTTCGCAGTCTCATCATAACCCACAAAGATGCCCTTCTCTGCAGTGGGCTCCAACTTTGTCCTCTTCTCTGAAGGGACATGAGAATAAGTCAGACTACCAAATATACGAAAATGGCCAACTTCAGGCTTCTTGCCTGAAAAGCACTCCTCAGGTGTCATATTCCCCACTACCTGATGGGGACTCCTGTTCTGAAGGTATACAATGGTGCTGCAAGCCTCAGCCCATAAAAAGAAAGGAAGTGACTGGTCATGTAACATAGCTCGGGCTACTCCAAAAATGGACCTGTTCTTCCTCTCTGCTACTCCATTTTACTTTGGAGTATACAGAACTGTCAACTGTCTCCTGATCCCCTCATGTCTGCAAAATCCATCAAACTCCTTGGAGGTATACTCACCCTTGTTATCCGATCTCAAGACTCGAATCTTCCTCCTTGTTTGGTTCTCCACAAGAGCTTTGAACTCTTGGAACCTCTGCAAGACTTCCTCAGACTTTTTGCTCTTCAGAAAGTAGATCCAGGTCTTCCTAGAATGGTCATCAATGAATGTCACATAATACTTGTATCCTCTCAAGGACACAGAAGACATAGGTCCGCATCAGTCTAATGTATCAAGTCAAGATTACCAGCTAAGCTGCTATGACTGCTCGGAAAAGCAGTCTTGGTATACTTTCCCAAAGCACACCCCCTGCACACATCACTCTGCCCTGTGCTGAACTCTGGTAAATCTGTCACCATGTGCCTCAATAACCCCAAGGTTGGATGATGCAAGTGAGCCATCCTCCTATGCCAAAGCTCACACAACTCACTGCTGCTACTATGTGCTAAAGCATGCTGCGGCTAAAACAAGAGCCTATACAGTTTCCCACATCTCGCTCCAATGGCAACTGAAGCAGATGGTCTTGCAGTCTTGGGAAACATATGCACATGTCCATCAATGAAAGGCACACCAATACCTTGATCCTCAATCATGAAAACTGACATTAGGTTCTTCTTCAGCCCAGGTACATACAATACATCCCGTAATACCATGGGACTCGTGGACTCCCTCTGAAATGTAATGGTCCCACGTCCAACTGCACTGACTACTAAGTCATCTCCCAACACAACCTCCACATCTGTATATGCTTGTGAAAGCTCGGAGAACATCTCACGAGCACCTGTCATGTGGCTCAAGGCTCCGCTATCTATGTACCCAGTGTTGTAAGTAGATGCACTGTAAGAATGGTCTGTCACACAGGAAAACTCCCTCTGTCTGTCACGGATGGATGCTCTCTCTCTCTCAATATGCCCAGTGCATAGTGAAAACTCACTCTGAAATCTAGCCGCAAAATCATCGATCTCAGCTAAAGCGGCTGTCTGCTGCTTCTTCTTCTTCTTGTTCGGACACGTAGCAGCATAGTGTCCCATCTTGTGACATGCAAAGCACTTCATAGTGCTCATATCCTTCTTTTGCCCATCCTGCTGCTGCTTGGCCCCACCCTTCTTGGGACCCTTCTTGCTCTTCTTCTTCCCCCTCGCTGTCAATGCCACATCCTCCTCATCCCCTCTACTAGTAGAGCCAGTGCACTGCAAGAAAACCCTCCGAGTCTCCTCCTGAACAAAGTCATCACATACTCTGTCCCAAGATGGTAAGTTCTCTCTGGCCACCAACCCCTAAACAAACACAGCCCAAGGTGCAGTCACCCCATTCAAGGCTATCCGCACTAACTCAAGAGCATCAATGGCCACCCCAACAACTGCAAGCTCATCTCTCGCCTAAGAGACCCTAGTAAGATAAGTCATAAATGCCTCTCCTTTGACCATCTTGACGTTCTTCAACTTCTCCATCTTCTTGTTTTCATTAGTACTAGCAAACAAACCGATCAAAGCAGTCCACATTTCATGCGCATGATCCTTTGTTGAAATGTGAGGAATAACATGGTCTTTAACAGCATCTAAGATTATCCTCAT
Source organism: Pseudotsuga menziesii (assembly GCA_001517045.1). Lineage (NCBI taxonomy): Eukaryota > Viridiplantae > Streptophyta > Pinopsida > Pinales > Pinaceae > Pseudotsuga > Pseudotsuga menziesii. The sequence goes on along the minus strand of LPNX010659594.1, from coordinate 300,520 downwards.
AGCTTTAATATCCTTCTTATTAAAGGCTGCAAGTAATACTACATCAGTAAAAGGAGGAATAGTAATGGGATTTGTTGTAGTGTTTCTAACTACTTCCTCCCACAACTCATTCTCCCTCAGCACAAGTAAAATCCGAGCTTTCCATGAGACAAAGTTCTCTGCCCCATCCAACCTATCCTCGGTTCTCAACCCCACGGAAGTCATTTTCTCAAAGAACAAGTTTCAGCAAAATGTACTACTGTCACAAAGGTTTTTCTGAATTCTGGAAATGACTGTTTCACTGCTAAAATTTAATTTTCTGCCACAACCCGCTCTGATACCATGTAGATTTTTCACTAGTTTTCAGCCACCGGTTTTAAGTAAAATTTATATCACTGTTTATGACATTCTCAGAAAAATAAAGTGCTGGAAGTAAACAAAAATTTTCAGACTTAAAACACTGCTGTAAACAATCTTTTCAGTGACAGGAAATAAAAAATCAGCACGCCATTTAATCACACAGAACACTAGGATTTTTGGCCAATGGCCCTGGAAAAAACCACTAGGGGAAAACCAATCAGAGAGAGAGTACTTTTATTTTTTCAAGAGAAGTTTATCACTTACAGCAATACACAGAAAATATCAAACCAACTTATCTCTACCCGGAAGACAAATTTCTGTCTCGATTTGTGTGCCGAGCAGCAAAAATCAAACTTTGATTTTTTATGTTTTCTACCTCGATTTTCGTGCCACTGTACGGACCTCGAAATCTGTGCCCCCAAAAAAATCTCGAAAATCGTGCCCAAAAATCTGCCTCGAAAATTGTGCGTTTGCCTCGAAAACCGTACCGTACGGACTATACGGACCAACAATAAATGTTGTTGTCATCACCTCGATTTTCGTGCCCTCTTTGCTACTATCATTTCCATCTATTTGTGTGCTGCAAAATTTTTCCTCTTGCTCAAGAAAAATGGAAACTTTCTCTCTTCTCTCTCTCAGCTCTCTCTTCTCACTTAATCTGCAAAAGTGAGACAAAATGCCTTTCACATGCCTTTTTGAGAAAACCCTAGGGTGAGTCTAATCTAACGATGGAGATTAGATTAAATCAAGGGCTGAAATTAAATGCTCATATTTTATTTCTAAAATATTAATTTCACTCACCCACTTAAATTTATCAAAAAGTGACTTTAATGCTCTAAAGTCAAATTAAATGCTTTTACTTAAGTCATTTAATGCAAGGGTCACTTCATGTCCCCTCTCTAAATGACTAAGGCAAAAGTCACTAGGGGAACACTTCCCTAGATACAAAACTAACACAAAGACAAGACCCCAAACAGGTGCTCCTTCTCCCAGCAGATGTATCTCTCTCTCTCTTTCCCGTGCGCTATACACAAGTGAGTGTGTGTTCTGTTGATGTATTTGTAACTTCAGAATGTATTCACTTGTATATCTTATATTGTATTTCATTATACCTCGATGTTCCTATCGAGAGAATCATTAATATAATAAAGTCATGTAAAGTCATAGAGGTTAACCCTCCGTTGTAAGTTGTAAGTCGGGGCAATAGTCCCCACAGTTGAGGGGTACTAGGGTTATTAGACTCTCCTAGTGAGGTCGGCCCTGGTAAGTAATTGTCAAGTGGAAAACTAGTATAAATAGAGAGTGAGTCTCTCTATTTGATACACACACACTCACTCAACTGTAGCGCATGAGTGAGAGAAGAGGAGCTCGCACAAGTGAGAGAGAGAACAGCTGTCAAATATCATCTTTGTGTTTTTGGGTTTTACTTTTGCCATTGGTGCTCATTTTATCTCTGTGGAAGCTGCAGGGTTTTCTCCTTTATGGTTTCCCCGAGGAAAACTATTTGTGTCTCTTGTTTCTTGTGATTATTGTTGTGCATGTTATTCTCTCAGATAAGATCCTAGATCATATTGATCAAATGATAAAATCTAACATGGTATCAGAGCTAACCTAAGAAGAAGACACTGTGCAGTTGCAGAAGCTAGGGCTTCTTACTTTTTGGGTCTCTCTCCACAAATCATCAACAAAAGGAGGCTAGGCTAACTCTCCATTGAAGAGCGCATCTTTCTATCGAAGTAGAATTTGATTCCAGGCATTTTCAGTTTTTGACCTGTCACTACTGCGGGAAATTAGGACTTTTCACAGAAGAGGAATTTTTGAGTGAGCCCAGCATAGGATTGCTCTCCTCCTCAAAATCAAAATTTAGAGATCAAGATCGAATTTTTGGTTGGGTAAAACTCCAAGAAAGTCAAACCCTAATTTGACCCCGGACCTGAAAACCCTAAAATACTAAAACTAGTAGTTTTGGTACATCCGCTATATCTCGAGATTGGACAAGGCTCTGGAGCCGAAACTTTTAAACGAACATGCATCATATTCAATAACTAGCGGCCCAATAGAAGTTCAACTATTGTACAAAATAGTTGGTAACATCTAGCTCCAACTGCAGGACGTGTGCTCGATCTAGTCTCTTATGCAAGGAGAGCATACGAGAACACCAGAATCTCTAGTTTCTATATCATGTAAAAACATCTCAACTTCACAAGAAAACCTCAGTAGCACAAGTTTTATGAAAAAAGAGCCAATGATCCAAAAGTTGCTTTATTTAAAATAATGACAGAACTAAAAATTTATTTATTCCCAAGTACGGATGGAAAATGCGAAAAGTAAATGCCCACTTTAAGGAGCTTATTTTTCCTACTCTAACCATGACAAAATTAACTTTTAAGTAAAATCAAATATCCAATGTAACCATTTAAACATTTTATCAACTTTAATATTTTTTTCCTTATCTTGGTTACCAGCCAAAGTAAGGAGAAATTTTTCAGAAACTGCAAACCTACATGAAACTTTCCAATGGGAGGGATGTATGGAAGATTATAATCATGGAAAAGGTCATCGACCTGCTTACAAACCTGGCAAGTCCTCTTGCAGGATTCTTCTATCCAAGATTAGATAGGACTGATGTAAAAATCTGTATGATGAGGCAGATCATCATACTCATCAAAAGGGCTTATCCATTGACAACTCTGTGTGTAAACCCCAAACTGCTCTAAATCATAAGGAACATCTATATGTGAAGGCGATGGCTGAAACAAAACTTCAACTAGTTGCACCCCATCTGATTCTTCACTGCACTGCTTCTCCAACTCTTCATTACTGATACTTTTGTTCGGCTCTGCATGATATGACTCTGAATGATCATATAAACGGTTTGAATGCTCTTCTTCCATACCACATCTTTTCCAAGTATCCAGATCTACGCTTCCCTCTATGGACATATCATAGATTGGACTTCCACAAATTTCTAAATAGACACTCCTCCCGCTGGACATAGCATAGATGGGATTCTGAATAAGATTTTCAGAAGTTGGATTATCTATAAAATTCCAATAGTCATCACCGCCATCTATGTCAGATATGAGAGAGCCTTCATCGCTGGTATCACATCCCTGGCTATATCCCTCCTCATGATCATAGTCATCTTCTTCAGAAAAAAGGTCACAAGGTAGTAAACCTTCCAAACTATCGTCATTATGTTCATTACAGATTTCATCATAAATTTCGTAAGCTTTTTCATCTTGAGATTGATCTAGAGTACAAATGTGATCCTCATCACTAAAATAATCATGAGAGGGTCCTCGATCTTCAATATTCTTTGTTAATGTGACATGAGGGTCTTCAACAATATCTTCAATGAATGGCTCTTCATGCACAAACTCAATGGGATCATCATGGAATTCTGAAAATTGACTATTATTTTCCATGTTGATATTAGTTAGCTCAAGATTTTCCATATGAAATTCTTTCCAAGGAAAGTAGTATTTCAAATTGGTCTAAATGAATCATTTAGCATTGAATGATTCAATATCATTTTCATCATAATGCCACTGCCTCAAAAATATGTCAAAGAAATTTGCAAGGGAAGTAATAGATTTCTTAGGAAGACCCTCATAAAACCAACATTATACAATCCCTTGCAGAGAATGGGCAAACATCAACACCATATGATCCTCATAACTTATGTTGAAATCACTCATCCGTGAAAGGAAAATCATAACATGAAATCTAGCTGAGTGATTATTATCATGCCCTCGGAAGATTGGAAGGGAACAATATGTTTGTTCACCATCAATACAAATTGGAAAGCCAGAGATTTTAAAGAAATCAATCGGAGGATGTGCACAGGAAATCTGTGCTGCAATTTCCCTCCCTTTAATATCCATATCGAGAATTAGTGATCATGGAAGCATCTGGTACTGGAAGAGTAGGGTAGTCAAAAGAGCTTTAAAAATTTTACTGTTTGCATGGGCTCATCTACACACAATCAACTCAACAAGTTGTATGAGAAACAAGGGTTTTATCCCTTCAATGGAGTCGCCATGTGAAAAGAAAAATATGCATCATAAATCTTTCACACAAAAATTTCTATTTTTTGTTTTTTTTTGGTACAATAAAAGGAAAAAGGGTTAGTGGAGTCGTCAAATAAAAAATAAAGATATATTCTAAACATTCATCAAACAAAGCAAAAAAAAAGAAGAAAAGAAACAAAAATCGTAACCCAGGAATAAAAAGATTTATCCCTGGCAATGGCACCAAAAATGTTGCCCGACGATGTGCACACTGTCAGCAGAAATCTTTCGAAAGTTGTTTCCCAAGCGAGAAAGGTGTGGCCTTGGGGGAAAGCATAGAGTCAGGTACTATCACCTGATCCCGACTCCTCTGTTTAGGCAAACTCCTAACGAAGCCAAGGGGGGTAGACCCTACAAAGAGTTTCTAAAGCTCTTGTGTAAAATGTTTTTTTTGGTGTATGATGAGGATGGGTTTTTTTAGGAGCTTTTTAAAAGAGATTTACAATAAGCAAGTACTTTCAAGATAATTAAAGATGCACAACCACTTGACAATGACAATTTCAAAGTAAAGCATCCATAGCATGATACGAAAATAGATAAACAAGTGCTCCATATAGATAATAAGCAAATGAATAATTGATAAGACCAGTGCCAGATGGAGTACTTGAGATCGTTTTGCAAGTGTTCTTGATAAATTTTATTGTAAATTTTAAAGGTGAAGTTGATTATTAAAAAGGAAGGGGATATCCAAGATATACCTCTCGGTACTGGAGATATGTCCAGATAATACTTGAAGTGGTTCCGTACAAGAACATGTGGGTTGTCTGGAGTCTCGAAAGCGTTGTTCAACACTACACCAACAAGGATGTAACCTAACTGTGCTTTCAAGGTCTCGGTACAGTGGTTCCCGCGTTCCCAAGAAGAATTTGCCCACATTCGATGATTAGCGATCAACGCCAGATTTTCTTTGGTTTTCTTGGGAGAGTGTATTATTTACGGTTGAAGTGGATTATGTTGAGTTTTCAGCATTAGCATAAACTTTAAAAATTTACAAATCTACTTTAACAAATCAACAGTGCAGTAAAAAATAAATTCATCACATCAGCACACATGGAGACAATATTTTTCATTGGGGAAACCTTCAAAGGACAAAAACCCCAAAAGCATTAATAGCTCATCTCGTAAATGAGATGACTCAAAAAATTCTTCAAAAAGTTCCTCAAATCCAGATCTAGATTTTTACCCAAATTGACAGTAACAATTTATCAGTAAAAAAACAGAGTGATAATTTCTCGACCACAAATTCTAGAAATACAAGAATTTTCCATATTAGGGCTTTATCAGAAAAATAAATTTTTCTCTTTCCTGTCTGCAAAAAAATCAGACTGCCTGAGAAAATCTCATACTGCCCGAATTTACCCTTCTGTCTGCTACCCAAAAAAGTTCTAGGCTGCCCGAACTGATGCCCGTGTCTTTCTCTCTCCTACCTGTGTATTTCTTTGTTGTCTGGTCTTCTTCTCTGTCTGCCCGTGTCTTTGTTGATGTTGCCCGAATCTGTTGGGGTGGCTAGGCAGGTTGTTATGGGCTGGACCGAGGCTTTAAGGCTTGCCCTATGCCTCTTGGGGCCTGCTGTTTAGCAGCCCGAGGTCTGCACAGTCAGCCCAGGCCTACTATTTAGCAGCCCGTGGTCTACACAGTCAGCCCAGGTCTACTATATGGTACCCCGTGGCCTCGACAACCCTAATGGGGTATGCCCTAGGCTGCCCAAGGGTGCCTAGAAGGCAGGGCCTTCTTTAGGCCTACCCGTGAGGTGTAAGAAGAGGGTCGAGCCCTAAATTACTTGCCTCAGAGAGAGAAAAATGGACAACCCGTGAGGAGAGAAAAGAAGATAAAATGGCTACCCAGAAAAAGAGAAGAGCTGCCCCAAAAAACGGAATGCTGAAGGTGGCTGTCCACAAAGTGTTGAAGATGATTTTCTGATAAAACCCTAGATGAGGGTTTGCTGAGAATGGATGCCCTAAGCTGAGTCAAAACAAAACTTCTTCAACAAAAATAGTAGCTCCACCTGTGAGATCAAAACTTGTGTGTATAATGAGAAGACTTATCTTCTTTTATAGCCTTCGTTCACCTATAAGTGGACAAGATTAAAAAAGATAAAAATAATAATATTTTTAATCTTTTCCTAATTTCACTTTCACTTTTACCAAAAGGGTCCTTTTATTTTTCCTTTCACTTTTATAAGAAGTCCTTATTTATTTTGACTTCACTTGTGGTCATTTTCCTGTGGTCAAAAAGTCTTTATTTATTTTGACTTTTGACTTTGGCCTTTTTCCAAGTGCTCCTGTGGTCATTACCTGTGGTCCTTTTTTAATTTCAAAAGTACATCATCATAAACCAAGAGAGTTATTAATGCTTTTATCTCACACACTATGTAACACCTAGATCTGGTACTAGGGTAACCTAACCAAGGGTAGCTAATCCTTGGAGTACACACCAAGCCCATAGATCAAGGGTCAAAGTGCCACACACATGCCCAGGCCTAGTCTAGGGCTTACAGTGTCTTCATTCTCAGTGTCTTCATTCTCAAGAGAATGGCTACTCATAACTAAGCTGAGTCTACCAATCCCAGACTGGTCTACATCGTGCTCCCAGACCAGATGTCTACTCAACACAAGGTTGAGTCTACCATCGGCAGAGCTAGGTCTATATCATGGTCCCAGACCAAATATCTACCATTCAACATAATGGTCACTCAACAAAGGGTTGAGTCTTCACCGAGGTCCCAGACCAGGTGGTCCCTTTCTCCTAAGAGAAGGGCTTTTGATGCTGCTCAAAAAAATCAACAGATTAAAATGTGAAGATTAAAGAATCTACCACTGCTTCTAGGTATCCCACAAGTGGGTAGAGCATACACAACGTAGTAAATGTAAATTCCAATTTTAAAAGTTGTGAACAAGAACCATCAAAACAACCCTCCGACAGAGAGCACTCTTGATCCGCCTTATGGCGAGATTCAAGGGATTTATGAAAAAAAAAAGATGCTAAAGTAAATTAACTAAAACTAAACAACAAACTCTCCGACGGAGAGCACTCTTGATCCACCTTTCGGTGAGATTCAAAAGATTTTATGTTCTTGTTTAACAATTTATATAAAAACAAGAAAGCTTAAAAAACAATAGCAAAACTATACTAGCAAACCGAGATTTAGCAAACTTTTACAAAAACTAAAACTAATTCTTCCTATTTTACTCTAAGAATTTGTTGTGCAGATATAAAGCAAAGTAAAATGCGAAAATGGACAAACTCTCCGACAGAGAGCACTCTTGATCCACCTTTCAGTGAGATTCAAAAGATTTTATGTTCTTGTTTAACAATTTATGTAAAGACAAGAGAGCTTAAAAACCAATGAAGCAAAACTATACTAGCAAACCGAGATTTAGCAAACTTTTACAAAAACTAAAACTAATTCTTCCTATTTTACTCTAAGAATTTGTTGTGCAGATATAAAGCAAAGTAAAATGCGAAAATGGACAATGGACGATACAAGCTTCCCCCAAATGGGGGAAGTGGGGTGTGGGAACCTTTATCCCACTTGTTCTTTATTAATTATTACAATGCTTTGATGATTTTTGTCTTCTCTTGAAAGCACAATATGAGATGGGGGAATGAAAGAAGAGGAAAGTGCTTTTCAAGGAGTTTGCCTTTGTGCTCTTTGTTTGCTTCTAGCCTTTGGGCTTTCTTGATTCGAGTTGATGCAGATTCAGATGACTCTAACATATGATTAGAATCTTAGATTGTAGACTCATAGCTCTAATTATCAGTAAATTATTAATTACATGACTCCTAGGCTTATGTTTGGACTTTGGACTCTAGAGGTCATTTAGAGCCGCTTTTTGATGTATTTTGGTTCATTTATGGATTGCAATAGGTGCTCTTTTGGTTAAAATCACCCTTACTTGCTACATACATGAGATAACTTTGCATATTTGTGTCTAATGGTTTGGAATCACATGGATGTACATGAATATATATATTTGTTTTTCAAATTTTTAATACTTTATGTATTTTTTGGTCGACTGGTTTTTATTTTCCGGTACTTGTTTGGTTCTGACCAGTTTCAAATTTTTTGGGTCCACCAGTTTGGTGAATGGTCCGGTTCTGATGACATTGACGTTATCTATCTTGCTCATCTCTATGCCTCTAGGCTCATTTCTTAGAAGCATCTTCCAATTAATGTTCGAGCATCAAACATGTCCTTACCAATTTTCCTTCCAATAATTTGAGGGATCGAGTAATTATTCACCTTGGTTGTCTTCTTATTATATTCTCCCAACAAAGAAGCATTTGCAGGAGGTGCAAAGTCCTTCTCCAGAAGATGTGAAAGCTCATGCTCCTCCAAAAGCATCTACAGACTACAACCAACACTTCCAAACAACAAAGTTGGAAGGGTCTTCCAATCTGTCTTCATATCTGAGACTGAAGGTAATCATAACATTCCTCCTGGAACACACTAACTAAACAGATCAGCAAACTAAAACAACCTGTCACAAATCCAAGATGCTTTTCTTATGCACAAATCTCGAGCATCCCACCCTGTAAACTTCCAACAACTCCCTTTCCTAGGTAGATGATCCAAAACCATGTTAAGATTTTCAGCACATGGTAAAAGTCTACTGCACTAAAATTAATGCCCTAACAGCCAGAAACACAAAGCTTTAACGTACTCTGAAAAGTGCCTAATCTGATCTATACCCAGAACAGAAACACATCACATTGAAAAAGTATGAACAGCAAAAGCTAAATGGACTGTCAAACCTGATACTGCTTTCTCATTAATTTTGGAAGATAAATCTAATATGGGCAACTCAAAAAAACAACTTAATTCAAGAAGAAAAACTGAATGAATGGATCACTAATACTCCTGCCTGTCTTTTATAGATTAAAAGCGAAGGAAAGATATAAAAAAATATCCCATCAATGTGGGCGCCCAGATTAGAAAAGCAAAACCCTAGGATCAGAGCCTAGTCCTGCATGAAATAGATGCCTATGAATAGTTCGCCTCAACTGGAGAAGGACAGCTAATAAAGCCAAGTGCCTCTCCTTGAGATCTGTATCCTCCTCCTAAAATACATTTCCTCATGCAAGACGCGCTTAATATAAAACTCAAAAAACACTTTTCCTAAGCTGGAAAAGCAACTCAGAAATAGAAAAGCACTCTTATTCAAAAATAAGAAGAGCACCCTCTAGTTCGGAACTGAACTCAAACTTAGGACAGGAACTATACCAGTATAGATCCATCTTAACTATGGCTCTACCAAGCGCCGAGAGGGATCAAGTTCTCTTGAGGTGCAAACCCTTTTTAATTTATAAAAATGTAAAAGAAGTATTCCTACTTGGTGAACTTGCTTAAGTAATTTCAAAATAGGGTAAATATCTAGAAGAAAATTAGTTGAGTAACATTAATAATCATATAATCAAATAGTTTTCCAAAAATTGCTTTACTTGTCTTTCTTTAAAACTAATAATGTATATTAAGAGTAGTTAATGAGTAAAACAATCCATATAAAATTTTAAAATCTAGATTTCCAGAATAAATTGGAATTTGAAAAACATTTTACCATCAAATGAATATTTTAAACACAACATTTACATGTTAGGGTTAACCTTGACTTGGGAATGAGCAAGGATGTAAGTCGTTTAAAGCACATGGTTTTAGTGGCCCCTGGTTTCTTGCTAGTTGTATTTGCATTTAAAGAACCTTATAATTATGTTTGTAATATTCCATTGTAGTGTGCCAAAGTGAGCAGCAGAGTGCTCTTAGTCTTGGCCGACCAATAATAAATCTATTATTGAAGGTTGGTTTTTCCCTACGGGGTTTTCTAAGGTAAATGTAGTGCCGTTGTTGTAATAGCTATTATTTTGTAAAGTCAACGAAATGTGTTTTACATTTTAGCTAATTTAAAATTAAATTTTATATGTTCTTGTATTTTTATACTTTTTCTTTTTACTACTCAAGTCAATTGAATTTTACTACTGAGTTTGTAAGATTGTGAGTATTGCCCTAATATGGTTGTATATTTATATGAGTATAATATTTTTTATGTTTTATTCTTTTAATTATAAGCCGACATATTATAGGTTTTTTTATTTTTTACTTTTTATTATTATTATTTTTATTGAGCCGACATGTGCCACGTGAGGGTTACAAACGGGACACATCTTGTCCATTTGAGCTGTAGAAAGCGCCTCTCGGCGCAACCAGGAAAAAACTGAGGCTGGTGGATGCATGCTGGAGGCATGCATGTGCCTTGTAAGTCTCCCCTTTACTGTCCTTCTCCTATAACACTGCTTCACCTCCTCTGCTGTAACAGAATCTGAACTGCTGCTGCTGCTGATGTGCCTCTGCCGCTGAAGATGAACACTGTCAGACCAAAAAGGTAAGCAAACTCTAACAGGAAGTTAGCCAAAAGTATACTTAGGCATTTAAAAGGAATGCAAAGTATGGCCTTGTGTATGGTGAACACTGAATATGATTTTCAGCTCATGAAAATATGCAAATGCTTATTGGAGAGGCTGCCAAGACACGAGCCGGTCAACAATTGCTTGTTGTTATATGTTGGCTAATGTAGCAGTGCCATTGCTCAGCAAAAAGCAGGTGGTAGTTGCTACATCTTCCACAGAAGCTGAATATGCTGCACCATCCCAAGCAGCATGAGATTTAGTGGCTGAGAAGAATCTGGAAGACATAGGCATAGGACAAGATGATCCGACATTTTTTATGTCTGATAACCAAAGTTGTATCTCCCTGTGCAGATATCCAATATTTCATGCAATGACAAAGCATATACTTTTCCTTACCACTTTGTTAGGGAGAATATCCAGGTTGGAGAGCTCTAGGTACGCTATATGCCCACTAAGGAAATAGTAGCAGACATATTGACCGGAGCATTGCCTAAAGAAAAGTTTTTCTATCATCGAGGACAGTTGAGATTAGCAGAACTCTCGTCTGACGGAGAATGTTTGAATAAAGTATAATTTGAGTTTGGGGATATTTTAACATAAGGCGGCAAACTAATTTTGGTGAGTTATCGATTTCCAAGTATCGACAGCATGTAACGGGTTCCAGAATATTGGCAGCGAGTAATTGATAGCTGAATCTAATTTATTGCATGTAACTGCTGTACAGAAATTCTTTAATGAATATAAGATAAGGTAATGAGGCAGGTTAAGCCTTTTGCTGGGCAATTCGGAAGTTGTGTGATTCTCCTTTATTTGTTCCGTTTTTTCTCTCTTTGTCCTGTTCGTGGGTGAACTGATGTAATATTTTTGTTTTAGCAGAAGTTTAACAAGTTAGAGATCGTGAAGGGTATTTTTCAGAAAAAAGTTTGCTAATTTACAAAAATAACGAATAGGAAAATTATATGTCTAGAAATAGATGAACAGAATGGCTGTTCCTGCACAAGATTTTATCTAGTAAAAGGAAATACATCTTATAAAACTATAGTAAAAGGAATACAGAATGTTGACTTGCTATGGTTGGCTTTGGAAACATCTATAAAATCATATTCCAAATTCCAAAGGCTCGAAAATTAATATGAATAAGAATTTAAAGGCCTAATGGGATCGCGATCTTCAGATTTAGAATGGCAGCGGCACTAAATATGAATAGAATTCTAACTATTCAAAAGTTTAATCTTTTACACGAAATGATTCTCGTCTTTATAGATCATATTACAATGGCACGCAAATAAAAATGAAAGAAAACGTAAGGCGTAATGATACTGACATCTTAAGATTTAGAACAGCAAGGGATTTCCAGCCTTACAAAAGATTAATCCTCTGAACGAACTGTTTCTAATTTTTTTTATATGGAAAACTAATTTCCTGGTTCATTCAATCATAATTCCCCGCCATAAGGACTTAAGGTGAAATCGACTTGGATCGAATTGCTTCAAAATATTCAGTTAAAGACCTGAGAATCCATCAGTTAACATACCATGCCTGTTAACCTGTAAAATGCACATAATTCAATAAAACTGCTTACTTGAGAGCTCCCTCCGCTTCGTCGCAGGCGCTGGTAATCTGACTACCACGGTCGCTGGGATCCGACCGCTTACCACTCGCCATTGTTTGCAAGATTAGAAAACCTGAGATCGAAAATGGCTCCGAGTTCAGATCCCTTTTGAGCTAGTAATTCTTTAAAACATGGCAGATAAAGCACGTTTCATAAAATTTTCAAGTGCCTAGGCGACTCGAACCCTCATCAAGCGGGCGTCGAATTTGAGGGAATGGCAAGAGGAACTATTTCATTCACTTATACATGGCAATAAAGAACCCCACCGTCAAGACAGCCAGCTGAGCTAACTTATGATAGTAGTTAGGGTCCACCGTGGAGCACTGGAGAGGATCACGAAAAAGTTCTCGCGTAATCATGATTAATGAGTGTGTATGATTTTTACGTTACAATACCTTCCATTTAACCTGATCAAATTGCTTTATTGCATATTATTTTCTTAGGCGAAACAAAACTTCGTGGAAATGTTCGTAGGTTCGATTGAAGTATATTAATCTTTTTTAAAATTTACACATTTATCTCATGTAAACAAAATTAATTCAAAAATGATGTCATTTCGAGAGTTATATGTTTATCATGTCATACATTTTTTTTACATTTGAATGTGGAATAATATATATAATATAATATTGGTGGTTGTGTTCAAAAGGCAAGAATTATTTGCATATCTTTAACTTGAATTAGAGATAAAAGGGACTTTGCTATGGTGGGTGGTTCACCTACAACAACTATAGACAAGGATGGGATAGGGTTTAAGTTTGGTAGGATCATTTTTATGTTTTAAGGGAGGAGGTAATATTTTTAGGCATTTATTGTTTAATAGATGTTGTTGGTTCAAATTATTGATTCACTATTAACTATTTTTAGTTGAAAGAGTTAAGAGGATTTTTGAGTCCTAATTCAATGGGTTTGGAATTTTCTCCGAGTCATTAGGAACCCAAGGGGTGGATCTTTTGGTGAGAGATTATTATGTATCAAATTGTTAAATTCATGAGAGGATGAGACAAGATGATGGCTCACAAGCATTGGAAAAGATGCGGGCTACTTAACAAGGTTTAAAGGAGGTTTACATTTTTTTCTTAAGAGGGCATTCACAATGTCACTATGTAGGAAGTTTTGAAGTTGAATATGATGGTGAGATGATAAGAGGAGTAAATTGTCAAGAGTGCTCGAATCCATTCTCAACCTATAAGGATGAGTGTTCTAAGTTTTGTTTTGACTTGCTTAAGAGGAAGGTGGCTATGGATAAGGTACTTGATCTTCACAAGCTAGATGGGTCTCTTGTTGAGAATCCTACTAAGGTTCAAGGTATGTTTAGTTCTTATTTTTAGTATATATTTGCTTGTTATGCTATGATAGATGGGATGTCGGTTACTAGAGATGCTTGCTACAAGGTTGTTCTTTGCAAGGTCTCTACTGAAGATCGAGACATGTTGGATCAAGAATTTACAAGGGATGAGCCTTATATCACCTTGTCTTCCATGCATAACGACAAGTCCCTTGCCCTAGATGGTTTGCCGTGTGATTTCTACAAGTCTAGGTGAGACTCCATTGGTGATGATTTATGTTGCATGGCCTTAAAAGTATTTTCTTCTTGTCACCTCCATGAGTTTCTTAGTCAGGAGTTGATGAGGCTCATTCCGAGGAATGGAGTGAGAGACATTATCTAGTTTTGGTGGCTTATCACTTTGCTCACAGTGGCTTATGAAATTGAGGCTAAAGTTTTGACTATAAGGACACTATTGGTGGCTAAATATGCAATGCATTAAGAGCATATTGGATTTGAGCAATGAAGGTTCATTCTTGATATTGTGGTGTCTACCTAGGAGACTATGGAGTGGGCAAGGGATACAAAAGATTCATTCCTTATGTTGAAGGTTGACATTGGCAAGACATATGATCATCTTGATTGGTCCTTCATCTACGAGATGATGTGATGTTTGGGTTTCGATTTCCATTGTGTGGCCATGGTGAACATTCTTGTCACTAATGCTTCGATCTTTGTCTCAATCAATAATTGTTTATCCCCATGGATAACGCTTCATTGGTCCATCTGGAAAGGGTGTCCTTTAACTCTATATTCATATGCTCAAACACTTATGCCTTAGGATATTTGTTGGAAGTAGTTGGAAACTAGGGGAAATTTTCAGGGTATTTTACTCCCTAATGGCTCAAAGATGTTTAACAACCATTTTGTGGATGATTCATTTACCTCTATAAGGGTTGAGAAATATTCAATTAATGGGACTATGACTTGTTTAGACACCTTTCATGTTGCATCAAGGGTTGTAATCATTTTGCACAAAATTGACTTATGACTCATTGGGTTGGATTCCCCTCTCAGGGGGATCCCAATGGCTTAGTCCTATAATTATCTTGGAGTCATAGTTTGGTATTTAGGTATACCCTTTAGCGTTTGGTTATCATCCATTGGCATGTGGGATTAGTCTCTTTGGAGGCTACATAGTAAGGTATGTATTTGACATCACAAGGACCTCCCCTTTGTAGGGAAGTTGGTGATGGTTGGACGCATTCTCCAAGTCTCTCATGTGTACTATGTTTCTTGAAGGTACCCTAGCAGGGCTCAATTTCAACGACCTATGCAGATTATCGGGACTTACTTGTGGTCTACATATAATGGTGAGCATGCTCTTCCTCCAATTCCTTTGGATATGTGCATCATGCCTAAGGATGAGGGAGGTCTTGGTTTGATTGGTGTTGCTTCATAAGACAATGTTCTAAACCCAATCGAGTGGTGAGGTGCCTCAATGGATCAACTCCTTAGTAGGTTTTGTTTCAGCATCAGGTTCTTTCCACTTAGCACATTGGTAGAGTTAATGGTGATTTTGGGTTGTGTAATTTTAACTCCACTCCTTATCTTATTCGAGTTTCAAGATCACTTATGTTTTGAATCATTTGGACAACTTAGAAAGTGGTTGTAGGGTCGGTTTGTTGGCAATGGGAGGGTAGTTGGGGTGGTTGGGATCTTGCTTGTAGGTCAATTTGGAGTTGGAGGGAACACATAGATTGTATTATGGTGTCGTCATGTTTCCAAGCATGAAGATTGAGTTGGAAAGGCATCTTCTTCTGATAGGATTATGGGATCCTGGTGCTTGCTCCTGAAAGGAGTGGCAACCTCTTGATTAGGGATTTGTACATCCTTCCCCTTATTTTGGAGGTCAAGTTGTTATTGCTTATTGGGTGTCTAGGGACCTTAAATACCATTAGATTCGTTGTATTGATAATGTCTAGATATTATAACTTTCCTATAAGTTGTGGATTTTCACTTGGTTGGTTATCTATCAATGGATCCCTTCTAATGCCAAGCTAGCTAAGAGCGGTGTTTTGGATGGAATTTGTTATATTCGTCAGCATCTAGAGACTGTCAAGCATGTCTTTTGTGAGTGTCAATTTACCAATTGATGTTGGAACTTGTTTGAGGATTAACATTCTACATTGTTTGAAGGTAGGTTGCATTTGTGTGTTGCCTTATGGTTAAACTATTGTTTATAGGGCTATCTTTGAACTTTAGTAGTGCCTATGGATCATGACATTATTTGTGTTTTGGAAAAGCAAGTGTAATTGTTTGTTTAGCCAATAGGTTAATTATGTGTTTACTTTTAGTGTAGTGTGGAAAGATGAGGTACACCATTAACTTTTAGCAAAGGGAGCCTTTTTTAACCAATTATGTTCAATGTTTGGATTCATTTGAGTATTTTGCTTTTATTTATACTCTAGTTTATTTCAATATTAAGCATTTATGGGTTTGAGTGTATATATCCTTCCTTATTTTGCATTTGTGGTTGCAAATATAAGACATATTTTATAGAGATAAAAATAAAAATAGCTAACCACTAAAAAAAAGAATTGCTATAATAAAATTAACCATCATAGGTCCATTAGATGTAGCTTGGGTGGTTGGGAGGAATGATTGTTACCCTTGCCACCTAGGTTCAATTCTTGCAAGTAATATGATTAGCTCTTAAATGGGCATTTGTGATGTTCTTGTTGAGCCACCGTTGTATTGACAATGTTTGGATTTCCCACTTTCCTCATGGAATAACGGGGAGTTACCTCGATGTAGCAAGCACCAATATTTGATGTCATGAACTACATGAAAAAAATAGCCATCATAGATCCATCGTAAATCTGAATCTATAAGTGCAAAGAGGAATAAAATCCCTTGAGGTGCAAAGTATTTGCGCCTCAAGGTATTTTATCTCTCTCTAGATATATTCATAGTTAAGATGGATCTATGTTCATATATTCATTTTCAAATTTGTGACACATAATGTTTTTTATGTGAAAATGGATAGTAAAGTTAGGGTTATACTCACTACGAATACATCTCATCTATATTATGCTGTAGAGTATGCATTTAAAAAATAAATAATTTTTAACAAAACATAAAATATTTGTAAATAGATTCAACATCACAAAACATCGCTCATAATATGTAAATTTTGTCATAAAATGTAGTTTGTGGTGGTGTAACAATATGTTGTATATCATCTTTAGAAAGAAAGGGTGTTCATCATAGAGTGCAAAGTTTGGGAATTTATAATATGTTTTCTTCTTTCCTTTCTTTTTTCGAAGATGGTAAATCTATCATAGTTGAGTTGTGAATGGGCACTTAGGATAACCATCATTGGTTGGTATCCATAAATGTAGATTGACATATATTATTAGAGGAAAACCATGTCATGTGTTGCTCCAAGAAAGGGTAGAGACTTCCACTAGTACTAAATATTTATACATATTAACATATTAACATATTTGTTTACATGAGAAATACAATTTCGTAATCAATTAAAAATAACTTAAATCTTATTCCAGAATACAATGACAAAAATAATTCTTACACAATAATATTAATTATAATTTCAAAATAATTATAATTTCAAAAATATGTATTTAAGTACATTGAAAATGATATATACAAAATTACACTAACATGACATACAAAAATATGAAACTAAGTACATTAAAAAAAAACTTTAAATAATAAATATAAAGATTAATCTTTCTTAATATTTTATTTACAAAATTAATAAAATATAGACAAGTAAATATTTGTATATTGCATTTTGGCGCAGTTGCCACTTTTTTATAGTTTGTGAACGACTAGAGTTTTCTATTGACTTAATGGATAAGTATGTTGATATTGGTGTATGTCCTCGTTATTTTTAGACACGACATTATATAATATAAAGCTGTCTTTTCCACTGTGAAAAAAAATCACAACAACATTTTTAAATACATGTACAAATATTTATAAAATCCAGTATTATTTTAATTTATGCCATAACATACATCTCTCTCATTTTTGGTAAAATGAAAAACAAGT
>LPNX010659594.1:162033-272340 GCA_001517045.1 Pseudotsuga menziesii | reverse complement strand
CTTGCACATGGTGGGACTCATGGACTAGGCAAATAAGACAAAATAAATGAAATAATGTCTAAGTGGGTAAATACTATGGGTTGATTATTCTAACAGACATGTGGAAATGTATTTAGCCTCTACTGTACTAAGAGCAACACAAGTCTGTTTTCTACTGAGCCATGGGATCACACCTGATCCCAAACTTAAACAACATCCTGAGGTACTCTTTATCTCATCGATGCTCCCAGCCCAATATAAATCCATATAGCCATGTAGTCTCATCTCACCATCAACTTCATATCTGAGGCCACAATATAGTGTACCCTTAAGGTACCACATCACATGTTTTGTTGCAACTAAGTGAATATGTCAAGGCTCCACCATATACTGGCTCAATGTGTTTACAACAAAACATATATCTAGTCGAGTATTCATTAGATACATCAGAGAGCCAACAATCTATCGGTGTAATGTAATATAGACGGTATTTGAGGAATCGTCATTCAACAGCTTCAAGTTAGTCACCATCGAAGTGTTCATAGCTTTGCAATCTAGCATCACAAATCTATTTAGTATTTCAACAACATATTTTCCTTGGTTTAGGAATATCTCATATGGGAACTGCCATACTTCAAGACCGAGAAAATAATGCATCATGCCAAGATCTTTCATTTCGAATTCTGTAGTAATATTTTTCTTCCATTCATCAGTGAGCTTCTCCTCACCTGTTAGGAATAAGTCATCAACATACAACAATAGAATCTTAAGACCTTCATTAATAACCTTATAGTAAAGGTTGGAATCTGCTTTACTCTTAGTAAAGCCCAAGCTCATCAGGAATCCATCAATTCTACCCTACCACGCTCTGGGTGCTTGCTTTAACCCATATAGTGCTTTCTTCAATCTTCATACATGTGAATTTTTGTCATGGGTTTCAAAACCTGGATTTTGTTCAATGTATACTTCTTCTTCTATTATACCATTTAGAAATGTCGTATTTACATCCATTTGGTGTAGCATCCATTTCATCTTGGCTTCCAAGGAAAGAACAATTTTGATTGAGGTATATCTTGCTACTGGTGCAAAAGTCTCTTCATAATCAATTCGTTCTTTTTGTGGGAATTCTCAAGCTACAAATCTTGCCTTGTACTTCTCGATACTTTCGTCTGCTGAATGTTTTGTCTCGAATATCCATTTTGAAGAAACAATTGACTTCTCTCTTGGTATCGGTACCACTTTCCAAACATCATTCCTTATGATAGTTTGGTATTCTTCGAGCATTACATCCATCCATTCCTTCTTCTTTGTACCTTCCTCAAAACAGGTAGGTTATGTGTCAATAAGATTGCACATCAAGGCCACATAGCTGGAATAAATCCTTAATCTCTTGCCTCCTTTTAGAGATCCATATCTTTCTGCACCTTGAATGATATCATAAGCCCAAGCTGGTCTTCTTTTATGTGAGATCATCTCTCGAGGAATCCCCATAGGACTTCGAGGCTCTGTCATGTCATGGTCTTTTGGTATTGGTTCTTCTTCAACGTTGTGGACTGGAATTCTGGGGATTCATGTTCTTCTTCTTGGTATGCAATGGCATGGTTCTTTCTATACTTACTGAAAGTTGCATCTTCGTCAAATATAACATCTCTATTGATTTCGATTTGGTGAAAACCTGGAATGTTCACTCTATAAGCTTTCGACTGATCACTATACCCAACAAATATTCCCTTCTTCATTGTTCTTTTTTTTGTCTGAGTCATCATCTTCTACTGTATGGGCATGGAACTTCTTATTTCCCTTCTTGAATTGTTTTGCTTTGAGTGGAAAATTTCTTGCAATGTTCCCATCTTATGACATATGAAGCATTCAAAAAATGAGAAGTCTCTTTTGTGTCTTGAGTTCCTTTGAAACTTTTGATTTCTTATGGGAGACTGATCACAAACCTTTCTCTTATTTGATCCTTTCTTTGCATGAGCTTCCAAGGCTTGATCTTCATCATCATTTAACTTTTCTTCTCTGTTGGCTACTCTTCCTTCTTCCTGCACACACTCCTCACAAAGTCTGCAGAACTTGGTGAGATTTCTTCTAGCACATATACCTCAGATGAAAGATTCCCAATCCCTTGGGAGATCATTCAAGGTGGTCATCACAAATCCCGCTTCCTCCACCATGTCATCATTAGCCTCCAATTGTTCTTTTATTTTGAGACGCTCTTGTAAAGTACGACTGCATGGTTTCTCCCATCTTCACTCCCTTGAGTTGATTTATCAAGGTCATTCTTATGTTGATGTTCTTTCCTTCAAATAGATTTGTCAGAGCATCAAACATTTATTTTGGAGTATTCTTTGATGATACTTGAGGAATCAAATGATCCTTGATGGAGTCAGCTATGATCCTTTTGGATTTGATCATGCCCTTCTTGTGCTTGGTCTTTGCTTCATCTCCCTTTGGCTCCTTGACCTCTTCTTTGGCATAGCCTTCTAGGTCATTTTCTTAAAGGATGAGCATGATTTTGTACTTCCATTCTCTAAAATTTTATGCTCCTTCAAGCTTTTCATCATGCTTGTTTTTTTTTGTCATCTTCAAGGAGTGAGAACCTCAAATGGAAATATAGGAAGTAGTACTTACCAATTTGAGAATTTCTTATGGAACCTCCTTTAGGATGACCTAGGGTTTGATGGTAAAACCCTAAATTTTCAGTTGTGAACTCTTCTATGGATGAATGGTGGAAAATATGTGCCTCCCCAAGGCAAGCTAGACTGTATCTTGCGTTTCCTGGATTTGGAGATGGAAACTTGAAAAATATGAAGCCCTAGTTCCTCCCAACAGTAGTGACAGGTTGAAAACTGAAAAATTTTGGAATTTAATTCTGCCACCACAAAAATATGCGCCAACCTAAGGCAAGTTGAACTAACCTTCTTTTTCAGTTGATCTGATGAGGGAGTTTCCCAGAATAACAAACCTTAGCTTATTGTACTGCAGGTAAAACAACTGCATAATGTCTTCTTTTAGATTGGATCTGATATCATAGCTTCTTGGACTGCGGGAAAAAAAACAACACAATGTATTCTTTCAAATTGGATCTGATATCATGTTATATTTTGAAGAAGATCATTGAAATAATGACAAGCACAACATGACAAAGAAAACACAAATATTTATCCTGGGGAACCCTCATGGGGAAGAAAACCCATCAAAACTTCCTTGATATAGAATACATCCAATTACAGTGTAAGACCACAAGACTAAGATAGATTGCTTCTCCTCCTCCATATGGGCTCCTCTTTCTCTCTTTGGCGAACCTGGTTTATTCGTGAGTGTATCCAAATGAGGAGGGTGCCTCATCTATTTATACACATCAACTGTGAAGTCTAATAACCCAATAGGGCCGACTTCATCTTCCCAACAAGGTTGACTTGTCCTATGAGACAAAATACATTTTAATAATTATTTTCTAGGTACTATTGACCTGACTAACAACAAAGGTTTTACCTCAAGACTTTACATGACCAATTACATCAATGCCATCCTTAATCAGAGGAAAAACATCTCCGAAAGGGAGGGGCAACAATAATATAATAATAAGTACAATATAATATCTTCTACATTTACATTATTTCAACACACACACACACACACACATATGATTCTGCCTACTGTGAGAATGACCAATTATACTTTGTACATACATGCAAAAAGAAAAACAAGGAAATAAAAAAAAATGCATTTTTGCATAAACAAAATAAAAGACATCTTATGCGAGTTTCAAATAATGTTTATAAAGCCATATTTACTTCAAAACTGCCTTAAGTTAGATGTGCTCTTCTGACCATAGTTTTGTTATTTTTTTTTGGTTTGTTGACAAATCAAATAGTTGCAAATAGCTTTACACACTATATGATGTTCAAATATATATTCCTTGCAGGTTGATTCAGGGGCATCTAGACCCAAGAGAAGCAGTCGACGATATATGACGGAACTTCCCAGATGACAATCGACGACCTCTAGCAGAGTGGGTAGAAAGGTCGATGGAGAATAGTCGATGAAAAACCCTAAGTGAGTCGTGAAAATTATGACTTGGAATAGTCGATGGCCGATGATAAGGCGTGGGAAAATGGTTGATGTGGCATGCCGACTGAGATAGAGGAGAAGTTGAGATGGTAACCGACCGAACATCCAAGATCCCGATGAATAGAGCCGCTGGAGTAGTTGGGGTAGTTGCAGAGCAGTTATGGCAATTGTTGAAGGACACCATGTGGCAAAGCTTGCTAAAGCAAACCAGAGGGTGTATTTAATGCATCCATGGCGGTTCCTAGGAGTATGTGAACTTCTAGAAGAAGAAATCCGTGTACTGTGCATCCAAGTGCAACTATAAATACCAGTGCATGTTCAAAAACAAGGGACTTTTGGCCCAGGAATTGAGAGTTATATAGAGCTGGTGACTTGGCCTCAGTTGTGTGTTGTTAGTAACCTACGAGTGAATTGAATTTATGTAAATGCTGAGGATGTAGCATTTCCTATTGTGTGTGCATGCGTGTTATCCTAGTCAACGTTCATTCTGACTAGTCGAGTTTGAATTTGTATTGTAACCCCTTTTGTAAAGGGATTGTTCTTTGATTTAAATGAAACCCCTAATTCTTGGCACCTATTGTTTTGTGTGTAACTGCTTTCGTTGTGTGCATTGATCAACAACTGACCCAGGTCATGTTTGCATCACATGTCTTGAATGCCTTGCTTTACATTTTTGAAACTTCATAGCTAGTGTTTTCATAACATATATCTGTATATCTAATGACATTCGCAAATAAAATATAATTTTGCCTTGATATCAATGCTCTTGTGTAATGCTTACAATGCAATATGTGTCTTCTTCGTTATTTAATAATATGCTTGCTTACTAGTTAAAGTCATTTCTTTTTGTACCACCATTGATGAAAGTTCATGCCACAAATTGATCTTCAACAATGTGCCATTTCTTCACCAATAGTTGTGGTAATTGCTAAGGACAATGACTTCTTAATTGTTTTTTAACATGGAAAAAATGAACTAGCAATTACCATGGTTGGAAGACCTCTGCTCTTGGCATTTTATTCTATCATGCTTTGTTGCACAACACACTCACAAAATTAATTTATGTATATTCACTATGTTATGTCAAATTGTTGATGGCATGTTTAATAAAGTTGGGTTTTCAAAATTTTGGTTTTCAAATTGCTATATCTAAGATCCCTAAGACTCTCGTTGTAATGCATAGGCCAATCTCCTCCAACAACAATTAATTACGGTTCTTTACCTTCGTTGTATAAAGCTTGTTGTCGGGATCAACTACAAAGAACTTAGTTCTGGAGGTCAACCCTAGCAGAAATCGAAAATATGCATTTTGCCCATTCGCCTCAGTTAAACAACTGATAAAACTTTTACCATTATTCTCAAACTAATTTGCTCGTAAACTTAAAAACTGCTATAACCCTTCTCAATTGCTAAGGAACTTCCACCCTCACCTTTTAATAACAATTAGCAATGTTTAAAACATTAAAACCTCATGGCTCTTATCACATAAACAATAATATATAAGCAAACACTAATAAAATCACATGGTTCTTATCACATAAACAATAATATATAAGCAAGCACTAATAAAATCAACTTACCCTATACTACATAACATGAACAAAACAAACAAACAAACTAAAACAAAATACTCCATGACATGAAACAAAACGAATAAACTAAACTAAAATATTGTTTACTAAATTTTAACGATGTTTTTTTAACACCCTACTATTCCTAACTATTCCTTTGGAAATAAAATAAACCTTTTTAGCCCCCATAATAGACCACACGTCTATTAAAAAAAACCCCAAATATTGTTTACAAAGTTTTAACAATGTTTTTTTCCACCCTACTATTCCTTTGGAAATAAAAGAAACCTAAAGAATCCCCAAACAATATTGCGCTATTCCGAACGCACTACTTTAACCATATTTATACGTAAGAATGCCGTCAAATGATAATAAAAAAAATCAACTAAACTAAAATATTGTTTAGTCGAAGACCGTCACATGCCCAAGGGTTAGCTCAATTGGTAAGACGTGTGCACACTTTCTTGGTACGGGGAGAGGTTATGGGTTCGAGCCTTGAGTCTTTCGGGGTTAGGCCATCTGTGAGGATGGCCGATGGTTTACCACCTCTACCATCCACTAATGTGGAGAAGTATTGCTGGATTTTCCGTAAAGATTTCCTCTGAAAAAAAGAGAAGCCGATAACAAATAACAAATAAGAAAAACCTATAACAAACAGCGAATAAAATAAATCAAGAAAACTCTAGAGGCGATGATTACCATCATTCCATTTGTATTGCCCCACCACTCTTGATAGGCACTTTGCCAATTATACAAGTTAAAGCTTCCCTATTTTCAAAGCAAATGGGACCAACCCACACCAACAAAGATCCAATCTTATCGTCTAAAATAAAGAGAATGTTATCATCTTTACCTCTTTGCCGATTCTTAACATTAATGTCTTTTCCCTCCATTATTGGAAGGAGACTTTCCATGAATAGATAAGGTTCCACATGTCACCCAAAATTGGTGCCATAATCTCGGTGGTATTAATTTGGTTGACATTTTTCGTTTCGATGATTTTTCTTTTCAACATCATAAAACTAAGCGAGTATTTAGGAAGAATTTTTTAAATTTTCATTAACTAATGTTAAAATTACTTAATTAGGATGCTTTAGGGTATTTAAGGTTGCTTAATTTATTATACATTCGGAACTATAATTTGAATAATTCAAAATCTATTTTTTTTTAATAAAAAATTGGGTTAAAAAAGGAAATCGTTCCACATTTAGACTTCTTCAAAAACTAAGCTATACAAATTTTTATTATCATAAATAACTATTTTATTTAAAATTATTAAATATTTCATAATGTATAATTGAGTGACTTCTTAAAAAAAACTAAAATATACAAAATTTTATTGTCACATAGAACTATTTTATTTTTAAAATTATTAAATATGTCATAAGATTCATAGTTCTATGATATTTAAATAGTTATTTGTTAATTAAGTGTAACTTGAATAGTTATTAATAAAATTGTTACTCTTTAGACTAGGGTTTAAATCCCATTTTGTTATACACACTTTAGTAATGTATTGTTGATTTAGCCTTAAAAATTTAGAGTTTTACTTTAAATATCTTTTCAAAATCATACATTTTTTATAAACTTTTTTATTATTATTCAATGATCCAAAAAATAATAAGTAATTGAAAAATTCACCTTAAGTTATAACTTATAAAAAATAAAAAAGTAATTAAGAAAATTTAAGTTTATTTATGAAATAGAAAAAATTAAAATCAACATAGATCTATTTTAAACCTTTAATCTATTAAGGGTGGAGAGGGATCTAATTTCTTTAATTGTAATTTTTTCATAATGTGTAAGAAAATTAAGATAAAAATGATTTACACCTTAAGAAATTGGATCATCTCGATGCTTAATCGATCTGGGTTTAAGATGGATCAATGTTAATTTAAGCATTGATAAAGTTATAATATACAGTTTCTTTATCTCATGGGTTCAGGTAATGCTGTAATTAGAGTGAGGCACCACAATTATGCAAGAAGGAAGGCCCAAAATCTAACCCTTGGAAGGGAAGTGTGGTTGTCACCTAGTTTTTTCATTAAAGTAAGAAAATAGGGGCAAGGAGAGAAGGTTAATTAGGTCACTAGTTTAATTAGATTACAAAAGTTGAATTATGTAACCTCGGGAAATGTAAGTTACTTTAATGTTCGTTAAGTTCTCTTAAGTCTTAGTGATAATAAATTATCAAAAGTAAAGAGAGCTAAACCGGGGCTTATGCTCCTTTAGATCTTTGGTGTGTTCATTTTCTTATAATAAAGTGAAGATGACTAAATGTGTGTGTGTGTGAGAGAGAGAGAGCCTAGTTAACCTTGCTTTTCAGCCCGACGAAACCAACAAGCATTAGATTGATTACCCCTTTCACAATGGTGAGCAAGTAGGAGGGAGGGGAATCCTACCATGTATTGACCACCCAAGATGAGTCAAAGTTCTTAACTAAGTTTTGAAGGAAAAAGAGAAAGTAAATAGTCTCCAAATATGATATGGTAAATAAATAACATGTAAAGCAATCACACACATAAATGAACACTAATGTCCCAAGTTTGATATGCTGACTTGAACACTAACTAATTCTGCAAATTAAATTAAATTTATGATATTTGAATTAAACCACTCAGAGCACCTTCAGGAAAGGCAAATAATGGCTTCTTGTTGGGGAAAATTTACAGACAAGGGAGTAGGCAGTGGGAAGCAAAAAAAGAGTGAGTTCATAACGTTGAATTAATTTCCCCTAACACATTTAGATCGGGGACCATTTAGGTTTCAGAGTCCGTTATGCGGAAACCTACTCCCATGCTTTTGGGTCACCCAACCGTGAAACTAGGGAAATTCCTTCCGTCCTTTCAACCAGGGGCTTGGGGAAAAGTGCGGAGGTGTTATCAGGCCTTCATACAATAGAGAATATGATTTGGGAGAGTTTTTGACAAATCTAGAGTTGTCTGGAGGGTTTAGGGAAAAATTGGCAAATTCAGGCAATTTTGGCCTAGTGATAAGCTGCGCAATGGAGGATCCCAAATGACAGTATGGCCCCAACTAATGTCATGTCCCCTCCCCTCCAAGAGGATGCGGCCCACGGGCTGATGCTATCATTTAAGCGGGGATCTAAGGCCCATGAACATAATAACAGGTGCATTGGAAATAAAAACATACACATATGCATAATGCAATGTAATCTACAGCGGCAGAAAATACATTTCAACACAACATTCATCATGTTCATAATTCATTAAACAAATGCAGTTGTAGAGATTAAACACCAGAGATACTTATCTTTAAAAGAAGTTTGTCCTGCAACCAGCTATGTCGTTGCAACGTTCCACCCAACCATAGGCTAATGTGCTTATCAATCTCTCAGCAACACTGCCACCCCTGAACTGGGCATGATTCCCACAAGGAATAAGGGAACTACAATAGGCTTACACATAGCCAAAGACATCACAATTCAGTCAATCCAAAACTACATTTGGGTTTATCAGGCTGCTAAGGAGGTGGAAGGTTGAATTGCTAAGCTGTTGAGCTCAACCACAGAGCTATGGACACCTACATAAGATATGTCTTGGCTCTCCCAACACCTACACACCCAACACAAAGAAGCATCCCCTTCTCTGCTACACAGTCCCTTAGGCTATGCCTTCCATTCCAGTGCTCTTCAGGGTGTGCAAAGAAGAAAAACCAGCTCCCCTTGATATGTCTGTGAGGTTCCTTTCCCCACTAGGTTATCAAGCTAATTCTTCCCTAATTCCACTCCAAACTAGTTTAGACCAAAACAAGGGCTGCACACACAGTAAAATGCAAGATTTGGGTTTGAGTAAAAACGTTTTCCAACAAATAACGTATTGGTAAAATGGAAAAATCGACCCATGGGTGACCAATTCGACTCAACAACGATTCTGGGCAGTGCATGAGCAAAAGCGACTGCTATAACCCCCAAAATCATGAATCCTTGCTGGCCATTCACTCAGCAAGATAAAAACAAATTTCCTGGGCATGGAAAAATGAGGAAACAACTGAAAACGTGAAGGATAAAAACCCAGGAAGGTTCAACTGCGAGAGAGCTCAACGTGAATGAAGGATGGATGATGAAAAACGTCCAAGAGCTCCCAAAAAAATGCGAGGAAGAGAAAAATGTGAATGCATGCTGGAATGGGAAGACATTTTTGGGTTTTTACTTGCCCACGGAGTCAAAACACATTTTTTTAAAATGGGTGCTCTGCCCAATTCGAATTTTTTGACCTCCATACCTTTCCCATCCCAAGGAAATAACTTCCTCAACTAATTTCTGGTAGTAATAAATGATTGGGTGAATAAGACAAGAAATATAGTTGACATCTTGATGGGTTTTCCCTTTGACATTTGGATTTTCCCCACCGGCTCAAAGGTTTGAATACCCCCCCTTACCCTTAGGAAATCGTGCCTCCATCTTTTTAATGTTGCATTGACATAACTGGTTGTGGGTATTTTAATTAAATTGCATATTTACATGATGTCCAAAATTATAATGTGCATGGTTAGCATGAAAATACCATCGGCATCGATTTCAATCTCTGAAACATAAAACGCTAAATCGATGGTGGGTATTTTTCCTTTAGCTCCTCACCATGATTAATTACAATATCTACATCATATACATTTTTAATGCAAACGGGTTCAAAACCGGGGTGTTACAACTAAAAAATGATTTGGAGTTATGTATAGGAAGGTGAGTCTGTCAGTGATCCATAGGAACTTACATAAATGGATTTGAGTGGACATAACTCATTTTACAGCAGAAATGCTAAAACTAGTAATTTAAAACTAGCATTCTATCTAGGGTGCAAAATAAAGCAGATAATTCATAGCATATTGACTTCTGTAATGTGTATGAATTATAACAGAGATTAATACCACTTCAATGAACATATAAAACCCTTCAAATCATTCCCACAACCTTGCTTATTCCTTATTGCACTTAGATTAATCAATTCCCCCCATTACAATGACAAAACAAGCTTTTTATGTGAAACTAAGAAGGTAAACTTTCAAGGACAGAGTTATTTCAACTTGATAAATATAAATGACATAGTTATATGCTGTATATATCAAAAATCATTGGATAGACTGACCATTACATAGGGAGACTCCAAAATGGTGGGAAGGAGGCCTAGAACATGACCAGAGAAGGGTTAAGAGCGTAGGTGAAGCATGGGCTTCATTGGAGCCCGACCTAAACATGATGGAGGCTACAAAATATGCCTGAGAGGACTTCAATGGCTAAACCTCAAGCGCTCCATACTTGCAAATAGAAGAGAATAGGAATGAATGAGTGGGGAAGGGAAGGTTTGGGGCTCATCTCCCAAGTGTATTAGGCACATCACTTAGAAAGGCATGCTCACATAAGCATAGATCAATAAACACATCAACCAAACTGTGTGAATGAACTTGAATTGTTCTTTAATAGAACTTTGGGTGACTTGTTTAGCAAGTAGAGGTAATAAGTGACATGTGAGAGCAAGTCAACACCTAAATCCCTAACTCTAGCCAAATCATGGGCCCTCCTTGAGAAAATTGGAATGTAGGGGCCATGTGGAGATGTTTCCTTGTCCAATTCATCCATTTGACTTAGCAATTATCCCTCCTTATTCAAAGCGTTGCTACTTTTATCCCTTACAGCTTTTATGCTTTTCCCTACTTTTGAGACTGAGTCTCCAAAAGGAAACTGTGCCCTCCTTTTCCAAAACTTTCCTGCTTTTGTAATGACAATTTTTGTCATAGATTTTGGGCACTTTCCCTTTTCTCTCTGGTTGTTTTTTTCATAGAGTTTCCACTTTCTTAATCTCCTCCCTTGGCAAGTTGGATTTCCAATTGTGCATGACATGGAAAGCTCAATTCCACATGTTATTTGCACAATAAATATTAATGATAAATAAAAATTAAATACATACCTCAATAATGTTTATTTAGCAACATTCTCCTAAGCTAATTAATTAATGCCTCATAAATAATATTTGGACAAAATTCCCTAGTTGAGGTAATTAATGCATCTTTGACCCCCCCAATGTGTTGGGCATGGTCAACACTTTTATGTCCAAAAATATGAGGAAATGGCATAAATAGTCTCCAAATATGATATGGTAAATAAATAACATGTAAAGCAATCACACACATAGATGATCTACCTATGGAATGTAAGTATACTAGCGTAGATCCAAATCCTAGGATCTATCTAGCACCTAGATGGATCAAATCTCTCGAGGTGCAAACCCATTCTTAGGTATCCATTGATTTGATTCAAACCAAAAGACACATCTTTTTATTTAAGGTCCACATATAATATTTTTATTATTAATATTTAATATTATTTATGGCTGACATATAATATTTTTTATTTTGTTAGGAACGAACATTGCATCATTTCCCCACACATGGTTTTAAAACCATATGCAAGGCCCTCCTACAACCATGGGTTGTTTAGGAGGCCTTGCACATGGTCTTAAAACCATTTGCAAGGCCCTCCTAAACCATGTACAATAAAACCATCAATTGTTTAGGAAGCCTTACACATGGTTTAAAAACCATGTGCAAAGCCTCCTAAACCATGTACAATAAAACCATGTATAATATTTTTTATTTTGTTAGGAACGAACATTGCATCATTTCCCCACACATGGTTTTAAAACCATATGCAAGGCCCTCCTACAACCATGGGTTGTTTAGGAGGCCTTGCACATGGTCTTAAAACCATTTGCAAGGCCCTCCTAAACCATGTACAATAAAACCATCAATTGTTTAGGAAGCCTTACACATGGTTTAAAAACCATGTGCAAAGCCTCCTAAACCATGTACAATAAAACCATGTATAATATTTTTTATTTTGTTAGGAACGAACATTGCATCATTTCCCCACACATGGTTTTAAAACCATATGCAAGGCCCTCCTACAACCATGGGTTGTTTAGGAGGCCTTGCACATGGTCTTAAAACCATTTGCAAGGCCCTCCTAAACCATGTACAATAAAACCATCAATTGTTTAGGAAGCCTTACACATGGTTTAAAAACCATGTGCAAAGCCTCCTAAACCATGTACAATAAAACCATGTATAATATTTTTTATTTTGTTAGGAACGAACATTGCATCATTTCCCCACACATGGTTTTAAAACCATATGCAAGGCCCTCCTACAACCATGGGTTGTTTAGGAGGCCTTGCACATGGTTTTAAAACCATGTGCAAGGCCAACATTTTTTTGCGGATAATTCAATTTTGTGTTTTTTTCTTCACTCACATATTTTTTTTACGGATAATTAAATTTTTACTTTTTTTATTGTTTTGTTAGGTAGGAAGATTACAACATCTCCCCCATTTTAGATTGTTTTTGTGGTCGATAGTGATATTATTTTTTATTTTGTGTTACAAAATCTCTCCCATAATATTCACTATCACTATTATTTTTTGCCAACATGTTACAAACGTTACATCACGCTACAAGATCTCTCCCATAATATTCACTATCACTATTATTTTTTGCCGACATGTTACAAACGTTACTAACATTACATCTCGTTACAAGATCTCTCCCATAATATTCACTATCACTATTTTTTTTGCCGACATGTTACAAACGTTACTAACATTACATCATGTTACAAGATCTCCCCCATACTGGGCTATAGAGCGCCTCTCAGCACAAAGACCCTTAGTTCCCTTTGTTAGAAGGTATTTTCGTCACTCATAAGTTGGGTTGGAACCTCGCTTAAGGTGGTGATGTTAGGAGATCGATATCATGAGATGGGACAATGTCACATACACCCTACAACGACCATTTGATCTAATAAGACATGACTATTAAAATGAAGAGGAAACTCCTATCGACGAAGCCTCTAGTTGGTTCGAGGATTGAGGATACAATATATCTTATTAGTCCAAATGTATGAGATATGTAAGCAATGAAGCTAGGTCACATTCTACTGCTAATTTGATAGACTAAAGGCTTGTAAAAGAATAATTTGGAACCCTTAACAAAGTTATAGATTGCTTAAATAGATTTAGAAACAACCTAGAGGCATATGCAAATGTTGGTCTAGTATTAATCGAGGAACCACAAGTTTTTTAGGTGTGACATGAGTAATTTCAGAAAACTATCTCATTTGATCTATGGGTTAAGGGAAAGGGTGTGGTACGATACACAAACTATATGATGCATAACACACGTCAAGAGTAAAGACGTAAAATCTTTGTAAAACCTTGTATACTTCTTGAAAAGTGTGCCCAAATGGATTTGGGCCCATTTGAGACCCAAAATGAGGAATTTCCAATTAACTAGAGACTAATTGAAGGACATGAATCTTGAGGCTTAATTAAGACACTTGAAATTTGTCCTAAGTTAAGAACCCAATAGATATAACAAGGATAAACATGCAACCAAAGGTCAATATGAAAGTGGGCAAAGGAAAAGGGGACAATATCGAAACATTAAGCATCATGCAAGTGGACCATAATAGTGCACCCAGGATATGACAAGGTGGCTCAAAGGAAATTAAAGCATCACAATAGGGTTGTCACAAGAATAGGTGGAAGGACCATGTTGTCATCCATTGGTGGGTTGTTTATGGTGGGTGCATGATAAATTATTTCCATATTCACATATGATGGGATGTGTATGAAGAGTGAAATGCATATGCTACATATCTCCCCATGTTAGAATATTTTATCTCTGAAAAATAGTAGGAATGGGTTAGCATGAAAATGAATTAAAGGAAAATAAGTAGAAGAAGTTAAAGATAAAATGAAAGCAAAAATAAGGCAAAAGCAATTATGCATACATAGAGAAAAGTGTTCATTAACCAGTGTAGAACAAACTAATGCCTTTAGGATTGGCTTCGTAACCATCATATAGGTCCTCATTGACAATACTAATGCAAACAAGAGCCACACATCTATGTAGTGTAATGATGACAAGCAAAAATACAAGTAGAAAAAGAAGTGTTTATGTTGCTATAATAAATTTGAAAAACAATAGCTTTTGGTGGCGAGCACTATCCACCCTACAATAGAGTTTTATATGCTGCACGGGGTGGTGTGTATACCAATGGATTTGCTTCAAAATAGCTTCAACACCACACCCACCACCTCATGCAACATTTAAAATTGAACATCATGGTGGATAGTGATCTGTGTTCTTACAAAGAAAATCTTCTTAGATGATTTAAAGCTTGAATAAAAAGGCTAATCAATCATCATCTGGATGTCATAATGTTGAAATTGTTTCTCAAAAGGCTTATGAAATTGATGAGAAATTTGATAAAATAGAAGTTGAGAGGACAAAAATAATTTCCTATCGGAGAAGAAATCCCTTTCAGAAGACACAATACCAAGAATACCTCTCTTTGGAAATAAGGAAAGGAATATGGGAAAATAAAAATTGGACACAACTCAAGTTACAAATTTCCTGGTAGGAAAATCTTGGGAACACCATGGAGGAGGAAGAAAGGTAGTTTGACTAGGTATAAGACAAGATAACACCAAATTAAGAAGCATCAAGAAAATTCCCTTGGGGAAACTGTCAATATAGGACGTGAATTTCCAAGAAAAAAACATGCTCGAAGGATCAATACAGAGAGAAGGTTCTATAGGATAATCATGTAGAAAAAGTGAAACTAACCACGGGTTAGATTTTTCCTAGTGAGAAAATCCTTGCTTCAAGGGAAGAGCTTAATAAGAATATCAAGAAATTTTGTGGAAATTCGACCGAGTAAATCAAAAGTGAAATATGAAGGTGAAGTCCGAGAGGAATTTTTGATATGACGAAAAAACCTGATCATTTTCCTAAGGACAGATGGAAACAATCAGCATGTAGTTAGTTTCAATGAAGCAACACTCGAATTAATTGGCCATTTACAGATGGCAAGTAATTGACTTGAAGAAAGATCGCCACTTGGAAAAGATTTGAATTCTTCTTTAATTGTGCCATCATATAATTATGGGAAATATGTTGTATTAATTAACTTATCAAAGAGAGTAGTCACAGGCCCCGTGAGTGGGTAGTTGGTCTAGCCTAAAATTAATGACAAGTGGAGGTGGTGAGAGACATGATCATTTAATCGACCTTTAGAGAAATAAATGTGTAGAGTTAAACCACCTTTCATCCCCTTGAACTAAAATAGAATGAACGAGGCTTGTATTTTAGTAGTGATTGATAGGTGATAGATAAAATATAGTGATTGATAGATGATAGATAAACTATAGTGATTGAAAGGTTATATATAGGCTCCTTTCTTGTGGAACCAAATAGGTTATGGGAAACATTAAAAGGACTCCTCTTCCTTATGCAAGTTGGTGGACAAGAAATTAGTTTTGAAAGGTCGCATAGCTAACATAACATTTGTTGAGGTTATAAGGTGGTGGAGGAGATGAGAAAAATAGAATGTAATTAGGTATCAAAGCATAAAAATTAATAATGTGTAAATTCATAGAAATTTGGACTTATAAAATGGCATGTTACCAACTTTACATAATTATTTTAGTAAGACCATACCTTATCAAAAGATGTACATCTTGTGATTTATGAAAAAATGTATTGATTCCTTGTGATTTATCATTATTATATGTATTGTATCCTATATATACTAGCATGAATCAATTTCAAGTAGTGGTAATTATGTTATAACTTCCTACAACCAAGTCTTTCAACACACACTCAAGCTGGAGTGTTGAATTAATTACGTTCTAACAAGTCAGTGCACATATTACAATAGGGCATGTAGAGTAAAGCAAGGTCTCAACACTTAATGCATGACAAGAAAAAAATAAGGTTGAGAGAAAGTCATATCTTTTCCTTGATAAGTCACCTACACCCACCACTTGACAAACAACAACTTGAAACAAACACTAGTTCTGTTGTACGTGCTTCTTTCGTGCTACCAATTGTTTTCAAACATCAACATTCATTTTTGGTTTGGTTTTCTGATGCAATTGAATGATACTGTGGATCTCTTATTTTTCCACCAATCGTCATATTATCCTTCATAACATCACCCTACATTTATATTAGCATTTAATGAAATGTTAGTGCCTTAACGTTTAGTGTGAGAACCAAACATTGCTGAAATAATTGCCCTCCCACTTTGTAGCAAGAATGTGTATGTCGAGTAATACATTGTGGATGCCACGACCTTCCTGCGTAGGTGAATGCATCCTCTTTCATATTGCAAGTCAATATATTGATCTGCAGGTTGAAGTTGCACCTTCCTTAGCTACAACATAGGCACCCTCTAATTAATAAGTACCATTTGTAGGTCAAAACAATGTACATATGGAGGACATTATGTCATCGATATGAGAATGCCTTCTACATAAAAAACATTAAAAAGTATAAACCTACAAATTTACATTTTAATGGAAGACACTCCATTGGTCTATTAGGAAGGCACCTACTTTCATTTGCTATTGCTCCTAGTTAGAACCAATATTACAAAATGGGGGTAAATGACCATTGAAGCTATAAAACCAATTGGTGTGGTTACTCCCTTAGAATCAGATTTATGCAAACTCGTTGAAAAATATTATAAGTTGGTAAACACTCAGATTTGATAATTGAGAAACAATAATTGGTTCTATTTTATCCAGAACTAGTGCTATCATTAAAGAACAAGCATCTAGGTGTGGCATGTCTTTTATTGTTAACACATGGAATGGGGATTTTCTTCATAGTTTTGAACTAATAAGGATGAAGTAAAGGAACTAATGATTCAACATCGATTCTTTTAAAAACTTGATAAAGAGGGATCCATGGAGTCTAGAGAAGAGGATATGTATGTTGCAAAGCGAGGGATTGGTTATTAAAGTAATACAAAAAAAATGATCCAATATTTGTTGATTATCCTTGGTAATTATTATAGTCCACTAATATGTAGTAATTCTATGTATCCGACTCATTTGGGATAAGGAACAAAGCTTGATGATAACCAGCAATGATTTATCGAGTCTAAGCATATATAGAGGTGGTTGAAGAATCATAATGTGCACCACCACTTCATCCAACATCCTTTATTATTATATCGGTAGCCATAACCTATTGATACAATTGTTGTTGATTCAATTCATATCCAATGGAATTAATTGATCTTGACTTAGTTGGACTAGAAATAGTAGGGGTTTCACCACCATCAACATTAGAGGTAGAGGCACCATAAGAGGAGGGGGAGAATGAAACATACCCTAATCCATTTGAAGTCATTCATTGATCTAGAGAAACACCTTATTCAAAGGCATCATTGACATCAAAAGCAAGGGTAAGAAGGGCATAGTAAAGATACGAGTTATTTGCGTTAATAATTCTTTTTCATGTATGCATCCCTTTCTTGGTTTTGATTTTGATGAAGATATATATTAAAGGATGGTGTTAATATCTATGTTGCATGCAAATAATTCCAATAGTAATTCAAGCCATGTTTTTTCTTTGGTTTTTTCTTGTTTTGTAGTTTGAAGAGTATAGCAAAATGATATATTTGGAAGCCAATATAAAAGAATATGACATAGTGCAAAGAAAGTGTAGTGGAATCTCAAATTAAGAGCCTCCCCCAGCGTTATACTTCAACAATGGAATGTTTGTGTTTGAGCTGAGTAGATTGACCTTCAACAATCTAATGGTGGATCTTATGGCCACCACTTTAAGCCATTAGTTGAGCATGCTTGGCATACAAAAATTCAAATTCAATGAAGATCTATCTCTATATTTTGGTTTGCAAGGTAACATAATAGCATAGATCTATATACTTTATTATCATATCTATGAAGTATATACATAGATTAAAAAAAAAGATCTAGATTCAATACATGAAATCTATTCAAGTTTAAGGACTTTAGAAAAGGGAAAGCTTTCAAATCATCTGCACCTAGTGAGGATATGTCCTTGGGTTGGCCTCTTGTTTCTTTTCTCGGCAACAAAGGCCAACTACCTGAATACACAAAATTTTTTATTTGTATTGAATCACCTAGCATGTCTGCATAAGGGAGGGAAAAGGTAATAGTTCTTAAACTTCAATTTCTATTGATAATATGCTAATATGCTATTGATTGTCTTATCTTCGATTATATAAAATTTGTCTTTGATTTGATAGCACTCTTCAAGTGATGAAGGTGGTGCCAAGTGATACATGTGCCATGCAACGTAGAAGCAAGTAACAAAAAAAGGAAACCAAGAAGTTCCATCCCACAAATGGTGGAAAAGGTCAAGAGTATGGTGTTAGTTGAATGCTTATTTAAATCTTAGCGTGAGCACCAAGAATTTTTTCGTTGTCGCTAGAATAAGCAGTCAAGTGAAAAATGAAAAAAAAAATTGGATAAGCATAACACATAAAATTGTGAACATTGCAAACTTTGGTTAAAAAATGAATATCATCACAATGCAATGCAAATTAATAGTGATTCAAAGCAAATTAATAACAAGTCAACGCCAAATTCATTGCAATATACACTACCTATTGATGGGTATAATAAGAATGACTTCAATTTATTTAAAGAAAATGAGAGAAGAAGGGGTTCACACTTTTTTTGGGGGTAGTCAAGGATCATTGGTTGTGAACTCTAATTACTTCTTCTTGTGTTACTCTTTATATCATGAAACTATGGGTTTCTAATCACCATGATGTAAATCTAGGGCTACCACTTTTATTAGATTTTAGTCTCCAAGGAGGGAATCAAGTTGTGGTTTTGTAACCATAAGTGTTTTCGTGTAATTGTAGGAAATTTGAAAAGTTATGTCTAGACTTTGTTATTTTACAAAAACCTTGTTTAATGGAATACTAATTGATCTAATATGTGTCTTTGTTTTAATGCGATTGTTAGTGAGCATTCTTTTTGTGTTGTATTTCTTTTATAGAGATATTTATAGGTTTAAAATTTAAATGTGAATATAGCATAATTACTTCAACATTTGATTTCCTTGTTAATATTTATTATGCAATAAGTATTGCAAGGGTGTAGTTTTTCCTCCTCATTAACTCGCTTGAATCCTTAACAACCTAGAGTACATAGCTCAATGCATACAACACCAACCATACTTGTGTAACCAAACCCTCAACACATTGATGGATGCAGTTATTTCCTGAGCTCCATTTCCATGTATGGTGTAAAATAGATGCAATGACAAATTTGATCATCTTTAGGGATGCCCTCATTGGATTGGAAGCATGGTATTCCTAAATTGAGAGAATCCTTCTTCATGATAGGGCTCATCACTTCTACACCCCCTCTTGGAAACTTCCTAAAATATTTATTCTTCATGGATGATCCCATAGTGGGATCTAAGAGTTAACCTGCCATATCCCAAGGAAACAACATATAAGAAGCCATCACTATCTCAAGTGACCAAAGGGGACAAATAATATCTAGATAGATAATGCTATGTTAGAGATGTAAACAAAAAGAGGGCAAAAGACAAAAAGGCGAAGGGAAAGAGTGACAATGGGTGGAAGGGTGCCCCAATATTTTGGGGGAACTTGAGGAAAATAAGAGAAACAATGGTAGAATCCATAATGGATACCTTGACAATGGATGGTCAAGGTAGAGGTTCATCCTAGTTGGGAAAGTGAACCATATTGGATACCATTGAAGTAGGAAGTTAAAGGAGGAAATACACCTACCCCAAGTGAAGTAGGGAAGAAGGATTAACAAAAAGCCTGTGATGGATCATAAGAGAAAAGGAAGGGTTTCAAGTAAGAGATACAACCACATGTGAGAATAGTCATGATGAGGGATGCTAAGAAGGATGAGGAGAAGACACCACAAACTTCAAATAAGAAAAAGAGTTAGGATGGAAAAATACCAAGGGATAGAGGTCCAATTAAAGTAGGAGAGGGAGGAGAAGGGGTTTGGAAGGCGAATAAAGGAAAGTCATAAGAAAAACTTGTGGAGGATAACACCAAGAGGATTCACTAGGCCATTATATCCCCATGGATCCTAGTGGAAAAACTAAATAAATTGCTTAGGATTAATATTGGTCCATGTCTAATTAGTTTAAATAAATTAAAATAAGGGAAGTGATCAAGCTCATAGTTTGTGAATATTTAATTATTATTATTTATTTAAATTGTGATATGTTGGATATGATTAGGAGGGACCATGAGGGAACATAATAGGGCTTAGTGGACCTAGTGAGTTGTCATGCCAAATGGAAACTAGGAGAAAAAATAAAGAAAAATCCACAAAAAGATAGAAAGTAGTACAAAAGCAACCAATTCAGGAAAAGCAAAAAGGAGGAAGGAAAAGCAGGCAAGTCCAGAAAAAGAAGAAGTAGAAAAGTAGGAAAAAGCACAGGACAATCAGGATAAAGCATAAAAAACAGAAAAGCAAGAAAGCAGCTCCAAAAGAAGGAAAGTAGCTCAAAGCAGAAAAGACAAGACAAGTCTTTTATAAGTCTTTTATAAAGGAATAACAAAATCCACAAAATAGGAACTAAAGCTACAAGGTCGAAATTTATCCAAGGAGGGTGCATTAGATGAGATAAGGAAGGCCAACATGAGCTAGCAACTTCCCAAAGACTTATCAAGCATTGTTGGGTCAAATTCCTAGAAAGCAGGACCTGGAAGGAGGAAACAACAAGCTAGATAGCTTATCCAAGAAGCTAACAAGTTTATAAAATATGGAGGGTGCACCACATTCATATCTTTTGACAATTTCAGTATTGTATTGAGATCTCTAAGCTTCTTTGACTTGGTATATGTGCCCTTAGTCACAGTCGAGAGATGTGCCCCTACTGCTCTTTCAGTGAGATGTGAGGTTGATAGAATTCAACCATTGAAATTGGGTTTATTGTAGGTTTTGAATCAAGTTCCAGTCTGATTTGAGTGTGATTGCAAGGATTGAGAAGCCACCAATGTGAATTCATAATATTTCCAGTCTTTTTCCCTTGATGATGGTTTGTGCCAAAGGATATCATGTGTGAGAATTCTATTAAAGGAATTCCAGCTACTATTTGATGTAGTATATGTTATAATGAACTTTTGAAATCATTCTTGTAATTCCATAATGCAAAAGTATGAATTTCATATGAATTTCTACTACCTAGTCTAAAATTGGATGTAATTTTTCTAGTGTTCAATATTGCTTTGATTGACACACTTCTACCCAACGAATTTGATTCCTTTAAGTTCCTATTGTTAATTAAGATGTAAATGAATACCATGTCTGAAACTGATAATTAATGACCATCATGCACCATTTGGGAGAGCCAGAATTGGAGCTAGTTATGTAGTCCCAATTGACAATTTTTATTGTAAGACCTCTAAATCTTTCCAAATCATTCCTAAACTTGTAGATTCAAACCATAAATGATTTATGACATTAATTTAGATTACACCAAGCCTTCTCAAGTTGAAACCACTTACCCTTAGCTCCCGAGAAGTGCCAAGTTGAGGATCTAGTTTGCATATGCTAGTGTACCCAAGTAACCTTGGAGTAGACTTCAACATATATGATTTCGAAACATAAATGGTCTTAGTACATTGTTAAAATGATATTTGAGCCTGCACAAACATCCACCTTCCAAAGTTTTATAAATTCCCTCATGATCTTATTTAAAAGTGACTAGTTTAACTCCTCGACCATTTTCACTGTATTGGTTTAAAATTTTGAAAGGGTTAATTAATGTACAATCATATCTGATTGGTACATTACAGTGGTATCAAATATTTTTTAGTCTACTTTTAGTGGTTGTATACCTGCAAGTTAGCCTTTGTACCACGTTTTGGGTGGTTTGGGAAAAGTTTGCTAGTGTTGTCACAAGTCTGGTTAAAATAGTCATTGTTTTTCTTGAATTTTTTCACAAGTGTGCCTTGGTACAAAAAGGTACATTACAGTGGAATTATAGAACTTTACTCTACTCCTATGGAAATTAAGATCTCAAGTTCAGAGTTGCAACCATGATATTGATTCATGTTGCAGATGAAGAAGAAGAATTTGAACTGTATGAAGAAGAAGATCGTTCCATAAATGAAGGACCAACATGCAGTTCTTCTTGTAATTTCTTTCACAGGGATAATGGTTACTCTTGTGACCCAATGTATGCAGAATACATAAGTCATGATCCATCCATGTATTATGAAAGGAAGTCAAAATAACATCTCGAGTACGTCTTTGAATATTGGGCATTAAAGGAAGAAATTTTGGAACTCATATCTTTGCAATTTTACCGTAAAATGGAGGTAAGAAAGACATGCACAAATGAAATAATGGAAGAAGACATGGCTGGGAAAATATGCAGAGAAGTGGAGCATAAATTGCAACAAAATAGATCAAACAAGTGTTCAAAAGAAGATCCATTGAAAGAAGAAAATGAAAAAGCCTCAAGTTTCTTGAAGAAG
The DNA here is from genome assembly GCA_001517045.1 of Pseudotsuga menziesii. Classification (NCBI taxonomy): domain Eukaryota; kingdom Viridiplantae; phylum Streptophyta; class Pinopsida; order Pinales; family Pinaceae; genus Pseudotsuga; species Pseudotsuga menziesii. The sequence goes on along the minus strand of LPNX010659594.1, from coordinate 249,375 downwards.
AATCATCAGGGAGATGAAGCACTTAAGCAGAATGAAAGCACAAGTCATCCATCCATAGTCACCGAGAAGAACCATGAGTCACCTAACTCTATAGGTAATGAACAATAAAAGGCCCAGATGGAGGAGTGTCAGTCACTGTTAAGTGATTGCAAGGTAGAAGAAGAACTAATTCCTTCCATCAATGATGCAGAAGAACAATCCAGAGGTGAAAGGATGAAAACATATGACACTCTAGGCATGGATGAAAGAGAATCTACTGATGGATGCTAAAGTCTCTATATTGGTGACATAGAGATAATCCTTGAAGAAACTATTGCAAGCATAAGTTCCCTTAAGCATGAAGATGAAAATCTTGAAGTAAGAGAAGTTTTTCCAGTATTAAATTTTTAGTCACCACTTACACTACATTGTGAAGTTGATATCACATAAGAAGAAGAAGGAGAAGAGGATGATGAGGCAAAAACACTAGACACTCTCAGCCACATGACGGTTTGGAAGAGAAAGAATCCTATAGATCATATTTGGTCTTCCAGTGGACCTCAAAGAAGAAGAGCATGGTTGTATACGTCATATTAATGGGGGGGATGCAGAGGAGATCATAAGGTTTAATCCCTTGGAAGAAGACAATTTTGTGAAAAATCCTCTTTGTGAGACACACCATTTGGGTGGATCACTGAAGGAGAGTGAAGATAAGCTTAGAGAAGCCAATGAACTTTTTGTTGATGCTAATGCCTTGGTGTCAAGATGTTGTTGGACAGCTTCAGAAGAAGGATTAGGAGCATAAGATTTCTTGGGGGATTTCAAAACTCTCAAAGAATAAGTGGCCAATATGAAGGAAATCTACATGAAATTTCTCTTAGAGAGGAATCATGTTCTTGTGGTAGCCAAAATATACCATCATGCACTTAGAAGAGAGGAAGATGAAACATAGAGGCTTGGTAGTGAATTCAAGGCTGCATATGTTTCTTTGGAGAGCACCTAAAAGGATCTACAAGAGTCAAAGTTGTAGATATAGAATCTTTAAAAGGAGTTTAATGTACCACACCTTTCATCTTGCATGGAAGGAAATGCATTGGGTATGATGGAGGAACTTCATGTGCAGGATGAACACGAAGAAAACTCCGAGTTGCAAGTGTTGGTGAAAGGAGATTCCATATAAGATCTTGGCCAAACATTTGACTTGTTGTTGTAAAGGAAAGTTTCCTATGGCTAGGGTTTAAGAGGCCATCAACGTACTGGGTTTGAAAGGTGGATGAAAATGGTTCTACAAGTATATATAAGTAAGATTTAGAGATAAGAAAGGTCCACACCTAATTAACTGAAGGATGGTCCAAGATTTCTCTAGCCCTTCTCCTGCTCCTCTTCCCCAAGAGACCTGCAAAACAAGTTATACCTTCCTTAAACCAAATAGACTATATGAAAAGATATTATATTCAATGAAACATAAAAGCATAATCTAATATATAACATTATATAATCACAATCAGAGATTCAATATACAAGACACATTGATTTGGGAAGAAGAAGGACATCACATCTTTATTAATATTGAAAGCAAGTACAAATATACCTTCTCTTCAAGTTCGGCACCTCATGAAACCTTGATCCAGTTTTGCTGCTTCTCTTCTCCAAGGAACTCAGCCTCCAAGCTCTGTAACACAAGGATAATGCTTCTAGGGCAAAGGTGTGGGAAAAGAGAGTCCCAATTCCTTCAGCATAATGATGTAAAGATTCCAGTCTCCTCTCATGGACCTCCCTACCTCTATTTATATGCTTAATGAAGAGTTAGGGTCGAAGACAAAGTAGTTACAACTGAAGGAGTTAGTTGCATAACTACCTAAACTACCCAAACTACCCAAATTTCAATATATATATATATATATATATATTTTTGACATTTTTTGGAGGCATATGCGGGTATTATATATAGACCGTCCCGTACGTACGTGGGTTTCCTTAAGGAAACTCACATACACATCAAAAAACTCATTTTGGGGTATTGTTGGACATTTTTAGACTTTGGTGTCTTCTAGAAAGTTTTAGCTAGCATAGATACCTTTCCAACGGTGTAGAGATGAGGTCAAATAGAGTTACAAAACTCAAGATATGGGTCCTCCAAGTTAGGTTTTTTTTCAGTGACTTTCATTGACTTTCATGAAGTGTCATCATGGAAGTGTCGACATGCGTCGAAATCATGGGACAGTGGTCATAGGTAGAGATGTGTAATTTTGATCTATAACAGATGCCACCTAATGTATGAGGTTAGAGGGGAAGATGATAGCCGAAATACATTATAAAGGAAACATCTGAGTATGCAGAGAGCAGAGAATCCAAGATCAAAAGGCTTAAACAAAGGTACCTGAAAGAGAGATAAATGTCAGAAAAAAAACTGATCTCTGGGACATACAAGTCCATATACAAATCATTGCCATAAATATATAGGCGGATCCAACATATGTATTACTGATGAAACTATCATGGTCGCTTAATATGCAAAAAGGTGCCATATCAAATCTAAAGGAGTCATGGCCACAAATAAACAAGGTGGATCCATACTCAACAATCGATCATAGCCACAAAAATACAAGGTGGATCTATGTCTCAGCAAAATGTCATATAAAGTGTGACAAAGTCTTGCGCAGCTTGGGAAACAACAAAAGATGATAATGCTAATGTTGTCCCAAGGTATTCAATCCAAACCTGCCCAAAAGGTACAAATCCTAACCATGTGAATAAAGGAGTTGAAGTTGAACATGGAGGAAACCATTTGATTACCGGTCAATACTGAGAAGCGTTAACAAATGCGAGGGAAACCACCATTAATTAAAATGGTCCCCAAGATACCTAGTACATTCTAACAAGTGTGAATACAAGGACTTGAAGTCGAACACTTGAAGAATCCATCGAGTAGGAAACATTAAGGTATTCCAACTACCCAATAACGAGGGAAATTGCCACTGATGACTACAATCCCCAAGGTACTGTCATAAAAATATAAATCTCATCCCCAGAGCAAGATGTGTTGTAGTCGATAGGAAGAGATCCGTTGGAAGGAAGGCATTAAGGCATCATTCATCATCCAACACAAGGTAAGTCAAAGACTAATTGGATCTGGAATTGGTACTAAATTTCATGACAAGGACCGTTGAAGACATGATGTAATAAACTGATACCAAGGAATGGCCGACACAAAAGTTCAAGGCAACTGCAGAATGGCCGACAAAGGTTTAATCCTTGAACAGTGAGCATGACACAAAAGTGACCTAGGCAGCTTTTGACACAAAAGGACCAACGACACAAATCTGCAATGTAGGAGACATTGACAGATTCCCCATATAATTGGAAAAGAGACCAAGTGGAGGAGTAAGAAACTCTGAATCAGGATAAGGTCAAAATACTAGGACCCAACTATTGATAGACTCAAAACTGGTGCTTTGTTCAAGGAAACAAGACTTGCTTCCATGATGTAAAAAACATGTGAATGAACTTCCCTTCCCCTCTTTCTTGTAAAGGTTTAACGAGTCCAAGAAAGCAAACTCGGGACCATCTTCATTTTTGGCAAGCTCGAAGAAGAGATAGAAGAATGCTTGATAAAGCACTGATTCGTGGATTTTACGAGCCCGAACTAGTATATGCTCGATGATGTTTTCATAGTTTAGAGAGTCTGAAAACTCCAAAGAAGACTCCAGGGGGGTGCTCTTTCATACAATTTAGTCTCCCGAGGCCGGAAAAGTATAAAACAAACCACAAAAGAACTCTCTTAGCTTCTGAAGAAGTAAGGTGCACATTTTTGGGAAGGTCCAAAAAAGGTTAAATTACCACCTACCCAACGCTCCTTCAAAAGCAGCATATAGCCTAAGTTTTACAAGTGTGAGGGAAGGCAATATCACTCGGAAAGATCTATTTGATTACGAGAAATGGGGCTTACAACAATAAACTTGATGCTTTGTTCTTTAGGGTTTAACAAGCATGACAAAGACATAAAGTACACTCGGAATCTTTTTCATGTTTTGGTCTAGAGAACGAAAAAGAGAAAACTAAGCTCATACCAGGGGTTCCTTTTCCTTGAGTTCAGTCCCTCAGGTACGGAAAAGAGATAAACCTATACCTGAGAATACTCTTCTCAATTCCGAAGAAAAGAGAGTGTTCCTTTCTCATATTATTCCACATGGTCCGAGAAAGCGATAACCTACCACTAATGTGGATGCCCATTCACATATTCTTAATGAGCCCGATTGGACAAGTTTACTTGGCAGTCAAGTCTATTTTGAGGAGTCAGACCTGGGCCTAAAGAAACTCAATATATTTCCCGTGAAGTTTTAATGAGTCTGGAAAAGTCAACTTGTGGCCTCCTTACTGTTTTTAACAAGCTTGAAGGAGAGCAGAAAGAATTCTCTAAATGTGAGGAGATGAGTGTCAAGGGCAAGCGAAACTAGTTCCAAGCACGAGGAACAAGCCTATGCATAATGCAAGGAAAGCGAGCAAGATAAGGACACTCGGGGAACATCTCCTCAAGGTAAAGGGTGTCAAGTTGCAAAGGCAAAATGATACAAGGATTAGAGACGATGAGAACAAAGATGAGGGCTTATACAACGAGCTAAAAGTGTGGAAGCCGACATTAGCCTCATAAGCGCGCACAAGGCACATGCAAATGCAATTACAACTTGAATAACAAGACTAGGCGAGTAAACAATTGTGAATCCAACTAAAAATCCTGTCTCCAAGAAACAACAACATGAGGATCATATTCAGAAGAAAAGATCCGATGTAGGTCACTTTGGTAGAAACACATGCGACTTTGATATATTCTACAAAAGGGAAAGTCAAGGCAGAATCGACTGAACAAGATTCTATAGCACCAAGGCTCGAGGGTTTATAATCAGTAAGATCAAAGTCAGAAGGAGAACAAAAATCAACAAGGGAGATAGAGTATGCAGGAACAAACTCAGTATCATGGGAGTTGAAAAATTCATAAGAAAAATCAAACTCGTTAGGATCACTGACTTGTTGTCCAAAGGAAGAGTCAAAAGACTCAACAAGACCAACATAAGAAGAAAGGTCAGGCTTACTAGGCAAATTAGGGTTAGACTTAGTCACAACTGAACCAACATCCAAAAGAAGGTCAAACTGTATCAAAGACTCTAGGAAGGCTTCATCCGAAGGAAGAAGATACTCCGAGATAGGACACATGTCTAAAATTTCAAATGGATAGACAGAGTGGAGAGCGGGCTCCACAGTCTGTATAGGATGAATCACCTAGTCAACTGCTGGGACCATGTCCCGGGAAGGTAAGCATGAAAATAGAGGCTGCTTCTCAGTAAAAATTGAACGCAAAGGACATGAGGTGACATATCTCACCTATGGCAGGGTAGTGTCTATAGAAACACTGGGAATCAATAAAGGAAAGACCTAGTCTCTAGTCGGGTCAAGAGACAGATCAAGAAAATCCAACTGATCGATAGTGACAATTTCTTTGCCATGATTAAAATACATCACACGAAAGAATGTTGACACCATAGCTTGCATGGCATAGACATAATCACATCTAAGGAGCATATTGAAGTCAAAGGGGTCTTCTATCACCATGAAGTCAACTAAGATGGTATTCCCACCCAAAGTAACAGGTGTTTGATAAAGTGTTCCCAAGGCTATACAATTTCTTCTATTAAACGCCAATAACTGACGAGCAATCGGCACAAGGCTAGGAGATCCCATACCTCGCCAAGAACGAGCAAACAATATACTAATTGAGGCTCCTTCATCAACAAAGCAACAAGCAATCATGTATGGTTCAACTTTAACCTTTATTTGGAAAGGTTCATTAGAAGGAAGGCGCAGCTCAACTAGGCTATCCCAAAAAAGGAAGCAATCCGAGATCCTGGTGGGGGTTTATCCGAAGTGAGTTCAGTGCCCCCTTGTTTAGTAAGTTCTGAACTGGCAGTGAAGAAAATGTGATTAGCAGACACTTCAGTCTCCAAAGGAAGAGTGGGATTGATCGACAATGGAATCAATTCAACTGCTTCGTGAAAGTCACTCTCCAAAGGGAGAGTGGGATTGACCAAAGATGACATTGGTTCAATCACACCAGGATCACTCTCTGAAAGAAGAGCGGGATCGACTAAAGCTGAGATTGGTTCGATCACTTGATCAACCAAAGGTTGAGTAGGTTGTTAAGAAACTATAGGTTGTTCAGGAGAAGGAAATTCTTGAGTCTTGGACCACACTCTTCGCACCTCTGCGATAGCAGGGCACTGGTGAGTAAGATTATCCCCCTCACATAGCTTACAAGGGAAATTAAGTTTGCACTTCAAACAACTAGTTTTCTTAATGGTGTCAACATGACTAGCAATGGCTGGCTGTTTGCTCTTAGCATGATCCACAGAGGCTAAGATTTCCCCCCCAGCATGACCACCAGAGGCTGGGTGACTGGGTCCAACCTGACTAAGGGAGGCTGGTTGTTGAAAAACTTCAGAATGTTCAAAAATGGGATGACCATGAAACCAAACTCTTTGCACCTCTGTGATAGAAGGGCATTTATAAGTAAGGTGGTCTCCCTCACAAATCTTACAAGGAAACTTGGGCTTGTGTTTTGAGCGATTAGTCTTTTCAACAATGTCAACATGACTCGCAGTAGATGACAGATTGTCTTCAGCATGAACCACAGAGGCTGAGAGACTGCCCCCAGCATGACCTACAGAGGCTGAGAGACGGGGTCCAACATGACCTGCAGAGCTTGGATGGGCATCACCAACATGAGCAACAAAGGTTGAATGGTTAGGATCAACATGATTTGCAGTAGTTGAGTGTGTGCCCCCAGCATGAACTTCAGAGGCTGGGTGGATGGATCCAACATGACTTGTAGAGGTTGGATGGAGAGGTTCAACTTGAACATCAGAGGTTGAACGGGTGCCCTCAGCATGAACTACAGAGGCTGAGTGACCAGATCCAACATGACCTGGAAAGGTTGGAAGGATCCCACCAGCATGATCAACAGAGGCTGGATGGTGACGATCAACTTGACTTGCAGAGGTTGAGTGCTTAGATCCAACATGACCTGTAGAGGTTGGATAGGTGCCCCCAACATGAACTATAGAGGCTGGGTGGTGAGGTTCAACTTGACTTGCAGAGGTTAAACGGGTGCCCCCTTTCTTATGTGCCTTCTTGCTATTCCTCCTTCTTTTACTCCTTTTATACTACTGGTTACAAGTATCAGTACTTTCACCGCATGAGGTAGAAGGAGTAGGAGAATCAACTACAGGTGAAGGGGAAGCAGTGTTTTGATGCCCTTGATATAACGAGCTTACTTGAGAAGCATCAGGAGCATTCAGGAGAGTTGGAGTGGAAAACAACCACACCGGTAGCCCTAGGGTGAATCCAGGTAGATTCAGGGTGGCCATCAAGGGAACACCAACATTCCCTATGAGAGGTATAGTACAAGGAGTTCCCATCATGGGGATCTCTTGGTTGGTGCTCAAAGGGGTGGTAGCCATAGTTTCAAACTAGGAGACAAAGTCTGAGGTTGACAGGTAACCAAAATTACAAAGCTCACACCTAAAGGCACACTAAGTATAGACAAACCACACAACATTCACTAAAAATTCCTAAAGCTAAATAGACAAACATGTATAAGATACGCTTTCCAAAAGAAAGCTGAGAGACAATTACTTGGCGTCCCTGTAGATGTTCTTAGGAACAAGCAGAGGAATCACCCACCACCCTCCCACACCTTCTACCGAGGTTACCTTCCAAGCCCATCCAAGGTCAACCAGAAATAGCCTTCTCGTGTACCTGTGTATGAACCCTAGATGTCAAAGAGACTAAAGTCTACCTTAACTATATTGACAGTCTGGGGGGACAGTTGCAAGTCTGGTTCGTATGCATGGGCAGGGTAGCAAATCCTGAAACCCCGTCTAAGACAGAATCCCCAGATGTGCAAAAACCTTGGTCTATGCTTTGAGAAGGAATCAGAGGGTTATCTCCTCAGTCCAAGTTTCCATGCGGCCTCATGTTTAACTCCTGTTTGAGAGGAGCTTCCCAGATACAATCAACATACAAAAGGGTTTACCTAGTGATTGGCCAACTACGTCTGAAATTTTAACACTTGTGGAGAGTTGAAACTCCCTAATCCATAAGTCTAGCCTAAGCTAGTTGGTGTATGACCCTATAAAATAAAACTTACTAATAATTTTTAAATTATATCGTTTATTTTAAGGGTTGTTTTTAGTCAGAGGGTAAATGACGTGAAACTTATGTGGTGTTTTGACTCAAAGTTGAAACAAAATGACCAAGCCAAGAGAAATGAAATGCAAAAAGCAAAAACTATCCTCTCTTCTTTTTCAAATAGAAACTTGAAAGCCACAAAAGAACAAATTATTTTTTATTTTTTATTTAAAAACAATGATATGCCATGCAATCTAGACTACAAACCTAATCTACATGCATATAAAGCAAACATGTGTTTTTGTCTTTTTCTTTTATAAATGCAAAAGAAAAATTTACCTACAAAGTAAAGTATGCAGATAATAAGAACAAAGCAAAAGGAACTCTGCTATACACCCACCAAACAAACTCTAGAATGTCCTAAAGCCAGTATAAACCCTACTTGGAAGGAAATATTGCATAAGAGACAAGTCAAATATTTTGGCATGGTGAAGTTAACGAACAAAAGAAGAAGGAAACAAACACCAACAAGCTTCTGAACTCAGACAAACATCACTAACAAAGGCTAACCAGAAACATAAGCCAAAAATCATGCCAAGCAAAGGGGGTGGGGGGAAAGAGCAAAGAGAAAACCCTAATGCTATAAAAAGGCTTACCACATAGATAAAGAACAACCAAAAGGGATGAAACTAACTCCCTAGAGTCATGCACCTGTAGAGGACCCCTAAAGAGCTACCAAACAACCTTCAAATAGAAGAAAAACCACAAAAGAGGAAAAACACTGTTTTAGGGGCACACACGGGCTGTACTACTGACAGGTCTTGTGTCATACACAGGTTGACAGTAGAACAAGTCACGTGTACAAGAACATGTGGGTTGTACCGCTGACAAGTCGCGTATCATACGCGGGTTGACAGTATATAAAGTCGCATGTACCAAACCAGACATACGACTGTTCAGTCTGCAACTCGCGTATGGGTGGAAAATATCCCCAAAAAGGTCAAAAACTTCCTTAGGAAGGGAGGGGAAGTATGCTATCAGACTTATAAAGTGTTTGTAAGTGGCAAGAAGGACCTGGAACAATGCAAAAGACTGAAAGAAAGACAGAGAAACCCCAAACAGACAAGGCTCTCCCTAGAAGAGTCGTTAGTTCTGTTGTAAAAGAAAGTTTCCTATGGCTAGGGTTTAAGAGGCAATCAACGTACCGGGGTTGAAAGATGGATGAAAATGGTTCTGCAAGTATATATAAGAAATATTTAGAGATAATAAAGGTCCACACCTGATTAACTCAAGGCTGGTCCAAGCTTTCTCTAGCCCTTCTCCTGCTCCTCTTCCCCAAGAGACCTGCAAAACAAGTTATACCTTCCTCAAACCAAATAGACTATATGAAAATAGATTATATTCAATGAAACATAAAAATAGAATCTAATATATGACATCATATAATCACAATCAGAGATTCAATATACAAGACACATTGATTTGGGAAGAAGAAGGACATTACATCTTTATTAATCTTGAAAACAAGTACAAATATACCTTCTCTTCAAGTTTGGCACCTCACGAAACCTTGATCCGGTTTTGCTGCTTCTCTTCTCCAAGGAACTCAGCCTCCAAGCTCTGCAACACAAGGAGAATGCTTCTAGGGCAAAGGTTTGGGCAAAGAGAGTCCCAATTCCTCCAGCATAATGATGCAAAGATTCCAGTCTCCTCTCATGGACCTCTCTACCTCTATTCATATGCTTAATGAAGAGTTAGGGTCGAAGACAAAGTAGTTACAACTGAAGGAGTTAGTTGCATAACTACCCAAACTACCCAAATTACTCAAATTTTAAAAAATATATATATTTTTGACATCTTTTAGAGGCGTACGAGGGTATTATATATAGGCAGTTGCGTACGTACGTGGGTTTCCTGAAGGAAGCACACATACACATAAAAAAAATTCATTTTTGGGGTATTTTTGGAAATATTTTAGACTTTGGTGTCTTTCGAATTTTTTTTGGTAACATAGACACCTCTCCAACGGTGTAGAGATGAGGTCAATCGGAGTTACAAAACTCAAGATATGGGTCCTCCAAGTTAGGTGTTTTTTCAGTGACTTTCATGAAGTGTCGTCATGGGAGTGTCGACATGCGGCAAAATCATGGGACAGTGGTCACATACAGAGATGTGTCATTTTGAGCTATAACACTTGTTGCAAAATTATATTCAAGAATTCATACCATTTGGATCTGCAAGCAAAATTACTTATTTGTCCATGGATTGGATAGGTGAGTACATAGTGGAGATGGAGACCCAAGGTTGCACTAGTCTTGCTTGCCTTGTGAAAAGACTAACTAGCACATCATTCCATGAGCCATCATGTGATAAAGGAGTTCAATATGAATGGCATGTGCATGAATAAGATATTGTCATGGAGAAGGTTGGCCAAGAGTTAGCTTGGTACTAGGAAAATTATGAGTTGCCCCTATGGGTGATTAGAGCAAAGTTGGAGGAGCATGAGAATAGAGATGTTCCTTGTCTCTATCTTGGATTTGTTGGCTTGATATGTGAGAAGCAATAGGGATATTCATGGCATCAATTTGGTACTCCCATTGCACATGCAACCATAGACTGTGTGAATAAGTTTGTATCCAAATCTAGCATGATGTTGGGGTCAAAAGAAGGTAAGAGTCTTGCTTGTTATATATTCCTTGCCTTCTAGTTTGAAGAGAAGTTTTGTAGGGAGTTGGGAGGGATACATTTTTCCTCCAATGCCATTATAAATCAGATTCATATGGTTGATTACATTTGTAGTTCTGTGGAGGAGCCTCATGTGATGATGGATAATGAGAAAAATTTAGATTTGAAGGCGCTTATGAACAGGAAAGATGACAAAATTTTTGTCCAAGCACTTGTTGATTTGAATAAGAGTCATGAGGAGGATTTAGCTATGGGAGAGATAGTTGAGGACATACCACTTGAGGCTGCATATAGTGGTATTTTTTTATCTAAGGATTGGGTAGACAAGTATATCACTAAAATGAAGATTCATGGTTGCACAATGCTTGCTTACATTGGTGAATCATTGTTTGAAATACATGCCTTGGAAGAAAGACTTCATGATCTACCCTTATGGGTGGAAGAATTCATTATGAGGAAGATGGATGATCATATCCCATACGAATCAACAAGCAAAGGTGTTTATTCATCCATGTATTGGATGGGCAGATACATAATAAAGATGGAGACTAAACTGGGTGTGCAAGCTTGGCTCACATTGGTAAGAGTTTTCTTTGCATTTGTATCAAATTTATAGATGCATTTGGCATTGTCATATTATGTGAGCAACAACAAAGAAATGTATTGCATCAATTGGATTCCTTGGGTATACATAAATCCAAGGATTGGGTATGCATATATATGGCAGATTTAACATCTTACATTCATAGAATGTGGTATGCAACAATGCATGGTGGAAATCATGTTACACGTGAAGAGGTCCAAACATTGTTGGATCTAATGGTGGAAGTTATTGGAAGCATGGGAAGTGATGGGCTTCCAGTATGGTTGTGGGACCCTCTAATTTCTTGGAATCACAAATTTCCAAAGGTGGAAGGGACATTTGGAGCCTTATAGAGGAAGCAATGGGATCCAAACATTTTCTTAGTTGTCTCAACTGAGTTGAAAATTTTTTTGGAGAGGAAGAAGAGTTATTCATTGGAGAATGGGGACAATTAGAGTGGTGTAACAGAAACATGATGGACCTTTTGTACTTAGCTTAGGATTGGGGATTCCAAATCTAGCCAATCAGTAGCATAGAAGGAAAGGTGAAGTCATTGCTTGGCTTCATATATGGTTCAAGTTGGTTTCTTTCTTTAGGACAAGCAATTTTTGGGAGGGGAGGACTGTAATGTCCCCAATTTTTGGATAGCACTAGGAGGATTCACTCGGCCATTATATCCCCATGGATCCTAGTTGAAAAACTAAATAAATTACTTAGGATTAATATTGGGCCCTGTCTAATTAGTTTAATTAAATTATAATAAGGGAAGTGATAAAACTCAAAGTTTGTGAATATTTATTTAATATTGTGATAAGTTGGATATGCTTAGGAGGGTCCATGAGTGCACATAAGAGGGATTAGTGGACCCAGTGAGTTGTAATGCTAAATGTCAACTAGGAGAAAAAATCAAGAAAATCCACAAAGGCACAAAAAGATAGATAGTAGCACAAAAGCAACCAATTCAGGAAAATAAAAAGTAGGCAAGTCTAGAAAGCATAAAAAAGTAGAAAAGTAGGAAAAAAAATAGGAAAAGAAAAATAAAGCAGGAAAAGCTGAAAAAGACAGGAAAGCAAGAAAGCAACTCCAAAAGCAGGAAAGTAGCTCAAAGCAGAAAAGACAAAAATTTCCATATTTTTGTAAGAAGGCTTTAGAAGGGAATAACAAAAGTCACAAAGTGCCAACTAAAGCTACAAGGTATAAATTTATCCAAGGAGGGTGCATTAGATGAGATAAGGAAGGTCAAGATGAGCTATCAACTTGCCAAATACTTCTCAAGCATGATTGGTTCAAATTCCTAGAAATTAGGGTCTAGAAGGAGGAAACAACAAGCTATATAGCTTATCCAAGAAGCTAACAAGTTTATAAAAGATGGAGGGTGCAACACATTCATATATTTTGACAGTTTCAATATTGTATTGAGAGCTCCGAGCTTCTCTAACTTGGGAGATGTGCCCCTAGTCACAGTCAAAAGATGTGCCCCTACTGCTTTGTCAATGAGATGTGAGGTTGATGGAATTTAGCCATTAACATTTAGTTTATTTCAGGTTTTTAAGAAAGTTCCAATATTACGCTAGTGCCATTGCAAGGATTGAGAAGCCATCAATGCGAATTCAAAATATTGCTAGTCTTTTTCCCTTAATGATGGTTTTGTGATGAAGGATATCATGTATGAGCCTTATATGAAATGAATTATAGTTGCTAATTGATGTAATCTTTGTTATGTTTAACTTCTAAAATCATTCCTATAATTCCATAATGCAAAAGTATGAGTTTCATATGAATTTGTACTTAGTTTAGATTTGGATGTAATTTGGCTAGTTTCCAGTATTGCTATGGTTGACACACTTCTACCCAACGAATTTGATTCCTTTTAGTTCTTGTTTTTAATTAAGATGTTAATGAATACCATCCATTTCTGAAACTGATAATTCATGACCATGATGCACTGTTTGGGAGAGCCTGAATTAGAGCTAGTTGTGTAGTCTTGGTTGACAATTTTGCTTGTAAGACCTCTAAATACTTCCAAGTCATTCCTAAACTTGTATATTCAAACCATAAATGATTTATGACATTAATTTGGATTACACAAATCTTTCCAAAGTCAAAACCACTTACCCTTAGCTCCTAATAAGTGCCAAGTTGAGGATTTAGTTTGCATATGTTGGTGTACCCAGGTATCCTTAGAGTAGACTTCAACATAGTTTATTTCGAAACATAAATGGTCCTAGTACATTGTTCAAAGGATATTTGACTCTAGAACAAGCCTCCCATCTTCTAGAGTTTTATAAATGCCCTCATGATCTTGTTTAAAAGTGACTAGTTTGATTCCTCCATTTTCACTGTATTGGTTTAAAGTTTTGGAATGGTTAATTAATGTACAATCATATATGATTGGTACATTAAAGTGGTATTAGATCTTGTTTAGAGTGTTGTTAAAGGTATAATACTTGAAATTTACCTTTGTACCAAGTTTTGGGTGGTTTGGGTAAAGTTTGTTAGTGTTGTCACAAGTCTGGTTAAAACTAGTCATTGTTTTTCTTGAAAATTTTCACAAGTGTGCCTTAGTCCCATAAAGGTAAATTACACCTTTGTTGAGTTTCCAAATGGGATAGTTTGAATTTTAGTTTGAATAAGTTTTTGGTGGGGTAAGCGGTATCTAAGGATCCCAAGTTCAAGTTATTAAGTATGAGATAAAGTCTCTAGAGTTTGGTCAAGCTGAATAGGTTGTTGAGCGATTTATCTCATCTTGGGCATGAGTTGGGCACATGTCGTACATGTTGGGATAGGTTAGATGTCAAATTGGATAGGCATTAACTGAGTTTGTATGCTCACTTATCTTGAATGTGGGGCAAGAGGTGCATGACACTCTTGGTAAGTAATAGTTTTTTGTGACATGTTAAAAGGAGGTATTAGAAATCCTATAAGTTTATTTTGATTCATTTCGAAAAGGGTGGAAGTGTCCTATGTTTGAAGGTGGTAATTGAACATAGATTGACATGACAAATATTGGTAAAAAACTTGGCTTGGAGTTTTTCTATGAATTTTTGTTGCATGAGTACTTTTTTAAGTATTTGAAGGTACATTTACAAATCTCATTCATGCATGAATAAGCTATATTGACATGTTTAAAAGGAGGATCTAGTTGGAATCAAGATAAAAGGAACTACGTTTGGAAGAGCTAGAGCTATCAATGTCCATGGACAAGTGAGAAAGAGGGAAAACACAAGAGGGAATTCACTTGAGAAGATGAATGTTTGATGAGAAATTTCTAATGGATTTGTTACAATGTATGATGCTTAGGGAGAGGCACCATACTACCACATACAAGACATGTATGGAGAGCACATGATGGACTCTATCCACATGCACATTTAAATGGTATTTATATGAATAAAATGATGTGAAATATCCATATACTATAGTTTGAAGGGATTGGATCCCTTTCTTGGTCTAGTGAAGTTTTTGATTCATGCCCCCTCTCCAGTCATTAAGGGAGACATCTAGAATGGATATTAATTATAGGGGATTTCATTCTTTAGTCATAATTGTGTCCAAGTTTGCACCATTATTCTTAAGGAGTAGGTTTGAATCTTTTTCCTTAAAACCAATGGTATTAATTTGGTTACTATTCAAGTACAATCAAGTACAATCTAATTTAATGGCTAGTTAATGAGTAGATTGAAATATTCAATATTGTGATCCTTGAAGATTAACATTAAAAGTTAAAATGGAAATTATCCATGATGAATTAATAAAGACATTACTCTTACTTCAAAGAGGAGCAAGGTTAAAATATATTTCTTCTAATATTAAATTGGGTTTGTATCATATTGATATTAAGTCAGGGTTCATATTCACAACATTCATAAATTAGCTTATTAAATAAAAGAAATATTAAAAACTATAAAAAATAAAGTAAAACTTTAGCCATACATCTAGAGAGGCATTCTCCCTTAAATTAGTGTTGCTTTAGCATGTTAAAAATGAAGACAGTTCAAAACCCTAGTCAAAATACATTAAGCATTTATGAGGAGTGTTGGCATAATATCCATCGAAGGTGTTAAGAGCCATGTGTGCACTTTTTGGTGGTCTTCTCTAGTTGAAATTAAATGTTTT
The DNA here is from genome assembly GCA_001517045.1 of Pseudotsuga menziesii. Lineage (NCBI taxonomy): Eukaryota > Viridiplantae > Streptophyta > Pinopsida > Pinales > Pinaceae > Pseudotsuga > Pseudotsuga menziesii. Next base: position 233,831 of record LPNX010659594.1, on the reverse strand, counting down.
GGTTTAAGATTCCTAAGCTCAATTTTGATCTAATGGAAATCACTCATATCATGAACTTATTACATCATTAATATTAGTATATTACTCTTAAATTTTGTGTTATACATCAAATTACTCTTCTCCATCATCATATTATAGTTGCATGAAGCTCTTAAGACACATATAACTTCTTCTCAATATTACGACACACCTCACTTTGTTACATGAAATATACCGTTCATATAGGATATGATGGAAGTATTGGCATTCATATAGACATATGCATAGTTTAGTTATTATGTACATGCGTTTCAAGTACCCAAGAAGACTCAATAGACAACTGCATAATGTTCCGAGGCTATTATGATTGAAATAATGCAACAATGTGTTTAATAGATTATAATGTGGGGTTTAGAACAAAACAACACATTTAAATGAAAAGGAAAGAGAATCACTCCATTTCAATTTTTTTTTTAACCACGGAACATAATTATATATTAGAATGAATTTGTGAAGTTCCGAGACATAGATGCTTTAAGAGGAGGGTTATGAAGGGAAAGATTCATATCCAACTGCTTACACCCAGAGTAATAATAGAACGCATAAGAATTTTATTGATGAATATGAAAGTATCATTCATTGGTTAATATAGTTTCCATATAACTATTTGCATAATAATTAATAGTTCAAATTGATATAAAAACATCCAAGGAAACTCTAGGAGGTGAGAACATGCAACAAGTGGAAATAAGGCAAAGTCAAAATTGAAGGAGAAAGGTTGCACATAAACAAAATATTAGATAAATTTAGAAAGGAAGCACAAAGCTAAGTCATAAAGGATTTATAGATGTAGGACAAAGTATATTTTGCCTAAAACGTAATTGAAGGAATAATGTGTAGTTTGAGTAGGATGGAAGACATCCATATGCATGTAGGAAGAGTGTGAAAAATACTCACTAAAAGAAATTGTACATCAAACCCCATGTTGTAGCAGGATGAAATTATCAATCATAATGCATACATTGAAGGTTGTATGAAAGATTGAAGTGTGAGGGGGTATGCAGATTAGCTGAAGAACAACAACATGGAATGGAACTTGAACAAACTTTCACAAATTTGAAGTAATGTTGGAAGATATGTTGGGTGACATTATTGATAAAAACTTCCATGGGATGTATAGTTAAGGTAGATGTCATAGGTCCTCTAGTCATTATAAATTTATGGACCTAATATATGTGTAACTAAACAATGTTCGAGATGAATGTGATACCCTGTAAGCATGTTAGAAGGATGATAGTAGGAAGACAACTCCTTTACATTATATAAAGATGAGAAATGTTATAAATAGAGTTATTAGGACTCAAACACTATTACAAAAGAACTTTAATGGTCCCCTACGCCAACTACTATTAGTGCTAGGTTGATGAGCGCCAAAGATAGAATGATCCTCAAGGAAGAAAGAGATTTTAAGGGAGATGGACTACGATAAAAGGGTTGTAGTCATTATTATAGACATTGGTATGTTAAGGAAATAAAAATGAGGGTTTTAATGTACCAAGACTCTAAAAGGTCAATACAAGGAGTTCAAATGCATTCCAATTTGATTCATGTCCCAAGGTACACAGACAAAAAAGATTTCTCATGGAATTGTTGTGTGGGGTGAGATGGGAAAGATCAACAATGAGAATAGTAGATGAACCATAGACATGATGAAGGGACCTCAATGGGAAATACATAAGAGGACTTGTTTAAAAAAACTTCAAAGTTGATATCACTATCCCATGTTAATGAGTGAGGACACTAGGGACACTAGCCATTGAGGTATTCATTGGGAAAACACATTATGGTAGGGAAAATAGAGTTACCTAGACTCAAAAATTGATATATAAAAATGGAAGGGTGGAACATAAATATGGAACACATTAAGTTACAAAGGAGTTAAACTACACATGAATACCATAAATTGCCTAAGGTCATTCTCTATAGGTAACATGAGAACAAAATATTAGCTTTTCAAAATGGGCCTATAGGTAAGAGGAGAATAATACATTAGCTTTTAAAAATGGACATAGGATGTTGTCCTTTTTTATTTCATATACAACATGAAGGTTCACTTCTTTAGGTGTATGGTTTGGAAAGAAAATAAAAAAGTATATCCTTTTGGTGGAAGATGTTGAACATACCATTCAAACAAGATGAAATCTACCCAAAGAACACGAACAATCTTGTAGAGAGGGAAAATAAAATTGGACATTAAAGGACATTGTTTGAGCCAATCATATTAAGATAAGACATCCTTCACGCTGGACCACTTGTAAGGGACTCTCAAACTATGCAAAAAGACCATATATTAGTAAAAATTTGTCAATTTTAATATCTAAAAGACCAAGGATAAATGGTTAATGTCAATTATATACTACTTATTAAAATACTGACTATGGACATCATTGGTTTCAAGTAAGAATTTTGACAGTGAATTTGAACAAATATTGTCAAGTTACATGGATGGTCTACATTAAGGCATAAGTAAATCACATAACCTCAAACATGGACAAGTCCAATGAATCGAGGATTGTGATCCATTCCAGGAATCTATTGGTGCCATCGGCTTGTGCCTAGTCCCAGTCGACTCCTTGGTTGAATCTTAGTCACATTGACCCTACAGACCAGTTGATCTATCAACTCAGTTAACCCATGTAGTATTCTGCAAGATTCATTCATCATATATGTCTTGCAACATTTGATGACTCCAACACAGGTCATATTACATTTTGAACAGTCAGAAGGCATCAAGAAGACACCATCATTGTCACAATGATGTCTCTTCATCTTCTTCTAGCCAATAGATGGGGAGAATACGGTTGGTATCCTCAATAAAATTGTAAGTGATTCTTTGTAACAAAAATGTAGCTGGTAGGCACCCAAGCATCCCTCATATTTGTATATATGCATGAAATCCTGAATATGGAGGGTTACTTGTTCTTGATTGCACTAAGATGGGTCTTGGGAGAGAAGGATTGATTGGTTCCTCATGGTTCCTTCATTTGACCTCCATTCATGTAAACTAGACTTCGACTCGGTACACCTTGATACAGGGTTGGATTATAGACTTAATATACTAATGCCCTACAAATGTCTTGAATTAATAAAACCATAGTTTTCACCCTTGGGGTTTCTCCGTTATCAATTATTGACTTTCATTTTCATGTGAATGGTTTTATCTATAGCCATCAATAGTTTCTATTTTGTTAGTATCTACATTGGCTTACCTATTTAGTTTAGTATTGTTTGCTTTCACCATAACAAAGTTTGTCTCATTCGGTTGTCTATGTTCTCCTCTTGTTGACTCCTCAGGAAACACAAATCATTAGTATTAGAGCACTATAGTATGCTTTATCCCTGCTTAAACGCTACTTGCATAGTGAGAAAAATTATTCATGTTCAGACATGCTCTAAGACCCAAATATTTAACTTACCTTTACCTTTGACCTCCAAGTATTTATCTACTCGAGACCCTAGACTGAAGATTGCAAGTGAAATAGAGGATGGAACTCTGCATAGTGAAACTGAACAACTCATAGAGAAAGCACTCGTTCCACAGTGAACTGAAATGTATGATCATTTAAATGATATCCTTGCTCAAATTATTAGTTCATTGGGCCTGACTTTGGTTAGAAATATTGCGAGCTATGACTTCAACAAAGTTATCCCCTTCAAGGTACAAATGAACCTGGGCATATTGAATTTGGAAGGAAATATTAATGCAAAATCTATAGACAATTGAATACAACAATGAGAGTCCTAATTCTCTATGAATCAAATTTTTGAGGCTGAGAAAGTCACCATTGCATCTCTGAAGATGCCAACTTCTGTACATTTTTGGTGGGAAATTCTTTCGACTAAACAAGAATATTAAGGTCACCCCATCTACAGATGGTTGAAATTTGTCGAACACATTAGAATAGAATTATATCCACCCAATTACATAGAAAAACAATACAAGAAATGGAAGGATTTAAGATAATGGAAAGATCAAACTGTATAGATTTATGTTGATGAATTCCATCGACTAATGGATTGACTTGGTGTTAGGGAGGAAGACAAGTTACTTGTTTTGAAGTATATTATTGGATTAGATCCTTATATCCAAATAAACATGGAATTCCTCACAATTGTCACTCTCATAGAATAATTCCATGACACCATCAAGCTTGAGTGGAAATTGATGACAAAAGGACAGTTATCAACCAAGCCAATGGGTTGAACTTTCAACAAGAAACCTTTTGTTGTATACAGACTCTAACAAGTCAAGATGTTCTACTTAGACTACTTCATAGAAGCAATATCATGATAAGAATCCTTCTAGGAAAGACAAGGGAAAACACAGCAAACAACCACTTGTAGGGAAATGATGTGATTACCACAGTTCAACTTGGCATGATGCATATGAATGCAGAGCTTCAAAGACATTTTTGACACAAATTTCTACTTCTGAATCAAGCTCAACTGATAAAGCTATCATGGAATTTGACCTAGACTCCTTGACTCTATTAGAATTGACTTTAACAACCCTCATGAACTTGATCATTGTCGATGAAGAGGAAAGAGAACAACTATTCTATACATAGGTATGGATACATAATAACCCATTGCATTTGATTGTGGACAATGGTAGTGAAAAGAACTTTGTTTCTAAAGAAATTATGAAGACATTGGGTCTTGTTACTACTCCACATTTGCAACCTTACAATATTGGTTGGATGAAGGATGGATAAGAACTCAGGATCACCCAACAATGCAAGATTTCCTACTTCATCTAGCCTTTTTGGGATGAGGTTCTATGTGAGATAGCGCCACTCTCAGTATCTGATGTACTATTTGGGAACCCTACTTATGAGACATACATCAAAAGTATCAGTATAGACCAGAGAAAGTGATTTTCAAAATCTAGAATCAATGTTATGGAATTCTTTAACGTCGACCCATGTCAACAATCGACATGGCTTCAACTAAACAAGGCAAAAAGATGATCAACCATGCACATAAATTCATGTTGTTGATGATCAAACCTTAGTGTTCCAAGAGGATCACATCAACCAGTTGTCTCTCCACTGACCACAACTCTCAACAACAACAAGTCAACAAAGCACTTGAATAATACAAATATGTGTTCAAAGATCCTACTGGAGTACCCCTACATTTCCAGGAAAAACACTCCATTGATCTTGTTCCTGGTTCTTCTTTACCCAATGCATATGTTTATATTAGGTTTGTTTTAGAGCATGAAGAAATCTGTAGAAAAATTCAAGACTTGATCGAAAAAGGGCATATTTGACCCGACTCCTCTCCTTGTTGAAGTCTAGTTGTCCTAGTCCCTAGGAAATATGGGACATGGAACATGCGCATTAACTATAGGGCTCTCAACAAGATTTAAGTAAAGAATCAATATCCTCTTCCTAGGATAAAGGATATACTTAATTATTTGAAAGATGCTAAATTCCTTACCAAACTCGACCTCAAGCTAGGATATCATCAAATTCCCACATATTCCTTAGATGTATGGAAGATTGCTTTCAAAACCAGGGAAGGTTTATTTGAATGGTTAGTCATTCCTTTTGGAACTAACACACCTGCAATGTTAAAGAAATACATGGATGATGTTCTTAGAGCTTTTTTAGGAAAATGTGTCATTGTTTATCTAGATAACATCCTTATTTTCAGTAGATTGCGGGATGAGAATTTGTTGCAGCTTCAACAAGTCCTAAGTAACACTCTCAGACAACACAAACTTTGTTTAACTTGGAGAAGTGTTATTTTGCAATGAAGAGTATCAAATACTTGGGCTATGTGATCAACTTAGTAGGCATTTGAGTTGACCTAGAAAATATACAAGTCATAACATAATGGTTCGCTCCAAGAAACATTCATGAACTAAGGATTTTCCTTGGTTTAACAAATTTCTATCGATATTTGTGTTGGGATTCAAGCACATAGCTTGGCCAATGAATCAATTGAGTAAGGGAGGCAGAAATATAGTTTTCGAATTGACCACAACACAACAAAAAGCTTTTGGACAACTCAAGAACAGTTTTTTCACAACTCCAGTGCTCGTGCTACTTGATTTGCATTAGCCATTTGAAATCAATGTTGACGTATTAGAATATGCCATGGGTGCCATGATAACTAAAGCAAGTAATCTAGTGGCATTCCATTGAGAAAGTTTTAGTGATATTGTTCCATTGTAAATATGAAAGGGTTCTTTGTTCTTAATTGCATTAAGACGGGTACTGGAAGAGAAGGCTCCATTTGTTCCTCATGGTTCCTTCACTCGACCTCTATTCATGTAAACAAGGATTGAAACTCAACACACCTAGATATAGGGTTGGATTATAGACTGAAGAGACTAATTTCCTACAGATGAATGCTCAATAAAATTGGAATTTTTACCCTTGGGGATTCTTCGTTATCAATTCCTGACTTGCATTTTCATGTGATTGGTTTTGTCTATTGATTTTAGTAATTTTTGTTTGGTTATTATCTACATTGGTTTCCTTATTCAGTTTAGTAATGTTTGCTTCCACCATAATAGAGCTCGACTCATTCAATCGACTATGTTGTCCTCATGTCGATTCCCTGGGAAACATGGATAAGATTGTGTGTGCAAGAAATAAGGATAATACTTTAGAATGATCGAAGATAATAAATACATAAAACCATTCATTATGTAACACAATGTAAGTTTCACATGAAAACATATTGCGCACACACACACACACATGATAATAAATGATGACATGCCATTGTAAAAAATAAAGACAAGTGGAGATTGGGAACAAAACACTACAAGGAAAATGCCTTATAGTGGAGGTCAATAGCGTTACAAGATTGGATAGAATTATAGAAAAAACCTATGCTAAAACCTTTGTAATTAGTAGTAGAGATTTTGACAGATTTTCACTATAACTAATATTTTTGGACAGTTAGAGGTTCTAGTGGAAGTTTTTTTGATCAGTGTGCTTATATTGGTATGGTGCACATGTGTATCAATTATATATATAATACACTAATATTATACTAATTGATACACAATTATGCCGCAAAAATATTTATACAAAGTACCACAAAATATTTTTGAAGTCCTTGTGCATATCCTAAATATAAAAACTACTAGAGAAATTCCATCAATAAAATGCATAGGGCTGGATCAGCTTGATACACAATGGGGCTTTGAAAATAAATAGTATACACTAGTATGTATTTTATATATTATGAATCCCCGGTGCATATGTTATATAATGAAAGAAATGATACCTATGAAGTATGTAAACGAACTAGTGTGTATATTATATTGCACATCGTAAGTTCTTGTACAGATAGTTATAGGCATAGCAACAATGTTAATGGTATCATTGAAGGAAGTAACGCTTTTGTTTCCGTTAGGAGCACCAATGCTACTATTACATTTTTCTCACATTGATGTGTAATACTTATTTAAGCACAATGATGCGTAAGTAGGTATGAATTCTGATTCCGAACTGAAGGACGAGGGCAGATGGTCAAATTTATTGCAGAACGTACTTCTCAATAAATTTTATAATGTTTGTATTCCTGATGCGTCAGGTTTTGTACTCGTTGTAGTTACTCTTGATTTTGTTGTTGTTTTGATCTGTCCTGGTTTTTTTGTTTTTGGTGGCTACACGTGGTTACCATGTCCCTTCGGGCTCTGAAGCAGGTGGCTAGGACTCCTCCGAAAGGTCAGAGGTCATTAACTCTGATTAATGATTTTGGGAAGAGGGTTCATAGGGTTAGACAGGTTTTTCTAAATGCCATGAGTCGGGTAAGATTTTAGCACCTTTGTCTGTAGAATCCATGGCTGCGCCTATTTTCTTTGATGGCGGGAGTTTTTTACAGGACGGTTTGCTTTCTGCTGAGCCTTAGCTTGGTGGTCTGGTTAAGGAGGATTGTTGTGTGATGGAAAATCAAGAAACAAGGGTAAACACTTCTGATGCTGGGTCAGAGGGTTCTGTCTTTTATTTGATTAACCAATCGTTGGGTATAGTCCCTGTGGTTGGTTTTGATCCCATTGTAGAGGAAGTGAATCATCCTTTTATGTTGGGTGGTGCTACTGGGGTTTTTGTGAAACTGTTTGGTAGTGCAGTTTCTTTGATTAGTTGTGTTGACAGTTTGGTTTCTTCTGTTAATTTGGATTTGATGCCTGCTAGTTTGACCTTGGTGGAAAATGGGTTTCCATTGGTCGGTACTTTGGAACAATCTGAGCCTGGTTTGGTTAAAAAAGGTTTGGGTTGGAGCATGGTTTAAAAGTGGACGGAGAATGCCAGGATCCGGATGCTCTTCAGCATTTTTCAAACATGGATGGTGTTCGCCCAAAACGTCCAAAGCAAGTTATCCAAAAATTGGATAAACCTGTGCTCCTTGTTGTCGGTGCTGATGTGTCTTTGAATGATATTGTTTTAACAAATACACTTACTTTAGTTGGTCGATTCAGTGGTAGAAAGGCTAGTGCGGCTGGAGTTAATAAATGGGTTGGTGATTTATGGAAGGATTCTGTATCACAACTTCCTGAGGTGTTTTTATTACCTCGTGGCTGGCTAGCTTTCAAGTTCTTTTTCGCTATAGATGCTTCTGCTGTTCTTGTGGGTTCCTGGAGATGGGACAGTGATGGATTAAGTTTGAAGCTCTAGTCTCCTCTGTTCGATCATCGGAATGAAAGGTATGACATTATGCCCATAAGGGTAAAACTTCCAAATATTCCTTTTGAATTTTGGTCGATGGAGTTCTTTAAATTGGTGGTAAACTCCCTCGGCTCCTTTGTGGAGGCTGATATGTCTTTTTTATAGTCTAGGGTTATGTGTTTAGGGAGGGTTTTGGTTCTTTTGGATTTATGCAAGGGTTTGGATGAGAATCTTAAAATTGAGTGTGGGGATAGGGTCTTTAGCCAACCATTGGATTATGTTGGGGTCCCTTTTCACTATAATAGATGCCATTGGTATGGCCATGTTTTTTCATAGTGTGGGTTATCCTTTCATAAATCTTATAAGCCTGTGGAGTCCAAGCATGTATGGAGGGTGAAAAAATATTTTTTGATTTCAGAGTTGAATTCTGTCTGTTCTCCTATGGTGGAGGAACATGTTTCGGTTGGTTCGACTTTGGCTTTAGATCTACCGGTTATGGATGATGTGTCTCTTAAACCTTTATGTCTTTCATCCTCAGTACCATGTGATAAGGGTTCTGATTCTCTGTTCAGAAATTTTAGTAAATCTTTAGTCCCCTTGGCTGGAAATTCCATTGATTGTTTTTCAAATAATGATGATCTTAATTTGGGCGTTCTAGGGTTTGTTTCTCCTATCAAAGCTTCTCAAGTAAAAGGGAATGGTTATTTTTTACGTTCCTGTTCTAAAGAATATTCGGTGGGCTTGCATGTTAATGATGGGCTTTACATTTGGGGATGCCTTTAAAATATGATTCAAAATATTTTGGTGGTAGGCGCTCCTCGGGAGGTCATTTTGGGGTTCTTAGAGCAATGAACGCCCCTTCAAAGGGTTCCTCATGCTTGTGTTATCGCTTAACTACCAAGGGTTAGCTAGTTTACCCAAAAAACTAGCTGTAAGGAGGTTGGTAGAGGATCAGGATCTTGATATTCTATTTCTACAAGAAAGTATGGAGAGGGGTGATATCATTGCATCAGAGCTAGAAAATATGCTTAAAGGTTGGACCTTCGTTTCTGTGGATGCCTTTGGGAAATCAGGTGGTCTTCTGATTGGATGGAAAATTAATTTTTTTCATTTCCAGATAGCCTGGGCTATTGTGTCTGGTCTAAGTGTTACTCTTTTCTCCATAGAACTCAAAGTATCTTTATGCTTTGTTAATGTTTATGGACCTTATGTTGATATGGAATCTTTTTGGAATAATCTTTTCGATTTGGATTGTCTTACCTACATTAAATTGATCTGTGGAGGTGATCTAAATTTTACTATTGGCTTTTCTAAAATTTGGGGTAATCGGGCGAGGGCGGATACTTTATCAGATTTTTTTCTCCTTGAAGTTGGATGCATTTGGTTTAGTGGATATAACACCTCCTGTATTACTCCCTACTTGGTCCATTAGAAGGGTGGGTTGTGATAATATTTGTAAACGTCTTAATCGTCTTCTGATTTCTATTGATCTTTTGGATCTTGATTTTTATTTTCGTCAATGGGTCAGATGTGGAGGCAACTCGGATCATCACCCAGTTTTCCTTCAGATTAGTAACGGGGAGAATAAACCACAAAGTCCTTTCAAGTTTAATTCACATTGGAAAGGATGAAGGGTTTGTTAAACTTTTGAAAGATTCTTGGAAGGTTTATGAGGATAATGATATGGTCACACCTGCAACACATTTTGCTTCCATTCTGAAAACTCTAAAAGATGTTTCTATTCGTTGGTTAGTTGAGAAACATGCTCAAGATTGTAAGGATCTTGTGGCTATAGAGCTTAAGCTGATTGAGTCTTTTAATAAGTTGGGTTTTGTTTTTTCTTGGAAGAGGATAAAATAGAGCTGATTGGCTTGGAAGCTTGTAAAAGACTTATTCTCTTAAATCGTGAACATGCTACTTGTCAGCAAAGCATAGCTGTATGGCTTACTTGTGGTGATGACAATACTGCTTTTTTTCATAAATATGTGTGTTTTAGAAAGCATGTAAACTCCATCTGGAAGATTGCAGATGATGAGGGAACAAGGGTTGAAGGGTTTGAAGATATTGCAGGGGTAGGGGTTAAACATTTTGAGACTCTTTTTGAGGAGAATAAAAATCTTTATTTTCTTGAAATATTGAAAATCGATGTGAACATTCCTTCATCTATTTCTGAAGAAGGTAATGAGGATCTTATGGCTGCTGTCACTTTAATTGAGATTCGGGCTATAATGGATTTATGTAAAAATGAAAAAAGTCCGGGTTCAGATGGGATCCTTGTTGAGGTTTAACGGGTCTTATTTGATGTTTTGGTAAGGCCATTTTGTGTTTGTATCAAGAAGGTTTTATGTGGTTCTATTTTTGGAGAGCAGTTTGGTTTCCTTCCTGGGAAACAGATTCATGATGCTGTAGGTGTTGTTCAGGAAGGTTTGCACTCCATTCATATCAAACATTTGAGGTATGTTGTGTTAAAACTAGACCTTTCTAAAGCCTATGACTGGGTAAGTTGGTCTTATTTGCGGGTTATTCTTACACAGATGGAGTTTACTGTGTCTTTCATTACTTGGGTTATGGGGAGTCTTACATCTGTATCCTTTGCCATTATGATTAATGGAGCAACTTCCTCTTTCTTTAAACCTAGGTGTGGGCTTCTACAGGGTGTCCTTTAGCTTTTTTGTTGTTTCTAAGTGTAGTGGAAGGTTTGGGTAGAGCTTTACTTGATCTAAAAAATCGTGGGGTTTTTCATGGTCTTTCTTTTGGAAATGGGGTTACCTTAACCCATGTACTTTTTATTGATGAAATTATTTTGGTTTCTGATGGTTCAGAACAGTCGTTATTATCTCTAAGAGAGGTTTTGAATTGTTTTTGTAAATCTTCTAGTATGATGGTTAATGAAGATAAATCAACAGTTCTTTATACTGGTTTGGAAGATTTTGAGATTTCTTTTTTACATAAAGTTTTTACCTTTCCCTTATCCAAAATTGAGAATGGTTTAAAGTATCTTGGGTTTAATTTGAAACCTTGTAGATATCTCATTAGGGATTTGGATTGGTTGATAGCAAAAGTGGAGAAAAGGGTAAAAAACTAGAGTTTTAGGTGGCTGTCCAAAGGTGGAAAAATTATTTTGATCAAATATGTTCTTGAATCCATTCTGGTTTATTGGATGCAAATTTGGATCCCGATGACAGTTATTGAAAAAATAAGAAAAATTAGTTTTAATTTTTTATGGGCTAGTAAAGATGTTTTGTGGTTTACCATGAACTTCCTGGAGGTCTTTAGCAATTCCAAATTTTCTGGGAGGTTGGGGCCTAAAAATTCCTGTTTTATTTGCAAAGGATTTGGTTGTAAAGAGTACTTGGAATATTATCCATGGTAATGGGATTTGGGTTCAAATTGCAATTCAAAAGTATATCCGCCCATTATCATTGATAGATTGGATCAGAAAAGAAGAATTTCTACCTGCTAGAAAGCGGTATTATGGTCCTTCGATCTTATTGGTAACAATTTGGGTTGGAAGGTGGCAACGAGGTAGAGGTAGGTATTGGACTGGATCCATGGGTTGGCTGTCTTTGGAGACATATTTTACCTATTCAGTTGGTTGAAAGGATCCACTCCTTTGGTTTTTATTTTTTGAAGGATATTGGTTGTTTTGGTTTGAATTTATTCCAGGAGCAAGATTGGTTATCTGCTGATGCTGTTGGTATTGTGGATGAACATGATGTAGCTGTATGGAACAGTTATGTTGTAGTTCTTAAAACCAACAATACAAGGCTAAATAATTCTGAGGATAGTTTGGTTTGGATTCAATCTAAATCAAGTATTTATTCTCCAAAATATGGGTACAAACAACTCATTATGGATAAAAATGATGTGGAGATCAGTTGGTGGTGGAAGGCTTTATGGAAATTTAAATGTCCTCTCAAGACAAATTTTTTTCCTGGTTTTTATTGTTTAACAAGGCATTAACTTGGGATTTTCTTTGTAGGAAAGGCAAGGAAGGGCCGGGTAGGTGTTATTTATGTAAAAGTGATGGATAATCTAATTTACATCTAGGTGTGGAGTGCCCATACACAAAAGGGGTCTGGAAAGAAATTGAATCTAAGATCCAATTAAACAATTTATGGAGAGGTGAATCTATGGAAGTTTGTTTAAAAAATTGGTGTCTGAATAAAGATGTCAATGGTATTAGATCATTACCGCTTATTGTTTTGTGGTTTATATGGAAAGCAAGGAACCATAGTTGTTTTGAGGATTTTATTCTATTGCCTTCTCAGATATCTTCAATTTGTTTGGGAATGTTGAGATCCATTCCAAAAGGAATTATTTCTATTAAAACTAGATAGGTGGTTGTGGAATCTATTGACATTTCTTTCTCATGGGGCTATTTTGATGGCTCGGCTGCAGGTGATCCAAAAGTTTGTGGAACAGGAGGATTTTTTTTTTAGAGGAATGCTTTATTTCCTTTAAAGCTGGTCTTGGAAATGGAACTAATAACTATGCAGAACTTCTTGGTTTGAAATTGTTACTTAAATTGGATTTGGAGAATCATATTAGCAAATTACAAGTTTTTGGAGATTCTCAGCTTTTTATTAATTGGGTAAATGGTTTGTACATAATGCTTCTTCTTTGCTTTCTGAAGTTATCAGATTTTCTGGGATGCTGGATTCAGTGGTTTTCAAGCATATATACATGGAAAGAAATTCCGTAGTTGATGGTTTTGCAAAAGATGGTTCTATGGTTCAGGAAGGAGCTTGGATTATTATGAAACAATGGAATACAGAATATTCAGAAATTTTGTTATCCTTTTTATGGCTTGGTGTCTATGATACAGACTTTTGAGGAGTTGAACTTTGATATGAAGTTTTCTTTAGTTTTAGTTTAAGTCTTTTGACTGATACTTGTGGGGTTTGGAACATTTTCTGAGTTATGTTACAGACTTTGAGAAGATGAACCTGGTATATTTGATATGAAGTTTACTTCAGTTTATAGTTAAGTCTTTTGACTAATTTTGTCGTTTTGGGGTTATTAAGAGGTTTAAATTTTGAGCCTTTGGTTGTATAACAGGTATTTTTGGAGAAGTAGTTTTACTACTTTTTTTGAAATCTGTGAAGATTTTTCGTCATCATGGACAATACTTTTTTGGTATTATGTTCATCTGATGAATGAAATTTTTATATATATAATTTTTTTTTTTTGTGTGGAAAAAAAGGTATGAACGATATGGTTGAGTTCAAATGAATACAATCTAGTGACATACTTTAGTGTTGAATTTTCATGTTGTGCGTATGCAAATGAAATTTCTTGTTTCTTTTACAAAATGTCAATTAATTAGTAAAAACTCAAAGAATTTTTAATCATAATATTGATTTTTGTATTTCAAATACTATATTGGGATATAATCATTACATTAATTTTTTTTAGCATTTAAATAAATATATTATTAATTACATTTCTGATGATTTTGACAATGTAAATCATCTATTTATTTAGTGAACAAAGTAAAGTTTTACGACATTAGATAATGGAAAAGAATAAGAAACCCATTTTATTATATAATATTAAGAGACCTTTAATTATATAAAATGAGACAACAAAAAGGTCCATGATATTCAAAATGTCAATGAATAATTGTTACAGTTGTTGGTAACATGTCATCATCAAATTGGAACAATATGTCCACTTTAAACAACATGTTTGATTTTCATGACAAACATTCTAAAATGTAATCCTTGTAACATTCAACTTGGATGATCATCATTCATTGCTCTAACTATTGTCATTGTTTGAGCTACTTGCGTGCCTCATTTCTTCATCACTTGCATAAAGTATTGCACTTGGGTTATTTGGAATCTTTTGTTGGTTACTCGAATTTGACATTAAATTGGATTGAATTCATGTGCCCCTTCATGTTTCATATATAAACATAGAAATAAATTGTAGGTGAGTATATTTACATTTAAAGTATTATAAACATGATAATTTGTGTACATAAAAATGCATACCATAACAATAATGCCATCCTTTAAGATATCTTCTGTTGCTCTAGTTCGTTCTTTATTTCTTGCGAGTGTTATGTGCCATGAGAAATCATACATATAATTAAAGGTTTATTCTTGTTAAATTAATTATGAAATTAGGGGAGTTTAAAACAACATGGCTACTTTCAAATTGCTCAATTAACCATTGATGTAATCAAACATATACTCATAACTCTTAATCCAATGTCAATCAAATACTAGAATGACTCTTGTGTTAGCACATGTTAGAAAATATCAATGGAGGATTGTAAATCATCTAAAACATATACACCACATCAACTATAAAATCTTAAGTAAGGAAAACACATTAAGTACTTGCAAACTTTGTGATCAATTTTTTTTTTTGCGCGTGGTTCACAACCTCGACAATTAGTAGACGAGGCTTGCTACATCCACAATAATAATTCTAGGGGGATCACTTGAAAGGGCCTCACCATATCGGCTCCAGTTTTGTGAGCCTAAACCTGAAGGACATAGAGAATTGGATTCGTGAGAATTAAACCTTTGAACTCTACAACTATAGTATTGGAATCAGAAACTCCATCCAACTGAGCTACCCCTCGAGGATAATCCCCTTTTATCTGTTGAATTGCTTCCATTTCTTTTCTACTACATGAAAACAATTGAAAATTAATATTCCATGTGATAGTTAAGCTCTTTATACATAGAAGAAAATGATGCCATGCATGCATTTGATGCATATGGTTTCTAAGATGGTTCCTCGTGTGATGCAATTCTGTTTTTATTTTATCATCTCATTTTATGTTTTCTTTACATCCCTACTAACATGTTTCGTATATCACATGGATTTCACTTTGAATTTTTTTAATATTCCTAAAAAACAAAAACACAATAAAAAATCAATTAACATTTATATGAAAATAATATAGCAAAACTATTATTTTGATATTTTAAATGTTTCTTTTCTGTTATTGTATGATTTTGTTGTTGCAAATATCATAGGTCTCATTCTTAGAGTATAATTTTGTTGTTGCTTTAGAAACACATGTTGTACTTAATGTATAACCTGATTCTTAGAGTCATTGGCTTGCTTTTTGTATTGCAAATAGAAAAAACGTCTATATGTTCTTTCCCTTACATCCATCATAGTTTTATAAACCAAAGAGACCTAGTTCTATGATCATATCATCTTGTATCATGCATTTGGTACATTGTAAAAGGAGGTTTCCCTCTCGAAGAGGCTTATTATTCACCTCTTAATTGTATTCTCAAGGTGTTCAGTTACTCTCTACTTTTAATTTTATGATATTTTGGGAATTTGGTGCATAACATTTCATATTAGAGTTATTTTCACTGTAGCTTTTTTTTGGATATCTCAAACAATGCAATTTTTAGGAGCATCAAAAGACATAGTGAAGTAACCATGGTAAAAAATTTAGTTCCTATTTCATTATCTGTTTAGAGTTAATAGTCCGTGTAAGTTGAGGTTTTTGGATAACCAAAAAAATAGTCTCAAACATGTGTTCTAGGGAAAATTGTTATATCTAAAGCTTGAGATATCCAAATTGGGTGCCATTTTTTGCATAGGAAGGAAGACAAGCCATACTATTTGTGGTCAAACATAATAGAACATAAAAATCAGACATATGTTAGTCCATATGAGTTCTCTCTCCTGAAAGGGACAAAAAAAACAAGTTTTGGGAAAGTTACCTAACTTTCTCTTGGCATATCATAATTGCTTCAAACTTGTGCAATTGCAAGAAGACATACTAGGATACTACAAGATGCAATTTAAAACTCAAAGGGGATGATGTTTTAAAGAAAATCCAAGATCATGGTCGGTCATCAAGAGAAACTACATACTAGGGTTTTTAAATGTATGCTAACTTGAAAATCATAAATTTTGATTGCAATATCTGTTTTGGGTGATTTAAAAAATGCGATAAATAATAAATAAATAAAAATTCTAATAAATACCAGTGGGATCAAATGGAAAGAGGTAGATAAAAAATTAAAACTCCTACTAAACCTCTTGAAGGCTTATCCATAACACGAGATGAACATGATGATTTGGACTTTGGGGTGTCCAAGCTTACCAAAAGAGTAGAGAACATATAAACTAAAACTCTAAGAAAGATCGATGTAATTAATATGGTGAATATGGATGAATTCCAAGCATTCAAAGAGGATATCGAAAAGAACCTTGAAAACACGAGTGGGGTATTTCAAAAGGATATAAGCAACCTACTTAACCAAAGGCCAAATCCTCAAGGAGAGGATAAGCATAACAATATGATGAAGTCATAGTCACATTAGAAGCAAACTATATCATATTGGGGAACAAGATCCTTGAGTATTAGACACCTAATCACTCATTACTCCAAGTCAACATAATCATAGGTTCAACTTGGGACCAAGGAACTACTTCATTGTTAAAATTGATAAGAGAAAGTTTGATGGAAATGATCCAATAACATGGATTTTCCAAATGAAGCAATTCTTTGATCTACACTAAGTGCCAAATTTACAAAATGTAACTATTGAATCCTTGTACTTAGATCCTTATTAATTTGTATGATACTAATATCTTTGTGACCGTAAAAAGAACTCTATTGTCTTAGATCTATATTTATGGATGAATTAATATCAAATTAAGGGGATATTATGAGCAACACATTCTTTAGCCATTCAATAAATCTAAAGCAACAAGGTATAGTTGTAGAGAAATTTAAGTAGTTTCAAAAGTTAAACATTTTAGAATATAATTTATTACAGCTCTTTATGGGTACTTTAAAGGAAAGCATTCAATATGAGGTACGTCTTTTTGAGCCTAAACCATTGGATAATTCTTTTAGTTTGGATAGGAAGGATTAAAGTAAATATATGGACACTAGAAGGGCTACTACTAACACATATAGAGAGGGAAATGTCCCCCCCTCCCAGCCTCACTTAGCCTACAAGGTTGACTTCTTAGCAAGTGGAGGAAAGAGGAGAAAATGGAGTATGTTTCAATTGTGACAAAAAGTACAAGGGCATAAATGTAATGTGAAGAAATTATTCTACATAGATTATGAAGAGGAAGAAGATCCAGAACCAAATTAGTCTCAAGAGGTATATCTAGAAGCTGCTACTCCAACCATAGATTGCCATATCTTGGTTAGAATTATTACTCCTTAAACTCTAAGGATATAAATATATATCAAAAAGAAAAAGGTAACATTGTTGATTGATTTTGGTAGTACCCATAACTTCATTAAATGCAAATCATCTGAACTTCTCAATTGCTTTATATATCTAGCATGAGAATTTAAAGTAATGATTGTAGATGGAGGTACCATAAATTGTTCAAGGAAGTGCCATAGCATTAAGCTTATTACAGGGGAGTATTTATTGGATAGTCAAATGATCACAATCTAAATGGGTGTTGCTGATGTTATATGAGGGGTATAGTGTCTACAATCACTGGGAACAATGGATCTTACTTTTCATGGACTTTTCATGAGATTATCCTCAAAAGGAAAGGGAATTGAACTCACAGGTATTCCAAGGAAATACTTTATAGTGATAAGCTATAACAACATGAAAAATTGATAAAAATGGACACCATGGTGTAATTGTACAACCATGCTCACTAGATGTTCAAGCGTCTACACCCTCTATTCCAATGGATTCCCAGGAAGTCATTAACAACCATTCCAAGGTATTTGGAGATATGGATAAAGGTATTCCACCTACTAGATATCATGACCATGTTGTTCACTTACTTACAACCAGGAAGTGCGCTACCTAATATTAGACCCTACATGTACCCATATGCACAAAAGAGTGAGATTGAGAATATGGTTAAGGACATGTTAGATGTAGGCATCATTAAACCTAGATAAAGTGGTTTCTTAGTTCCAGTGGTGGGGGTTTGCATAATGGAAGGTTCATGGAATATGTTTCCAGATTATTTACATATTAATAAAATGGCTATTAAAGATATTTTTCCTATTCTTTCCATTGATGAATTCTTAGTTGAATTACAAAGAGAAATTTTGTTTATCAAGTTGGATCTCCATTCTAGATACCATCAAATTAGAACAAGGAAAGAAGACATTCTGAAAACAACCTTCAGGAAGGTCATTATGAATTTTTGGTGATGTCATTTGGCCTTACCAATGCTTCTTCCACATTTTAAAGCTTGATGAATTCTATTTTTAAACCTTTCCTAAAAAAAATTGTGTTAGTATCTTTGGATGATATAGTATTCTATAGAAAATCTTGGGAAGAGTATGTACAACATGTTGACATGGTCTTAAAACTATTTAAGGAGCACAAACAATATGCCAAGATTTCTAAGTGTTCCTCTAGGGTTTAGTAAATGGAATATTTAGGTCATAGTGTATTTCATGAAGGTGCCAAAGTGCAACCTAAAAAGAATTAAAGATATCATGGGATGGATAATTCCTAAAACCTTGAAGAATCCTATAAGATTCTTAGGATTGACAGGAAACTACCACAAGTTCTCAAGAATTATGGTCAAACAAAAACACTATTAACAAGGTTATTATAAAAGGAAGCATTCTTCTGGACTCAAGAAACAACCAAAGCTTTTGAAAAATTTAAAGTGATTATGTGTACAACTATGTGTTAACCATGCTTTACTTCACATAAACCTTTATTGTGGAATGTGATGTCTTAGGGAATGACATTGGTGCAATTTTAAAGAAAGAAGGAAAGTCCTCTTCCTTTGAAATTTTCTGACTTAAAGGAAAAAAATTTCTCAAACCAATTTATGAAAAATAGTGTTGACCAGATTGCATGCAATTAGGAAATGATGCCCTTACCTAATAGGAAAACACTTCAAGGTAAGAAAAATCATGATAGTGTTAAGTTCTTCTTTGACAATGATTATCTCTAGAAGAGAAACAAAAATGGGTTACAAAGATGATAGGTTATGACTTTGAAATAAACTACAAAAAAGAAAATAGAATGTGGTGGCAGATTCACTGATAAGAAAAATAGATGACATAAAAGGGCTTGCTTTGTGTTATTTTCATTATGCAATATTATTTGGTGGAATAAGAAAGGACATTATAGAAGCAGGATAAGAAGGCATGGAAGATAATTTAACAACTACAAGAGGACCCTATTTTTTTAGATAAATTTGTGTGGAAGAATGATTCACTATGGTAATAGGCTCACCTATGTTTATGTAAGAATTCTTAGCTCAAGCAGAGGGTCATTTTGGAATTGCACACTTCTCTTATATGAGGACATTAATGGTTCGTGAAAACTTACCACATGATCAAGAAGGATTTTTTGGGAAGGTCTTAAAACCAATGTCCAAAATTTTGGTGGCAGAATGTTGGTTTACTAACTGAATAAGGGAGAGAAAATAAATACACCAACTCTTCTAAAACCATTAGTGATACCAAGTGAACATTGGGAAGAAGTCTTAATGGATTTTATCATAGGTATACTAAATTTAG
Source organism: Pseudotsuga menziesii (assembly GCA_001517045.1). Lineage (NCBI taxonomy): Eukaryota > Viridiplantae > Streptophyta > Pinopsida > Pinales > Pinaceae > Pseudotsuga > Pseudotsuga menziesii. The sequence continues at coordinate 213,689 of LPNX010659594.1, read as the reverse complement.
AAAAAATACTCTCATCATAGAGGTAGTGGATTTACTCACAAAGTATGCCCATCTTGTCTCTCTTTTTCATCCTTTTAAAGCAAGTACAATAGTTGCATATTTCATGGAAATAGTTCATAAGCTACATGGAGTCCCCACGATTATTGTAAGTGATAGAGATCCAATTTTCAGTGGTAATTTTTGAAAGGAAGTATTTTGTTGTTTGGGCACTCAACTAACTAACAACTCCTCTTACCATCCTGAATTCTATGGGCAAACCAATATTGTGAACAAATTCCTATCTTCATTGCTTTGCATTTAATAAATAAACAAAATGGGTCAAATGGTTCCCCTTAGTAGAATGATGGTACAACACATATTTTCATACTTCATAAAAAAAGTCACCATTTATGGCTATCATCCTCCTTCCATCACATCATCCTTGAAAGAAAAATCTAAGATTTAAGCAATGGATGGTGACATAGAGCACCAACAAGAGGTTCTCCAACTATTGAAAAATAACTTGGTTATAGCACAAAATATGATGAAATAACAAGTAGATAAACATTGCAGTGAAAGGACATTTAACATAGGGGATCGGGTATTTTTGATGCTAAAACCATACAAACAGATGTCCTTCTAGTAACAAAATAATGACAATACTTTAGCACCCAAATAATATGGTCCTTATAAGGTATTGTAGAGGATTGGAAGTATGGAGTACAAATTGGAGTTGCCTCCATCTTCATGTGTACATCTAGTCTTCCACATTTTTTTCCTTGAAAATGTAATTTGTGACAAGATCCAAGTTTATACTATTTTACCAGAGATTGTTGCAGAAGGAAAATCAATACTCTAGAACCTGAAACAATCATTGACACAAGGATCAAGCAACTATGAAATCGAATATTTACTGAGTACCTCATTAAGTGGAAGAACTTTCCAACATAAGAGGCGACATGTGAAGATGAGTTCTTCATGAAGAAACAACTAAAGTCAATCAAGTGCTAAGAATAAAGGCTTGTTTGAAGGGGAGGGGGTATGTTAAGTCCTATATATTGTGACATTACATTTATATTATTATATTAGTATTGTCTTTATTGGTTGGCTAAGGCCTTAATTGTAATTGTATGGTCAGCTAGGACCTTAATTTTAACTGTACCATTAGCCATATGTTACATTATGGTAGCCTAACTACACTGTATGTGATAACAAGGTCAATGTTGAATGTGTTGAAATAATAATGGAATAATATATACCAATGCTATAAACACATAATTAAACATATTTAAGCTCACCAATAACCTTGACATGTGACCTATACAATTGAAAAATGCGTGATTAATAACAACAAATAGACACATAACATTACTAATCCAACAAAATAGCTATGAACCAACATGTTAGATGCCTTTAGAGATATGGAATACGTGAATATGAAGAAAAATAGATGATATCATTTCCTTGGGTTCACTTGTTGTCTATTCTTATTTCTTCAAAATTGTCGTTGAGCTACATATTTGGAGTTAACCTTACTATTAAGTTCTCAATGTCATTACAATTTACACCCATAATTTATGAATAACATTTTTGGTGTTTTGCAAAGCCTAGAGCGAAGGTTAAGATAAAAAAAATGATTGGCATTATGGTGAGGGTGGGATTCAAACACATTAACCATGGAAAGTGAATCCACTTCCAATTCTAATATTGAAAAGGATTTGCAATGCTTTTAACACATGGATTAAAGTGGGAATTTAGAATGATAACATTTCCAAGCTTCTTTGGAAATCATTAAGTGAAAATTAAAATGGTGTATATACCAACATGGTGGTAGGATTATGTAGGCATGAGGTGTGAGCATGGGCTATGTGATGGATTCAATATTGTGTAAGGGTACATCGTATCAGGAATAGATGAGAGACAATGAGAATGAATGTGCTTTTAGTCTTTAGAAGCCAAAGGCAAGTAGTGGGCATTGAACCCTAAGTCTTGATTATGATTCACTCCATCATAATCTAATATTGAAGGTACAATGATCATAGATAGTCAAGTGTTTGTAGTCTTAATCTCAATTCACATACATCCTCACGGTAATACTAAAAATAGAATGTTCATTAAACACCTAAGAGTAAGCAAGGAAAATTGTAATAATTCATACTTATTTAAAAGTGTATAAACGTGACGAATCTTACCAATTCTTAAATTCTCAACTATAAAATATTTGAAAATATTTTTCTAAAATTATTTCAATTTCTAAGGATTTTATATAGTTTACTTAATAATTTGGTGATTTTAGTGAAAAAGTTTTATCCCATCCAAACTAGGCAAACCAGGTTTCAAAAAATGCAAATTGGCCTAAATTTTTTCTTGTAATCGAAAGATTGATTGGTTGTTGAAAATGCCATCCTTGTTATTATCTTTCAAACATTTGAAAAATAAATAAAAATATAAGTTTTAAAAAAATAGCTTTTAGATATTTTTAAAGATGATTTTGAACTCCTTGAAAACTTAGAAATGTTTTATTTTTTAATCAATGATGAAGTAACAAGTGAAATTAGCAGCAAAGCTGCTTATACATGCCTTAAGAAATGGTTTAATCTAATACTTTAAAAATGTTTAATTTCATAGTTTTTTATACCTAGGTTTAATTTCATAATTTAAAAATGTTTTAATTTAATAGTTATCTATAGCCCAAATTTAATCTCATAATTTAGAAATGTTTTGATTTAATAGTTATATATAAGCCAACGTTAAAGTTAAATTTTGACATGAAAATAATTGGATAATAAATAAGAAGTCCTAAGAAAATGTCATTGTCATTTAAAAAAATCAAAATTGTATTAAATACTTAATGTTGAAGATATTAATTATGTAATAATTTATAGAGATTTTATAAAATTTGTATTTCTTTACTAACAAAATTTTACTAGAATAATTTTTTTTCTTTCTATTAACAATAAAAAGACTAAATAAATTATTAAACTTTGGTAAATATTTAGTATAATGTCAACTAATTAAAATATTAATCATCATATATTTTTTTCCTTAGGAAAAAAAGCTGATTGTATTAATCAAAAGCTACATACAAAAGTATGTATTGTTCCTGCTTCACGCAGAGGTTACATCATGAAGATCACATCATTTTTGATGTTTTTGCTTCTTCTGTAAATATCAGAACAAAAGAGAAAGCGCTGAGTTATAAGGGATTGTTATACGAAATTTCTCCATGGGGAGCTTCCTGCCAGAAAAGATTGAAAAAGACTGTATTTTGTTCTTTTGTGCGCTCAAGAAAAAACTGTAGTAGGTGCTGTCTGTCTGTTTGCTGTGAATGTTGTGACAGAGTCTTTTTTCAACTTGTAGCCACCTGTCAGGAGAAAAATTATAGGAGATTAAACTTCTTGTTTAAACCTAAAGTCCTGTCCAATTTTGTAATTGAACTACAAAAATATCTTTCTATTGTGGTAGATCCAAAAATGGCCTATGATAGTAGTCATAGACCTCTCTCCTTCTTTTCTATGATTTTCCATGTTCTCCATGCCAAGCTTATTCCTGCCTTTGAAAGTCTGTCCGCTTCCATGTTTCGCTCCTTGTAAACATGTTTGAGCGAAAGAAAGTCAAAATTTGCAAGGAGTCTGCTAACTTCTTCAACAAGTGCATCTAGTGAGGTGTTTTTGCATCTCTGAGTTTTATTGATCTAGTTTATTACAACCAGTGAGTCACCAAATATTTGTAAATTTCTATAGTTTCTTTCAATTGCGAGGCATAGGAGAAGCTTCAAAGCCATGAGTTCAGCATAATTGTTTGTTTCAGATCCCAAACCCATAGATATTTGAAAGTGGTGGTGTTGATTTAGGAAGAGAGTGGCTCCACCCCCACAGTTCGAGTTTTGAGAAGCACCATCAAAAAAGGCCCAAGGGATATTTTTGTCCAGCTATTCAGGAATGATGATTCTTGGATTGGGGCTGTTTTTTTGGGGGGGGAAGTAAGAAAAGATATCTAGTCCTTACCGGGCTAATTTTTTTGGAGAGCTGGCTTCTTCATGGAAGATAACTTTATTTCTGGCTAGCCAAATTCCCCACATGTGGAGAAGTGGAAGGGCTCTTATCTGAGTAGTTTGGGGTGAAGTTGACCAAATTTTCCATGCATTTTCCAATGTGGGGCCTTCCCATTTTGAACTGGGGGAGGTGAGATATCGTGACTGCTCCCAAAATTGCTTGGAAAAATTACAGTTTAGGAATAGGTGATTTGTGCTTTCCTCATTGTCTTTGCAAAGACTACACCAAGCAGGTCCTGCAATTTGTCTTTTCTAGAGGTGGTCCCAGGTGGGGATTTTATTTGCAAGAGTGCACCATGTGAAGATTTTTTCCTTCAATGGGCATTTGATCTTCCAAATACCTGCCTATCACCACTTCTGATTTTCTTGATACTGATGTAAGTAGGGTTGTTGATATCCAGTTTTAGGTGTGTACTGCCCATGTTGTGCATGCTCCCAAATCAACTCATCTGCTTTGTGAGTTATCCGAATATGTGAGGAGTGCAGGGCAAGAATGTATTGATCCCATGGCCTACACCATTGATCTGGTGGTTCTATATGTGTTATATATCCTGACTTTTCTTCCATCCTTGATGCCAAAGAATTGTTGAGTTAGGGTTTGTTATTTGATTCAGGTGAAAAAACCCCTTTTGGTGAATCAACTGTATTAGTTGTAATGGAAGTAAGTGATTTTGTGATCATCCTGGCCATGGATCCGCGCCAATTCTAACTTTTGTACCATCCCCTATTTTCCAGAATAGCCCTCCTGAGATGAGTGGAAAATATTTGCATAAAGCTTTCCAAATGATTGAGCGATTTGGGAGACTTGTGTTGCCCATGTCTCTGATCCAATCCAGAAGAGGAGTTGGTGATATGTATTTATGGATGATGACTTCTATCCATAAGCTTTGGGTTGAAATGAGCCGCCATCTTGCTTTTGAAGCCAAGGCCTTTGCAAAGAAAAAGATATTTTTTATACCCCATCCTCCCAGTGATTTTGGTTTTGCAATTTGGTCCCATTTTACCCAAGGGAGAAATTTTTGCTCTTTCTTTCCTGTCCATAGGAAAGTTGTGCAAATTCTCTTTGTCTTATTCAGAATTGACTTGGGAATCTATGCCAGTGCCATCCAATATACTGGAATTGATTCGAGGACTGATTTAATCAATACTAGCCTTTTGGCCCTTGAAAGCCATCTATTGCACCAGCTGTATTAATCTTGCACATTGATCTAGGGGCTAAACATCAGTCTCATCAAAGATTAATCAACAAATAACTCATGAAATGGTGTAATCAGTCTACAAAATGAGTAGCCGCTTTATATAATCAGATGAAAGAATGATAATACAATACAATGTCATGCTACAGGCATGAATGAATGAGCAATCCGAATCCTCAAGGAGGTCATTTGAATTGAATGAGTGAGTCTAGCTTAACTAAATGTAAGCCATAGTCAACACTCTAGTTAACCACTGATCAAAACCCTAATTGACTCAACTGAGCCCTAATTGAATTCGGAGTGCAATAAATGACTGAGTCTCAACTGAAAGAGATCATACACATGTCATAGCAAGCCAACCATCAAGTGCTAGTGCTTCAATGACTCCAATGAACCCCGATGAGGTTAACTGAAGTTGAACTGAACATCAGAAGTTGGTGGAGGCGCCCCTGTTGACTCCAGTTCATTAATTAATCATTAAATCATCAATTAAATGAAAGGAGGTGCCTTCACTACTCTTTTTAACTAATTGTAACCGTCAGTTAGTAATTAGGTGCATTAATATCACTCAGATCACCCCCAGAGTGCTCCAGTTAGCCTCCCCAAATGTAGGAGAAGGCTAAGTTAGCCTCCTTAACTGAAGGTAGGTGTGGGTGTGACTGGATGATGTCAATTAATGCTCCAATGATGTCAATTTATGTCAATAATACTTAGGATAGTGGTTTAACTAGGCCAATTTGACCAAAAAGAGTGTGTATGGTGGTAAATGTCTCCAACACCTCCCCTTAAGCCATACTCAGGAGGAGTTAGAAAACAAAATGCATAAAAAATCTAGGGCCCTAGTAACTATGGCCATATGTCACCCTGTACAATGCTGAAACTGAAACAATGCTCAAAACAAACTAAGCAAGGAAAAGAGGGAAAACCCAGTGGGAAACCCCCCTCCTCAAGATGAACACTGAAAGTAGTCTGAATCACCCTGATGAACTCACCCCCAATAGTGAACGGAGGTAAGTGAACTTCTTTTCTGAAAATCTCTTGGTGAAGATTTCTGCAATCTACTCATCAGTTGGGCAGTATTGCAGAATGATGGTCCTGTCATGCGCTAGATCCCTGATATAGTGCATGTGGATCTCTACATGCTTGGTCCTCTGCCTGGTAACTGGATATATGGAAATATTAATAGCACTTTGATTGTCACAAAAGAGGATAGTGGACAAAGTACTACCAAGATCAAGCTCTAAAAGAATGCCTTGCAACTAAATTGCTTGGATGCAAGCATTCACCACTCCTCGATAATTGGCCTCTGCTGAAGATAGTGCTATGGCAGCATGCTTTTTGCTAGACTAGAAAATGGGGCCACGACCAAACATGAATACATATTCAAAAGTATACTTCTAATCAATAGAATCACCTGCCCAGTCGGAATCTGTGTATCTAACCAGCTTTAGCTCGGAGTCTGCAGCATAGTGAATGTTGTAGGTCCTGGTTCCTTGAATATACTGGAGGATCCTCTTGGCTTCCTTCCAATGAAGATCATGAGGCTGCTGCATATATCTTGATACAACATTCATGGCATAACAAATATCAGGCCGGGAATGTGTCAAGTACAACAAGCTACCAATCAGTCGTCGATAGATAGTGCAGTCCATGGGAGGTGTGCTTTTTCCTTCTTCAAGGCTGATCCCTGAAAGGAAAGGGAATGGTGCAGGCCTACAATCAGCCATTTTAAACTTGACTAACAGGTTTGAAATGTATTTGGACTGAGTGACCATAATCCCATCATAATTTTGCTAAATTTCGAGCCCCAAAAATTGTTTTAGAAGCCCCAAATCACTCATTTCAAAGGCATTGTGGAGAGTAGTTTTGATGGCTGAAATGGAGGCAACTGTGCTACCTGTGATTAGTAAGTCATCAACATATAAAAAAATGATAATTAGATGACCATTAGACTACTGTAAATATACATTTGGATCTGATCTACACCTTTGAAAGTTTTGCGAGAGAAGAAAGGCATCCATCTTGGAATACCACTCTCTTGGGGCCTGTTTTAACCCATATAGTGACTTCTTTAGCTTGTAAACCAAAGATGGATTAGTGATATAGCCCTCAGGATGCTTCATGTATATCTCCTCATGAATATATCCATGCAAAAAGGCTGACTTAACATCCATGTGATGCACTTCCCAGTGCTTGGATGCTGAAATTGCCAAAATAAGGTGGATGGAGTCCATTTTTGCAACTGGTGCAAAGGTCTCATGGTAGTCCACACCTTGGAACTGAGAGAAGCCTTTTGCTACCAGACTTGCTTTATATTTGTAGGTGCTTCCATCAGCAGCAACCTTGGTCCAAAACACCCACTTGCGTTGAACCAATTTCCTTCTCGGTGGAAGAGAAACTAGCTCCCAAGTAGTGTTTTTCTGAAGAGAATTCATCTCTTCATCCATGGAAACTTGCCATCTCAGATCCTTCCGAGCATGATAGTAGGATTTTGGATCTGAAATAATCATCAAATAGCAAGTTTTGGAAAACAAATTATCAGGAGAAGAGAGCGTAATACCTGCTCTTTGGAAATCAGACCGGGTTCTCCTTGGATCATCCAGATTTCCAATATTGTCTCCTGCGGAGGAGAGTGTATGTTGGGCCGATGTAGGAAGATGATTTTGCACTTCAGGTTCTGATTTATCATCTAATTATTGCTGCACACTAATATCAGAAATCATAGGATCCAAATCAGGGTCATCACCCCCAATTTCATCATCCAAATATTCAGTAGAATAGGAAGGAAATTCAGCAGTTTTCTCCTTCACTAGTTCCACCTCTTGAAGAGGCTCGTCGAACTTGACACTTCTCTCGATGATAATATGTTTGGTATTGATATCTACCAGCTTGAAACCTTTAGATTCATCAAGATACCTAATAAATGGACATTCTATGGTTTGTAGTTGCAAAGCTCTTCTTTTATCAAGTGGAATCCGGGCCCATGTAGTGGGCAAAAACACCCGCAGGTTCGACACATCCGAATTGTGTCCAACGTATGCTTCGAAAGGGGTCTTCCCTTTCATAGATGAGTGTGGCACCCTGTTTTGAATGTATGCTGCAGCATGCATGGCCTCATCCCACAAATTTGTAGCATGCTTCTTGGATTCCAACATACAGGTGGTCATCTCCTTGAGAGACCGATTCTTCCTTTCCGCTACTCCGTTCTGCTAGGGAGTGTAGGGAATTGATTGTTGGACCTGAATACCACTTTGGGAGCATATGTAAAACAACTCATTACTAACATACTCCCCTCCATTATCAGATCTCAAGATCTTGATCTTAATCCCAGAGGCATTTTCGATCAAGGCCTTCAATTTAGAAATTTTTTCACATACTTTAGACTTCTTTTTGAGAAAGAAGACCCATGTGTACCTTGAAAAATCATCAATAAAAGTAAGAAGATACCTTGATCCATTCATGGATGTGACAGGAATTGGACCACTGATATCAGAATGTATCAGCCCCAATATGCATGTAGCTCGGTTTGCCTTCCGTCGATCGAACTTGTGCTCAGGTTGTTTTCCAATCACATAGCCCTTGCAAATTCCCGTGGATGCCTTGATGACTGGGAAGCCTTCAATGATGGATTTTTTCTGTAATTGATACAAATATTTGAAATTAAGATGGACAAACCTCTCATGCCACAGCCTACTAACCTCATTTCCATGAGTTAGCAGAGTGGTGGGCTTTGCATCCGCAACAAAGTGAGAGAACTCATAGGCTTTTGCATGATGGTTTGCAAGGCCTTTAGCAATGAGTTTCCCAGATGCAATTTATACTATCTCAACATCATTTGGGCTGAAAATAACTCTCTTAGGCACTCCTGTATACATCATCTGATAGACACTAAAGAGATTTGATGCCAGAGATGGTGCATACAAAACATTTGAAAAAAAACCATTTTCAAGATCAACAGTACCTTGTCCTTTTGAAATGATGGTGGAGTTATTTCCCATGTGGATGGGGATGGATTTGCTGATCTCCAAGGATGAAAAGGAGTCTATTTCAGCCATCATGTGGTTCAAAGATCCATAATCAATCAATATTTCTTTGGACTTCGAAGTGCTTGCCATGAGGGCATGACCTTTTTCATGCTGTGTTTCCCGATCTTGCTGATCTCGATCCTCTGAAAGCTCTCCAGAAGATTGATGTGATTTCTCTCAAGGAGAGAGGTTGCTTCATCAAGATTATTCTTCATGCAGGCATGTTCAGGGTGGAATCCCTTCCTGCAATAAGAACATTTGACTTTTTTCTTGCCATGGTCCCCTTTTTCTTTGTTCTTCCTTGAGCGGGAAGACTCATCATGCTGCTGGTTTTCAACTCTAGGTTTAGGAGCATCAAATTTAGTTTTTGGGTTCTTCTACTGCTTTCCTTTACCCTTCATATCTTTGGGCCCCGAGACATGGAGGGCTTGATCACAGGAAGATCTGATGATCCCCATCTGGACAAGCTTGTCATGTTCACTTGTTAGGGACTCAATGAAGGCATTGAGTGTAGGCATCTTCCATCCAGGGGTTGTGAGCTTCCCCACACGGAATGTAGAAACAAAAACTGAATAATCATCCCCAAGCTTGGAGAGTATGGTGAGGATGAGCTGATCATCCTCCTTCTCCACTTTGCATTGCTTCAAGAGTAAAACAATATGCTTGAACTTTGTGAAGAAATCATTCAGAGTATCGAAATTGGAGGGCTGGAGAGACATTAGTTCATTTTCAAGCTGGTAAACTCTCAAGTCATCATGCTTTCCATATAGAGTTTCAAATTTGTCCCATATTTCTTTTGGAGTCTTCAATCCCACAAGATGGAAAAGAAGATCCTAAGAAATAGAGAGGCACAAGAAACCAAAGGCTTCATCCTTCTTGTTCAAGAATCTTGATTTTTCTATGGCTGAACCAGGCTCATCTTTAGTGTCCATGGTGACTCTATAGAGTCCTCTGGAGCACAGCTGAATCTCCATGTCACCTTTCCATGAGTGGAAATCGTATGGAGTCAAAAGATCTACTGAGGAGGCCATTTGGATTTGCTGGAGTGAATGCTTCACCTGTAGAAAACCTGAAAATCACAATAGAAAGGGCAATGTAAGGTCGGCCAGGCTGCACATTTTAGGCTTTCATCACACCCAGCATAGTCAATCAAGCAAGCTTGATCAACAAGTTCTTTACTTGGGGTATTAAAGCCTTGGCTTTTGGTGCAGTGTTGGATTTTTGAGCTATTGCTCAATTTTCATGCAAAAATCTGTCAAAAAGCTTGTTTTTGAGAGATAGAGCTTCGTCCCCCTGTCCGCTCTGATACCATATTAATATTGCACATTGATCTAAGGACTAAACATCAGTCTCATCAAAGATTAATCAACAAATAACTCATGAAATGGTGTAATCGGTCTACAGAATGAGTAGCGGCTCTGTATAATCAGATGAAAAAATGATAATACAATACAATGTCATGCTACAATCATGAATGAATGAGCAATCTGAATCCTCAAGGAGGTCATTCGAATTGAATGAGTGAGTCTAGATTAACTAAATGTAAGACATAGTCAACACTCCAGTTAACCACTGATCAAAACCCTAATTGACTCAACTAAGCCCTAACTGAAGTTAGAGTGCAATAAATGACTGAGTCTCAACTGAAAGAGATCAGACACATGTCATAGCAAGCCAACCATCAAGTGCTAGCCCTTCAATGACTCCAATGAACCCCGATGAGGTTAACTGAAGTTGAACTGAACATCAGAAGTTGGTGGAGGCGCCCCTGTTGACTCCAGTTCATTAATTAATCATTAAATAATCACTTAAATGAAAGGAGGTGCCTTCACTGCCCTGTTTAACTGATTGTAACTATCAGTTAGCAATTAGGTGCATTAATATCACTCAGATCACCCCCGGAGTGCTCCAGTTATCCTCCCCGAATGTAGGAGAAGGCTAAGTTAGCCCCTTGACTGAAGGTAGGCGTGGGTGTGACTGGATGATGTCAATTAATGCTCCACTGATGTCAATTTATGTCAATAATACTTAGGATAGTCGTTTAACTAGGCCAATTTGACCAAAAAGAGTGTGTATGGTGGTAAATGTCTCCAATAAGTTGTTCACTCTTATTTCCAATTTTTCTAGCAGCCAGTTCCAGTCTTCTTCTTGTAACAGTTTGGTTTGAGTCTAAAGCCTAGGTATTTGATTCCATCATCTAAGTAAAACTGCTGGTATGGAAAAAGATCATGAAAAGACCTCAGGGCTTCCTCTTCCAGATTGAATGTTGTGATTGAAGATTTCTAGAGGTTTATTTTCATACCTATAGCTCTACAAAACAAATTTAGGATTTCTAAGAGTCTTTTCACTTCCTTGATTGATCCATTGTAGAAAATGAGAATATCATCTACGAACAAAAGGTGTGTTATTTTCAATATTGTGGCAATCTTGATTCCTTCGAAAAGGCCTCTCCTTTTTGCATCTATACATGCTCTACTTAGACCTTCTGCAACTAGTAAGAAAAGAAGAGGGGAAAGAGGGTAGCCCTGTCTTAAGCCTCTTTTAGAGTGGAAGAAGTGAGATGCTGCTCCATTGATGGGAACTGCAAATGAGGCAGTTGTGATACAAGCAAAAATCCATTTGATAAAGGAATAATTGAAACCAAGACGTGTGAGTAGCAGCCTTAGGTAGATCCAGCTTACTCTGTTGAAGGCCTTGGAGAGATCAATTTTAAGAACAACCCCATTTGCATTAATCATCGTATTTGTTTGAATAAATCAATAAATATTTTTTTAGAAATAAAAAAAAGTCAATATTTAGTTTCATTAATATGTTAGTTTATGCAATGTGAAAAAAAACTTAATTGAATATCAAAATAAATATTTGAAAATTTTAGTTTAAAATTTTTATTGAATAAATTTATATAAAAAAATATTATAATATGTTAAAGTTTATATAAAACATTGTATCAAAATAAAAGTTCTATATAGTGATATAGCTATAGTTAATCATATGTGATTGTCACATCTATCAAGATCAGTCATTATGACTTTATTAATAAACAAGACACTTACGTTATTAGATTTTATTTCTAAATTTTTACAGGAAAAATATTATAATATATTGATGTTTATATATATTTAAAAAAGTTTATTATATTTAAATAAAAGTTGTATATATTGATATAGCTATAGTCAATCATTGTCATGTGATTGGCACATCTATTAAGATTATTCATTATGATTATTTTAATAAACAAAACACTTGGTACTCTTATATATTTTTAATTTTAAAATATTTTTTAATATCTAGCCATTTCGTTTGCACACTAAAAGAAATTAGTCAAATAATTAAAATAAACCAATCATAAAATAAAAAAAGGTATATTTTAAAAAATAAAAATATAATTTTATTTTTAAAATACTAATTTAATATATGAATTTTATGAAACATATATAAAACTTTTGAAAAAGTATTAAATTAATTAAAGTCAAAACTATTGTTTAACTAAACGATAACTACATACCTATTTTAGACAAATATAAAAAACAAATATTACTAAAATAAATTTGAAAAATAGCTTTGTTTATAAAAAAAAGTGTCATAAACCTCTAAAGACATTGATTCAGGATTGAATAGAAAGGTCAATCATCATATGGGTAGACCTCTAAAGACATTGATTCTAGGATTGAATAGGAAGGCCAATCATCATATGGGTGTGATCAGGCGGACCTTGTTGTTCGACAAAATTGTTAGAAAGTTTGATAAAGTAAATAATATGTCTTAAAATTTTATGAATTAAAAATTCTAACATTTTTTAAAAGAAGTGTTATGTATATTTGATTATAGGTTTTGAACTTGAGTAAAGACAATTATAGCATACGACTCCAACTACTCAACATACAATAAACTTGTGAAAGTGTACATGACATTCATTCAACATACAAAGAGTACTTTTCCCGGTGAGCAAAGCCTTGCTTAAAGGGAAGAGCTCGTTAAGAAAATCAATAAGGTTTACGTAAATTCAATTGAGTAAATGAGAACTCAGATATGTAAGGGGAAACCCTACAAGAATATTTATCGTATGATAGAAAAACCTAGTCATTGTAAGAACAACACATGGAAATTCTCTGCATCCCAGTGGACTCCACAGACAAATTGGCCATTTACGCATGGTAGGTTACTTGACTAGAGTAAAGATCGCCACTTGGGCAAAGGTGCTTCTTTAATTGTGCCATCATAGAAGTACGAGAAATATTTTGTATTGATATAGTTTTCAAAGATAGTTGCCATGACCCCTTCAGTAGGTAGTTGGTTTTCAAGGTTGAGGTATGGTAAGAAATTAATGACAACCCGATATTGTGAGCGACATGATCATTTAATCGACTTGTAGATAAGTCAACGAAGTGAACCACCTTTGTTCCCTGAACTAAATAGAGATGGTAAATACTAAATGATGCTTGTATTTTAGTAGTTAAAGATAGGTGATAAGTAGGAGAAATGCACAATAGTGGATGAGGCTTGTATTTTAGTGGTTAAAGATGGGCAAGCGAAATGAGGCTTGTATTTTAGTAGTTAAATATAGGTAGGTGTTGAGGCTTGGAAACATCCCAGGTAACAACAGTAGGGATTCTCCTTAACAAGCGTTCCCAATTAGCTCGTTATTATTTGGCATGGGGAATCTATCCGGTTTACGGTCCGGCTACCGTAGGTCAAAAAATGGTTAAAGCTTATTTTACCAGTTGTGGCCCGGTCCACCGTTTAAGTGTATTTTTAGTTTTTTATGTTTATGTATGATATGCAAGTGCCTAATTAAGTGCACTTGCTAGAGAAAGCGAAGAGTGCACAATGTGATGCGCAGGTTCTTACCTCTCGTCTTACCTAGTTCACTTCTAAATCATAAACAAAGAACAACTTATACTAATGCTAACTAATTCTATCTAATCTATCCCTAGGGAGCAATATTGTATTTAATGATGAGTAATGTAATGTAAAACGTGCATTTAGAATATTACAGATAGTTGTTCATATTCAGAATACATGAATATAAGTAGAACGCCAAACAAAGAGATAGCTCATTGTCAGTTAAAACATTCATTACTCAAATATACTACGGAGGTCTCACAGAAATAAACAGGAAAACATTCATTACTCAAATATACTATGGAAGTCTCACAGAAATAAACAGAAAAATATTCATAACATGAAATAATTTGTAAGTTAGAACGATCTCACAATTCATAGAAAAAAGCTGAAACAGAAGTAGTTCAACATTCAACCAATCTATGGCAAGCATTTGAGACTTTAGAGTGCCTTCTCCAGCAGAAAATATAACTTCTTTATTATAAGAGGAAGTAGTTTTTCTTACAATAACTTTTCAAAAATATAGCATGAAAAAAGGTCCAATACTCTATCGACTTGATCTCTATTTATACAAATTCAAAAGTCTCTTGGTCTCCCTTGCCCTTTGGGCTTCTTTTACAAATCAGTTACAAAAAATCCTTTGTTTTCTAGTGGACTCGCTAGCTTAGGAAAATATTACAAACATATATTAATAAAACAAAATACTAAGTGGACCCAGCCACATCATTTATGATTTCTTCCAAACATTATGATCTGTCGCTATGGTCTCAAACCTTGATGGCTCTAGGAATCAGATAGTGACCTCATGTTTGGTAGCTTGGGCTTTTATATTTGCCTCTCTGGCTAGACTCAAACGAAGTTGATCTTCTAGTAAATGATTGCTCATTGCTGCTTGGGCTATTAAAATTTTCAACACCTTCTCATCCAAACCTTTTACATGTTGAATACCTAGTTCATCCTCCTACCATCTGACCTGCAATTGCTTTAAAAAACCTTCATGATCAGGCAATTCTTCTAACCTTCTCTTTGCATATGTTTGACAACGATTGTAAGTTGTGAGAACTTTTCTGCATAATTTTGTACAAACACCTTTAATCCTCCGGACTGCCTTTATCAATTCCTCTACTACTTTACTCCCAAATTCAATTAGTCATACTCCAGCTTCACTATCTCTAAGTCCTTGATGGGTGCATCAGCTGGAGGTTCCTTGGTTTTTTCCAATCAAGTCAAACGTCCTTGTAGAATTTCCAGGATATCCTGGGTCCTGTCTAAAAATTAAGAAGCTGTACTCACAATTTCCTCCAACCTTGTCTCTACTTGCTGAACTTTCAACATCTCCTTTGTTATTTAAAGCTGCATTTGATGAATTTTACTTCTAAGTGTGAGAGCATGCTTCTTCAATGGCTCAATATCTATTTTTTGCTCATTCCCTGCTTTAAATAAAACTTCTAGTGAAGCTTTCTGGGTCTCTAATGTTACTACTTGGGTTTTATAATGATTGGATTTCCCCTCAGCATTAGTCTTCTACAGCTCTAATTCTGCCACTTTATTTTCCAGAATTCCTTTCTCTTTATTCAATTCTTCCATTGATGATTTCAGACTGTCTCATTCTACTTCTAAGATCTGATGTCTTTGCTGATGTCTTTCAAACTCTGACAAGGTGGCATCATATTTTCTTTTGGGCTCTCTTCCTACCTTTTCTTCTTTCCTCAACACTTCTTTCATTTCAGCCATATTTCCTTTGTATTGCTCAATGTTTTCCATAAGCCTGTCCACATTATGAGCATTTGCATAGGCATTTGCGATGCCCATAGAAGCTAATTCCTCAGGGTGTTCTTCTACATTTTTCATGACTGTTCTCTCCGTCACTTTAGTGACCGTTGGTTGAGCTCCTACCTTCAAATTTTTCTCTGTCCTCTATACAATAGAATTCGTTTTGGGATCAAAACAAATATCCTCCAAACATGTTATATCGGATTGATTTGAAGGTGTAAAAGGTACGAGTCCCATTTTAGCTATGGGCACATGAATTCCTGTTAGGATGCTGCTAGATGTGGCTGGTAGGTTCTCTAGATTAGCCCACACAGGGATTTGTTCTGAACCTCCACCACCTTGAACTTCATTAGTATCCTGGCCTTGCCATCCTGTATCTTGCATGCCTTGATCAGAGCTTGAAACTCCTTTATCCAAATCCTTTTCCAACTTTGCCATTTTCTTCAAAACAACCTCTGTGCTCTTTCTTTTAGCAGCTTCTCCCTCATCCTTCTATGCCTCTTCTGCCAATAACGTTTTTTCCCTTGCTGCAAGCCTACGAGTGCTTTCTTCCTGAGATTTCTTTGTAGCTTCCTCATCTTCTTCGTCTATCTTGGGTTTATTGCTGCTACTTCCTTTAGCACCAAAAGCTTTTCCTTTTAACCTCTTGCTCAAGGCTTCCATACTATAGACATTTCTAAATACTTGCTCTTCTTTGTCTATGTAATCTACATACTCAAAATTTACTTTGTGAGCTACCACCCTTCCTTGTGAATCATTCGTATGGAATATTTTCTCCCCAAAGTGGAAAATTCCTAGCTCTTTGAAAAAATTCAGAGCGCTTTTGACTTTGTTAAGCTTGTAACTTCCCACGTAAAAGGGTACTGGTGGGAAAAACGCTTTCTTGATATCGAACAAATGGATTCCAAAACCATCTAGGAATACCTGTCTGACTGCCTCCTTCAGTACTATATAGTATGTGGCATACTTGGGCAGTAATGAAGGTGCTCTGTTGCCTCCATACATTCTCAGGTAAGTGCCCTCCTTGGTGAAAAAATATTCACCAAATTCTTTTATGGACTCTACTGCTCATTCCGATAGACATGGGCAATATTCTAAAAATATTAACCTATAAAGGGGCCTTATGAATTATTCACAAATTAACTAATAATGACTATGATATCTGTGGGCTCCCATAATCTGGTATGCAATGTAAATAGGAGCCTTCCCTTCTACCCATACACAATTCAACTTCTCAAACCGGTGCTTATAGAGTATACAATCTATCAAGAAGGACGACATAAAAAATTTCGATTTGCTTTGCTTTAGGCCCTCCTGAGCTTCCCTGATACCTTTGGATACGTTTTTAGTAGCAACATCCACCCAGTTAAAGACTGTTCCCTCCATTGCCACATAATACATGAGTGGAATCCACCCAAAATTGTACGTTTTTCCATCACACCTACCATATAGCCTGCTTAACATCAATGCTATTAATCTGAATGGGGTTCGAAGAATAGTTGTTTCATACTCTCCTGAATGCTTATGTATGAAGGTTTTTCCCTCAGTCATCATCCCCTTCAATGTGGTGGTATAGTCAAACTTAATACTCTTGACCCAATATGTGGTCACACTTATTTATACTTCTGGGAGACTATACTCTTTTTAAATGAATGTCGGTGCAAATGATGTAATTGACTTACCTTTTTCATCATTGATTATCATCCCCACAGTGTCTATTTTTGGAAAAATCCAACCAATGACCTCTGCGCAGGGGAAAAACTCTGGCCTGGTGGCTATCTTGGTTAACCCAGACCTCAGAATATTCTCATATAAGGCAAAATCCCCCAATCCAGCTTCTGGCACTTTCTTATCAACCCTCATAGGGTATATCTGGCCCCATTTCAACTTGGGCTCTACCCCTGTAATCGCTTTAGTGTCTTTGTATACGATCTCAACCTTTACTGTAGGCAAGACTTCAACAATATCTATGTCAGAATCGCTCTCAACGATTTTGAGCTTCTTCCTTCCCTTGTTTGGCATGGTTTCGGCAACAAACAGTTCCTGCAAAACAAAAATTGTATTAGCACCCAAATGATTAATGTAAGCAAATTCAAATATACATATACATGATTTGAGTAGAAAAAAATATAAAACTTCTTTACCCTGTTAGTTCCTTCCATTGGAAACAACACTCTGACCGACTCAGGGTTACGGCTAAAAACAGACTCCACTGAACTGCGGGCACTACTACTGAAAAAACACTCCAGACTCTACTTTTAAAATAAATGAAACCCCCAAATGGCCCTAACTCTCTCACAGTCACGTCGAGGCTTTGAAAAACCAAGAATCATGGCGACGATGCCTTAGGGAAAAACAATGCCGCAAATCCCAAAGGATTTTCAACCTACGGGCTTTGCATGGAGAAAAAAAAATGCAACCTAGGCAAACACCCACACGTGGGTGGCCGACTGTATCCATACTGGTGTGAAGCTCGATCTTCTGAGAAATCATCTCTGACCTAGCAAAATGGGTAAAAAACACTCTTGAACATGCATAAGTCCTATGTATTTAATAGAGAAAAAAATACACCATGACAGCCTGACCAAAAGAAACAGGAGATGAAAACCCCCTAAATACCCGACCAAAACTGACCACCAACGACAACAGACAGCTGCAAACCCTATGAATCATTTACTAGGAAAAAAGGTGAGAAAAACTACCTATCGATCAATGCTAGTGCCACGTAGCTAAGAAATATACTGACGCGTACCAGCCACGTGATCCTCACCGCAGAGATCGTGCAGACAACCTCAAACAGGAAGCATTCTTCCAAGCTCACCCACTCCGTAAAAACCACAAGGTAAAAGAAACAAGTGAAGTGGGAAAATAAAAAGACGTTTCGGGAGGTAAAACCCCTAACCCTTGCACGTGTGATCCCCAAGAGACTGATGGTGCTGAACAATAACGGGCCAAAACACATAAGTTATCATGGTCATTCATCCGCAATGGCGGCTCAAACAAAAAAATTCATCCACAACAGCGGCCCAAAAACACAACACACCTCCACTACAATACATCGGACTATACCTCTACACAAGATATGTAGGACACCCGCCGTAGCGGACCAAACATGAAGATACTTCTGCCGTAGCGACTCCCGGACGCCAAATGAGATGAACCTCGAAGTCCGCTATTATAGCGGGCAAGACTCACGAAACATTCCGCCGTAGCAGGAGAAAAACAACGATTGCTTGTGAGAAAGGAAAAAAAACTTGCTGTAGCGGCTCACGACTATGGAACACACCCTCTGTAGTGGCTCACAGGGAAACAAATCGAAAAACAGTCAGAAATCTGCCACTGTAGTGAATGCAAAGTGAAAAGCGCATCGACATAGCGGGAGCATGCAGACATCGATGGATAAAACAAAATGATAACCACCGTAGTAGCCCAATCATGAAACTCTTCCTGCTATAGTGATGATGATGGAAACAATGATCTGACACTACGGTTTGCAAACTGGGAATGGCTCGTCGTAGCATCTTGAAATCAAATATGAGCCCACTGTAGCGGCTCAAAATTGAGAAACCGTCTGCTGCTGCAGATAAAAAAAATAGACTTTATTTCTTGGTAAAAACGAAATCTTCTGAAAGTTCATGATGGACAGGAAAAAAGAAAAAATCAATCAAAGCAAAGGCAATTAATATTTTCAAGGGGGGCCGAAAAATATAAAAAATATTTTTGGGGAATGTTGCAGCAACAACAATTGGCGATTAACTAGTGGACCTAGATCTATGAAAAACTGACTTTTGAACAACAACTGCTCTAAAATATCCTATTAGATTATTTTATTAGATTCCTTTAAGATTCCTAGATTTCTTAGAATACAAGATTTATGAACTTTTCAGCATTGATTAGGGTCCAATGGGACAAGAGAACCAGGCTTTCCAAGTCTAGATAACTCTTCTAAGGCCAAGATATGAAGTATATTTTACCTCTGCCTTTGGATAGCTTCCAACTTAGACACCACAGGATTGTAACAGATGGTGAACAGATATATTCGTTTGTTCCTCATTCCCATGCCATTTTGCATTCTTTTGATGCTTCTTGATTTTTGTCCTTTTGAGTTCTCCCTGAGTGCTTTCTTTCTAAAATTTGGTTCAGGTTTTTCTATCCATAGTGTCCTTTTGTGTGGGAGATATTTTGATTTCAACTGACGGACGGAGAAGAACTTTCGAGCAATTTTATTCAAACTGATTTTGTTCAATATGTATTTTATATATATGCTTTCTTCCTCAGAGATTATGACTTCTTTATCCTTTTGGATTTCATTTGTGGCATGGGATCATTTAAATATAATACAACTGCTTACCCTGCTTCCTCTCCATGGGTCTTTGCCTATTAGCCTCCTAGGAAAGACTTTAGTGTGAAGTGAATGGAGCCTCAAAATAATATTCTAGACTTCTTTGACCTTAGTTATTTTACAGGGATTAAACAAGACTTCAATGTGTTCATAATCTATTCAAAGAATCTGTTAATCTTAAAGGATCCTTAAGCATTATGTATGTGCAAAAAGCAAGCAGTCTCCAGTCAAAGATTTTAGTTGATCTAGAAATCTGATGAACTCCACAACCAAAAGTTGTGTTGGTTTATTGAAAACAAAAATATAAGAAATCAAATCTTAAGCAAACAAAATGTAAATCAAGGAGAACTAATCTAAATAAAGCAAAGATGAAAACAATCAAACATTTTATTTATGTACAAAGAAAACTCAAAATCATTAAGAAAAATACTGTTTGAGAACTAAATCGTTTAATGACAAGTTCTCTTCCCACCCCTGTAAATCTTGCAATTTGTAAGTTGAGGGGCCTAACTTTTATGCAATCTAAAAAGGGCGTATCCATAATTGCTGAAATTTAGTGTGCTTTCCTTTCTCATAATGCGGGTGGTCCCACTTAAGAACCAAATCACCTACTTCAAATTCCCTTTTCCCGGATTTGTGTTTATCAAATCATCTCTTCACCGTCTCTTGTTGATGTTTAAACCTCTCTCTTGCTTTGGATCTAGACTCCTCTAACTTTAGCATATTATGGATTTGGATTTGCAGAACTTCATTGTTAGTTCCCTTAGAGTCTTGGGCTAGTTTAGAGGATGGTAACAGAATATTAGGAGGCAGAATAACTTCTTTCCCATAGATGAGAGTGTAGGGTGACACACCCAAGGAGTTCTTGGGTGTGACTCTATCAGCCCAGAGTGCATTAGGAAAAGCTAGGTGCCAACTCCTTTGATTTTCCATGACCGTTTTCTTCAAAATCCTAACGAGGTTTTTATTTGTAGATTCTGCCAAACCATTTCCCCGAGTATAGTAGTTAGCAGAATAGTGTAATTTGATTCCTTTTTCATTTGAAAATGCAGTCAATTTAATAGATGAAAAATATGAAGCATTATAAAAAATCAGGGAACTTGGAACCCCAAACCTGGTCATAATATGGTCTTGCAAGAAGTCCATAACTGCATCTTCATTCACTTTCCATAATGGAATGGCTTCTACCCATCTGGGGAAATAGTCTGTTGATGTTAGGATGTACTTATGCTGCAATGAAGAATTTGGATTGATCTCTCTAATAATGTCAATTCCCCATTGCTCGAATGGTTCTGAAATAATAACTTGTTTCAAAGGTCCTGCTGCCTTTGCTTGTCTTCCACAGCTCCTTTGACAAGTATCACATTTCCTGACATGAGCGTGAGCATATTTAAACAAAGTCAGCCAGTAATACCCAGCTCTTAAAATCTTGTGTTCTATTGTTTCTCTTGAGAAATGACCTCCAGCAGGTCCATCATGTAGATCTGCCACAATCTTATTTGCATCTTCACATTCCAAGCATCTAAGAAAAACTCCATCGTAGTTTTTTCTAAACAACACTCCATCAATAATCTGATATAAGGATGATTTTAGACGTAATTCTCTCCTTTGCTTGGGATTCCAATGTTTCGAAAAATCTCCTTCTTGAAGACAATGAATTAAATCTCTATACCAAGAGTCTAGAGCTATGAATAAAGGACATACATCCACCATGTGTAATTCAGCTTCATTATCCCAATTGTTATCTTCATTGTCTTGACTCTCATCCATCAATTTACAGAGCCCTTGTCCATTAACTATGGTTTCTGGTTTGAATTCTAGATCGTACTCTTGCAAGGTAGTTACCCAGTTACCTCTTCTTTCTCCCAACTCTTTTTGTACAAAAAGAGATCGTACTACAGGGTGCAAAACTATTACCTTGGTACGGTTCTTAAGTATATACAGTATGAATACTTGACCACTTTAAAAACTGCATAGGCTTGCTTATCAACTACAGGATAGTTTAATTCAGCCCCTTGCAGACCAGTGCTCATAAACGATATGGGGTACTCATCTCCCCCTTCTTCTTTCTGTGTAAGCATCACTGCTAATGAATCATCTGAAGCAAAAGTGTACAAGATAAAATCCTTTTCGAAGTTGGGACTTTTAAGTGATGGTGCATGAGCTATGGATGTCTTGATCTTGTTAAATGCATCCTTCTATGAATCAATCCACTTGAATTGAACACTTTGCTTGACCATTTATTGCAAAGGTTTGACTATTTGAGCAAAGTCTCGCACAAACCTCCACACAAAATTGTTTGTCCCCATAAAAGACTGCATACGGGTAAATGGATCTGTTCTATTGCTTTAATTATCTCTGGGTCTATTGAGATCCCCTTTTTCGAAATAACATGACCCAATATCTTTCCTTAGGTAACAGTGAACACACATTTCTTAGCATTTAAAGAAATGCCATATTTTCTACAAC
This sequence comes from Pseudotsuga menziesii, assembly GCA_001517045.1. Classification (NCBI taxonomy): domain Eukaryota; kingdom Viridiplantae; phylum Streptophyta; class Pinopsida; order Pinales; family Pinaceae; genus Pseudotsuga; species Pseudotsuga menziesii. The sequence continues at coordinate 191,009 of LPNX010659594.1, read as the reverse complement.
GTTCAAAAATCTGTTTCAAATGAAACGCATGTTCTTCTCTCTTCTTAGAAAATATCGTAACATCATCCAAATAAACTACAACGCTCCGACCAATCAGAATGCAGAAAGCTATATCCATAGCCCTTTGGAAAGTTTCTCCAACATTAATGAGTCCAAAGGGCATTCTCCTATATGAAAAAGCCCCCCACTTGGTTCTGAAGGTGGTCTTGAGTCTGTCTTCTTCTGCTGCTAGCACTTGGTTATAGCCTGAGAATCCATCTAATAGAGAAAATAGTTCAGAACCTGAGACCATTTGTAATATCCGTTCCATGGGTGAGACAGGGTAATTCTCTTTGTCGGATGCATGGTTTAGATTTTTTAAATCAACACAAAGTCTGATCTCTCTAGACTTCTTGTGTACTGGCACCAATTTTGAAACCCATTTTGAATGTCTAACTTTGAATATGATCTTAGCATCAAGAAGCTTCTTCACCTCACTTTGAATTAGGGGTTCTAGTTTGGGATGCATATTTCTCAGAGGCTACTGATAAGGTTTGACTCCAACTTTGATTGAAATAACATGCTGTATAAGTTTGGTGTCATAAGTTTTGAGGTCTTCGTAGGTCTAAGCAAATACATGTTTGTATTGTCTGAATAAACTGATGAATTTACTCCTCTCCTTGGGTGAACAACACTTCCCCAAATTCACATATTTGGGTTCATCCTCTAACCCTAGATTTATCTACTCAAATTGCAAAGACGAACTATGTGTCTTGACATTTGCTAGTTTTCTAAACTTGTTGTCTAGATCAAACATCTATTCCAAAGTTCGGACTCCTTTAGGAATAAAGTTTACATTCTGGAGGTCTTCTTGATGTTCTTCATCGTCTATTATGGATCCCTTGAAGGGTTCATCATTCATTATATTTGCTGATCATCATCAAACACCCTTAGATTGGTGATATTGTCAGGAACAGAAGGCCCGAAAAACAATTCAATTGAACATCTGTTATTTGTAGGTACCAGCCTTGAAGCTAAAGTAGCTAACAAATCAACTGCTGCATTTTTTACTCTAGGGATTGAAAAGATATTGAATGCATAAAAATTTGTTAATAAATCCCATACTTCATTTTGATAAGCTTTCAAATGTGGTGATATGCAATGAATTTTGTTTCAAACTTGTTTAACAATGATTTCGGAATCTCTGTACACCTTTAGATTTTTCACTTTTAACTCCATTGGTTTTTTCAGTCCCTGTACTAATGCTTCGTACTCAGTTGTGTTATTAGTGCACTCAAATTCTAATCTACATGAAATAAAATATTTATTTTTCTCTGGATTGATCAGACACAACCAGCCCCTGATCCTTCCATGGTTTTGGAACTATCAAAATAAAGAATCCAAAATTTTTGTACTCCTACTGAATTTGAACTACTAACTACATATGAGACTAACTCTACTATATTACAATCAATCTTATCAGCCCATGAAAGCTGAAGGAAATCGGGCTGGATATTTGATATGTTACTGGCTTCTTCGGCTTGGTAATTTCCCGGTTCAAGCTCAAAAAAATAGTTTCCCAGAACGGAATTAACTGGTACATTCTTGCCTTCCAATTGAGTTACGCTGTGTTTCATTTGAGGTTCCCTTAATAATTTTATTTGATTCTGAAAACCTTTATAAGGTAACCATACATGTGACCAATATGATGCAAAATATCCCTCCAATTTTTCCGCCTAATCCCTGCTGAAAACCAAACCATATGTGTTCGGGATATCTACTACAACAATGTCTATATACTGATAGACCCTCTCATCTGCCGATAAACAGATCAAGACATCTTCAATTTCTCCTATCACTTTCATTGCAGTCCTATCCAATTGGATAACTTGGCCTGTAGTTGGCTTGGGTTTACCAATTATTTGCTTACAAACTGAAAGTGGCATGACATTTATTGATGCTCTAGATTCCACCAAACAGTTATGCACACTGTAATTGAAAATTTCAAAAGTAAGTAGGAATACTGGATTTTTGTATTTAGACTTTCCTCCTATACTTGCCTCACCAATCTCTTCATCTTCTTGGTTATCATTCTAAGGTTCCTTCATAGGTGTCTCAAGTGCTTTCAACAACTTTTCTTTTTGTTGGGGTAGATTAAACATTTCAAACAAAGAGATGTTTGCTTTAGTATTTTTAATATCTTCTACAATGCCATATCCCATTTCATGTTCATTGGTGTTCTTCTTGACATTCTCAACTTTGTTTTCTGTAGACTTCTTAGGTATATTGACTGACTTGGGATTCTGGCTTGTGATGACAAACTATGGTATATTAAATTTTTGAGAATTATTTTTTATCTTTTTCATGTTCTCCTGAAGTTTCTTAATCTTGGGCAGTATCATGTTATATTCTTTCAATGAGCTCCGACTCCTTGTTGTAACATTTGTCTCTGGTATTTCTTCTTCTTCATTGATATCTTCATCCTCTATATTAAACATGGAAACACAATCCCTTAAGACCAAAGTGTCTTCTTCTTGGGTCTCTGTTGGTTCATGACCCTTCTCTTTTTCATCCACAGTTTCTTTCAACTTGGAATCTAGTAGCTGGTTCATCACTAAAGTCATATAATTTATCCATGTGGGCAATTTTTATCAGAGTGAGGCCGTTGATGGAATGTATAGAAATTGTCCATTCCCACATCTGTCAAATTCATAGCGGAGCGACTATGTGAGGGAGGCTTGGGTTGACCATTATCATCTCTCTTTTTATAACAAGGTTTGTATTGTTTATGGGCCTCCTTCTCCTTTTCTAGATCAATTACTCTATTTGACAATTTCTGCATCATTTTTACCACACCATCTAACTCCTGTGACTGCTCATATTTAGGCTTAGTTAACAATAGAGGCTTTCTGTTCCCATAAGTTTTTTCTTCTGATTGTATAGGATATTGGTCTATACTATCCATTTCTGCTTCCACCTTCTCAACTTCTTCATAAGTCTCTACTAAGGTGGGTTTAATTGATATTTTGACAAACATGGCTAGGTCAGGCCCAAGAAATGAGGTGTAATACTCAATTAGGTCGTGATCAGTTGGTTTGTCGGTTGCATTAAAGTTATTCATGTAGGCAACAAACCTCTGAGTGAAGTTATGCACCTTTTCTTTCTTTTCTTTCTTTAGTGCAATCAACCCTTTCATTAGAGCAACATGAGTTTTTTGGATTCCATACCTGTTTCTAAACAATCTCTCAAAGGTATTCCAATTTGTAATTGAATTTGCCTGCAGGGAAAAGTACCGTGAGGTTGCTTTTCCCTTGAGAGTATGCAGGAACAATATGCAGACTACATGTTCATGTTCTGCTTCTTGTAAACCTTCTAAATCCAGGTAAACTCTACAAATGATCATCCACAATAATTCCTTCATTTGGTTCAAATTTGGGCAATGACTTGTCAAAATTTCGAGGCATAGCATGCAACAGAGGGTAAGGTTTAAAGGAGATATATCCCTCCAAGAAGGTGGTGGAGGAGGATGATTTTCATTCACATTTGCCATGATTCTAAGTGGATATTAAGGAGGAGACTGGACAGGGGTTTGAAAAGGTAAGCAGTGAGGGGAATATGGTCCTAACTAGTTTAGAGGTTGCACAACTTCTAACAAAGTTGTTTCTACCAGTTATTCAAGGTATTCCACTAACACTGAGTTCTCCAAGTAAGGACAGTACTTTTTATGCACTTCTCTTCTAGGAAAGGTTGAAATATTGGGTATCCCCCCAATCCTCTTTGCATATGCCCTTGTAATTCTCCTTAAATCATCAACCACCTCGTTATCAATGGAATATAGATACTCTGTGACTTTTTCTTCAGGACTAGGTCTTTGAGGGAAACTGGTTTCGGAACTATCACCGGTGGAGTATTCTCAAGAAAACTAATTTCTTCGGCCAGCCATGCATTGGCGGCCCTCCTTCTAGCGCCAAAACTGTTGAGGCCTAGAAAAATCCTAGGTAACAACAGTAGGGATTCTCCCCAATAAGCGTTCCCAATTAGCTCGTTATTGTTTGGTATGGGGAATCTGTCTGGTTTACGGTCCAACTCCCGTAGGTCAAGAAACGGTTAAAGCTTATTTTATCGATTGCGGCCAAGTCCACTGTTTAAGTGTATTTTTAGTTTTTTATGTTTATGTATGATATGCAAGTGCCTAATTAAGTGCAGTTGATAGAGAAAGCTAAGAGCTCATAATGTGATGCTCAGGTTCTTACCTCTCGTCTTACCTCTTTCGCTTCTAATTCATAAACAAAGAACAACTTATACTAATGCTAACTAATTTTATCTAATCTATCCCTAGGGAGCAATATTGTAATTAATGATGAGTAATGTAATGTAAAACGTGCATTTAGAATATTACAGATAGTTGTTCGTATTTAGAATACATGAATATAAGTAGAACAATAAACAAAGAGATAGCTCATTGTTAGTTAAAACATTCATTACTCAAATATACTACGGAAGTTTCACATAAATAAACAGGAAAACATTCATAACATGAAATAATTTGTAAGTTAGAACAATCTCACAATTCATAGAAAAAATCTGAAACATAAGTAGTTCAACATTCAACCAATCTATGGAAAGCATTTGAGACTCTACAGTGCCTTCTCCAGCAGAGAATATAACTTCTTTATTATAAGAGGAAGTAGTTCTTCTTACAATAACTTTTCAGAAAGATAGCATGAAAAAAGGTCCAATACTCTATCGACTTGATCTCTATTTATGCAAATTCAAAAGTCTCTTGGTATCCCTTTCCCTTTGGGCTTCTTTTACAAATCAGTTACAAAAAAGCCTTTGTCTTCTAGTGGAATCGCTAGCTTAGGAAAATATTACAAAAATATATTAATAAAACAAAATACTAAGTAGACCCAACCACATCATTTATGAATTTCTTCCAAACATTTGCATCTGTCGCTATGATCTCAAACCCTAATGGCTCTAGGAATCAGATAGTGATCTCATGTTTGGTAGCTTGGTCTTTTATATTTGCCACTCTGGCTGGAATCAAACAAAGTTGATCTTCTAGTAAATGATTGCTCACTACTGCTTGGGCTATTATAATTTTCAGAACCTTCTCATCCAAACCTTTGACCTATTGAATACCTAGTTCATCCTCCTGCCATCTGACCTACAATTGCTTTAAAAAACCTTCATGATCAGGAAATTATTCTAACCTTCTCTTTGTAGATGTTTGAAAATGATTGTGAGTTGCGAGAAATTTTCTGCAGAATTTTGTACAAACACCTTTAGTCCTCTGAACTGCCTTTACCAATTCCTCTACTGCTTTACTCCCGAATTCAATTAGTTCATACTCCAGCTTCACTGTCTCTAAGTCCTTGATGGGTGCATCAGCTAGAGGTTCCTTGGTTGTTTCCAACCAAATCAAACATCCTTGTATAATTTTTAGGATATCTTGGGTCCTGTCTAAAAATTAAGAAGCTGTACTCACAATTTCCTCCAGCCTCGTCTCTACTTGCTGAACTTTCAACATCTCCTCTTCTATTTGAAGCTTCATTTTATGAATTTTACTTATGAGTGTGAGAGCATGCTTCTTCAATGGCTCAATATTTGTTTTTGCTCATTTGCTGATTTTAATAAAATTTCTAGTGAAGCTTTCTGGGTCTCCAATGTTTCTACTTGGGTTTCATAATGCTTGGATTTCCCCTTAGTAGTAGTCTTCTGCAATGCTAATTCTTCCACTTTATTTTCCAGACTTCATTCCTCTTTATTTCCATTGATGATTTCAGACTGTCTCATTCTACTTCTAAGATTTGATGTCTTTGTTGAAGTCTTTCAAACTATGACAAGGTGGCATCATATTTTATTTTGGACTCTCTTCCTACCTTTTCTTCTTTCCTCAGCACTTCTTTCATTTCAACCATTTTTTCGTTGTATTGCTCAACGTTTTCCATAATCCTATCCACATTATGAGCATTTGCATAGGCATTTGCAATGCCCATAGAAGCTAATTCCTTGGGTTGTTCTTCTACAATTTTCATGACTGTTCTCTCCATCACTGTAGTGACCGCCGACTGAGCTTCTACCTTCAAAGTTTTCTCTATCCTCCATACAATAGAATTTGATTTGGGATCAAAACGAATATCCTCTAAACATGCTACATCGTATTTCTTTGAAGGTGTAAAAGGTATGAGTCCCATTTCAGCTATGGGCACATGACCTCCTCTTAGGATGATGCTAGATGTGGTTGGCAGGTTCTATGGATTAGCTCGCACAAGGATTTGTTATGAACCTCCACCACCTTGAACTTCATTAGTATCCTGGCCTTGCCATCCTGTATCCTGCTTGCCTTGATCAGAGCTTGAAACTCCTTTAGCCAAATCCTTTTACAACTCTACCATTTTCTTCAAAACAACCTCTGTGCTCTTTCTTTTAGTAGCTTCTGCCTGATCCTTTTGTGCCTTTTCTGCTAGTAATGTTTTTTCCCCTGTTGCAAGCCTACGAGTGATTTATTCTTGAGATTTATTTGTAGCTTCCTCATCTCCTTCATCTAGCTTGGGGTTATTGTTGCTACTTCCTTTAGCACCAAAATCTTTTCCTTTTAACCTCTTGCTCAAGGCTTCCATACTATAGACATTTCTGAATACTTGCTCTTCTTTGTCTATGTAATCTGCATACTCAAAATTTACTTTGCGAGGAGCTTTGTGAGCTGCCACCCTTCCTTGTGAATCATTCCTATGGAATCTTTTCTCCCCAAAGTGGAAAATTCCTAGCTCTTTGACAAAATTCAGAGCGCTTTTGACTTTTTTAAGCTTGTAACTTCCCACGTAAAAGGGTATTGGTGGGAAAACTGCTTTCTTGATATCGAACAAATGGCTTCCAAAACCATATAGGAATACTTGTCTGACTGCCTCCTTCAGTACTATATAGTATGTGGCATACTTGGGAAACAATGAAGGTGTTTTGGTGCCTCCATAAATTCTCAGGTAAGTGCCCTCCTTGGTGAAAAAATAGTCACCAAATTGTTCTATAGACTCTACTGCTCCTTCCGACAGACATGGGAAATCTTCTAAAAAGATTAACCTATAAAGGGGCCTTATGAATTCTTCACAAATTAGCTGATAATGACTGTGATATCTGTGGGATCCCATAATATGGTATGCAATGTAAATAGGAGCCTTCCCTTCTACCCATACATAATACAGCTTCTGAAACCCGTGCTTATAGAGTATACAATCTATCAAGAAGGATGACATGAATAATTTCAATTTGCTTTGCTTTAGACCCTCCTGAGATTCCCTGATACATTTGGACAAGTTTTTAGTAGCAATATCCACCCAGTTAAAGACTGTTCCCTCCATTGCCACATAATACATGAGTGGAATCCACCCAAAATTGTATGTTTTTCCATCACACCTACCATATAGCCTGCTTAACATCAATGCTATTAATCTGAATGGGGTTTGAAGACTAGCTGTTTCATACTCTATTGACTACTTATGTCTGAAGGTTTTTCCCTCAGTCATCATCCCCTTCACTATGGTGGTATAGTCAAACTTAATACTCTTGACCTAATTTGTGGTCACACTTATTTCTACTTCTGGGAGACTATATGCTTTTGAAATGAATGTCGGTGCAAATGATGCAATCGACTTACCTTCTTCATCATTGATTATCATCCCCACCGTGTCTATTTTTGGAAAAATCCAACCAATGACCTCTGCGTAGGGAAAAACCTCTGGCCTAGTGGCTATCTTGGTTAACCCAGACCTCAAAATATTCTCATATAAGGAAAAATCCACCAATCCAACTTCTGGCACTTTCTTATCAACCATCATAGGGTATATCTAGCCCCATTTCAACTCTAGCTCTGCCCCTGTAACTACTTTAGTGTCTTTGTATATGATCTCAACCTTTACTGTAGGCGGGACTTCAACAATATCTATGTCAGAATCGCTCTCAATGATTTTGAGCTTCTTCCTTCCCTTCTTTGGCATGGTTTTGGCAGCAAACAATACCTACAAAAAGAAAACTGTCTTAGCACCCAAATGATTAATGTAAGCAAATTCAAATATACATATACATCATTTGAGTGAAAAAAAATCTGAAACTTCTTTACCCTGTCAGTTCCTTCCATTGGAAACAACACTACGACTGACTCAGGGTTACGGCTAAAAATAGAATCTACTGAACTGCGGGCACTACTGCTGAAAAAACCCTCTGAACTCTACTTTTAAAATAAATGAAACCCCGAATGGCCCTAACTCTCTCATAGTCATGGCGAGGCTTCAAAAAACCAAGAATAATGGCGGCGATGCCCTAGGGTAAAACAATGCCACAAATCCCAAAGGATTTTCAACCTACGGGGTTTGTATGGAGAAAAAAAAATGCAGCCCAGGCCAACACCCACGTGTGGGTGGGCGACTGTATCCATACCGGTGTGAAGCTTGTCCTTCTGAGAAATCATCTATGACCTAGCAAACTGGGTAAAAAATACTCTTGAACATGCATAAGTCCTATGTATTTACTAGGGAAAAAAATACGCCTAACAACTCGACCAAAAGAAATGGGAGATGAAAACCCCGTAAATACTTGACCAAAACTAACTACCAATGACAACAGATAGCTACAAACCCTACTGAATCATTTACTAGGAAAAAGGGTGAGAAAACCCACCTGCCGATCAATGCTAGAGCCACGCAGCTGAGAAATATACTGACGCATATGAGCCATGTGATCCTCACCACAGAGACTGTGTAGACAACCTCAAATGGGAAGCGTTCTTCCAAGCTCACCCACTCCATAAAAACCACAAGGTAAAAGAAACAAGTGAAGTGGGAAAATAAAAAGACATTTTGGGCGGTAAAACCCCTAACCCTTGCACGTGCGAACCCCAAGAGACTGATGGCGCCAAACAATCACGGGCCAAAAGACATAAGTTATCATGGTCATTCATCCACAACGGCAGCTCGGACCCAAAAATTCATCCATAACAACGGCCTAAAAATCCAACACACCTCTGCTACAATACATCGAACGATACCTCTGCATAAGATATGTAGGACACCCGCCGTAGCAGACCAAACAAGAATATACTTCCGCCATAGCGGCTCCTAGACGCCAAATGAGATGAACCTCAAAGTTGCTCGCTATAGCGGGTAAGACTCATGAAAATTTCTGTCGTAGCGGGAGAAAAACGACGATGGCTCGCGAGAAAGAAAAAAACTCGCCGTAGTGGCTCACGACCATGGAACACGCCCACCGTAGCGACTCACGGGGAAACAAATCGAAAAATAGTCAGAAACCTACTGCCATAGCGAATGCAAAGTGAAAAGCATGCTGATACAGCGGGAGCATGCATACATCGACGCATAAAACAAAATGATAACCGTTGTAGCAGCCCAATCATGAAACTCTTCCCGCTACAACGACAATGAGGGAAACAATGATCCGACACTGCGGTTTGAAAACTGGGAATGGCTCGCCGTAGCGGATTGAAATCAAAGATGAGCCTGCTATAGAGGCTCGAAATTGAGAAACCATCCACTATTGCAGATAAAAAAATAGACTTTATTTCTTGGTAAAAACAAAATCTTTTGAAAGTTCATGATTGATAGAAAAAAACAAAAAGTCAATCAAAGCAAAGGAAATTAATATTTTCAGGGGGGGGCAAAAAATATAAAAAATATTTTTGGGAAATGTTGCAGCAACAACAGTAGGTGATAGGTATAACTAATGATTAAACACTTCTGGTTGGGGAAGCATACATGTTATGGTAACATTAATTAGAGTAGCTAAATTGGTGTACAACAATTAGTTTTGCTTCCTCACTCTAATAATGGACACAAAAATGTTTTGGAGTGGAGTTTGGAGTTCGTTGTGTATATATATATATATATATGTGGAGTAAGCTACCTACCCGATGATTTGCACCAGGGGACCACCCAACGTCGTTGAGTGGATAGCTTACTCCGTCACCCTCCGTGAGACCGATACTTACCAGTGTCTGCTTCTTCTTCGACATTCGCCCCATCTCCAGACGCATTTGGTGGTAAAATGTGGCAATAAATTGTTCTGCCTACCTGTAAATTTCTGATTTTGAACATATGTTCGTTGAAACATAATTAGCGCTGGTCGAATCAGAGATGGATTCATTAGAATTTGGTGAAATGGAGGGATCCATAAAACTAAAATAGTGATCTCTTCTTCTTCATTGCAGGGAATGCCAAGGGATTCGAATTGATCATCCTTCACATTGAGTATGCGAATGCAAGAGGTACAGACGCTATATGAAGAAAATCTACCTCACGATTCTTTCGACAACTTTATGAAATCGTTGAAGGAGAGCTGCTGCATGAAAATTCATAGTGGCCATTGAAATTACCACCCATGTTCATCAAATTGTCTTCTCCAAATAAATTCATGTGCAGATCGCCAACCATTCTCTGCAATCTCTTCACTGCGATTCTTCTTTTCACCATTTTCACCACAAATCTCACCACCCTGTGTTTAAAGTCTGAGGGGATCTTCATTTCTACACTTCCATGAAAAATAAATATCCCTAGAGATATATGAATCACCTTACTGCTCTGTATATTGTTGGAATTTAAATATGATTACAATACACATGGATATCGTGGAATTCAAATCTAAAATCTCAGAACGGTGTGAAATCCATATTAGGGATGGAGTCACCTGGTATTCAGAACAGTTTATTGCCACATTTTACCAGCAGACACACCTGGAGACAGGGTGAACACCAGAGAAGAAGCTTACGCTGGTAAGGCTCGGTCTCTCGGAGGGTAACAAAGCAATCTATCCACTCGATGATGTTGGGTGGGCCCTGGTGCAAATCACCGGGTAGATTGCTTACTCCTATATATATATATATATATATATATATATATATATATATTGCATTATTGGTTGTGAATTGTGATTACTTATTCTTTATATGTTTAAATTAAATATTTTTAATCACCATTATTTAAATTTGGTTTTACCTATTTTAATATATTTTAATCTCCAAGTAATAAGTTTAAGAGGGATTCAAGTTCGTGGTTTTGTAATTACAAGTGTTGTAATGTTTTTTAAGTGTAGTAAATTGGAAATTCTATGTCCATACTTTGTTATGTTATAAAAACTTTGTTTAATGGACGATTAATTGATATAGTATGTGTGTTTGTTTAAATCTCTTTTGTTAATGAGACTCCCTTTTATCAATTTTTTTAGAGAGATACAGACTAACTCTTTCCATAACATTATTCTCCTACCTAGTGACTTAGACTATGACTTCATGACTCTAGCGGGCCAAACATCATTCAATTTGACTACATGCGTCACCCTAGAAATTAAATCTAAAATATAAGGGTCTTAAAGTGCCTTAACTATCTTTTTTTAGCAACACCTGATGTCTATTTCTGGCTGACATAGGCACAATCCTTGTTAGGGGGCGCTTTCCTTGATTTTGGGAACTTCTCCTTGATTTAGGCTTGTGTGAGTTATAGGTTAGTTAGGAACTAGTCACACTCCACTAATTTTGGTCCTTGTTGACTGTTTATGATCATATTTAGTCATTAGCGCCTCAGTTGAGTTTTTTTAGGGATGTACATGCAATCAGTTGCATGTACATCTTTTTGTTAGAACTAGTCTTGGAAAGTCATGAGTCAGTTAAATTCTTATTGGAGAGCGTGCATGGCTAACTAAGGGTCTTTGGTTCTTGTTAAGCCTAACTAGCATCTTATGCACTACGTGAGTGATTCAAATTTTCTCTTAACCTATTCGAATTACGTTGCTTATTTATGTAATACCCACAATTTTGACTTGGAATGTGTTTAATCAAAATTATGTAAATATGCCTGTATGGATTCCTAGTGCAAGTTCAAGGCCAAGGCTCGACTAGTGATTAGCTAGGCATGTATGATGTATATATTTTTATTTGGGCCGTATGGTTGGCTTATCATGCCAATTCGAAATATATGTAAATATTATATTGGAAAATAATTAAATGGTCCAAGATGGTCATGTAAAGAGCATTAGAGGGGCTATGATTCCACTCGAGGGGAAGAGGAAAAGTGGCATATGAGAAACTAAATCCTTTATTTCCAAGTATCAACCTTAGAACTCATCCAAATTATGCCATGTGCTTTAAATGAGTTAATTACTTCATCCTATCTATTGAATGCAATCATCGAATGCATGTGTGAGGCTGGTGGGAAAAGTCACTTCATGCAGTTATTGAAGCATGGGGGTGGTGACAGTTTTGTCAGCTGTCAGAAGTCAGTTGTATTTTCACCATCATCTCATATCCTTATATTCAACACTCATTCTATCATTTAATCAAGTAGATTTCTACACTATGTAGAGTTTCCTATGGCTGTTCATGACCATTACTAGACCGTGTATAACCCAAAAATTCAAATTTAGAAATAGAGCTGTAGGTTTGAAGGGAAAATATATGATTGTATTGTGAACATATAGGTTTTGAAATCTAGGAACTCTTAACCATTGAGTTTTGCTACTCACAAGTGCTTGAGAAACCATATTTTATGCTAAAGGAGGTTCTTCAACAACATACAATAGTTTGGACTCTTACTGCACACACTGATAAGCATTGTAAGGGTTGGATTTCTTGAGGAAATTGTGGATCAATGAAAGGGAATTCTTTCCTTGTGTTGTGTGTGGATGTTGGAAGGAGCGGCATGGATGTAAAGGATGAGTGAGATCTCTATAGAGATTTGGATGGGAATTTGGCTAAGCATAGAGATCAGAATGGGTTGTGGGGTGAGAGAGAGAAGTGTGTAGGTGTTTCCTTCTCCCTGGTCGCCTATGAACAAAAATAATATATGTTGGACAGAGCACATACGGTTGGGTGGAAAATCAGTCTTACATAACCAGTTGCTTGGATCTTCTTGCATAAAGATAAGTATTCTCTTGTAATTGAATATGCAATGTTTTATCTAATGCTTGCAATGATTATGCTAGTATATGCATGTTATATGTGTGTTGATAGATTCAATTTCTGCTGTAAATTTTTATTATTAAGCATATGCACATGTATTTTAAATGTTATGAATTTGTAATATGGCTATGGGGAAAAATTTAGAATCTTGTAATCAGTTGATGTCTCCTCCTGTGGGTTGGATTGAGTGAAAGGGATGTTACAATTTATTTCTCTTCACTTCATTTATTGAAGCTTAATGTAATACACCATTCTCTCTTCTTATTGACTTTTCTCTTTTGTGGGATGATTAATGTTTAGCACATTTATTGCATAATTTTTTTATATTGTTGATCTCTTTCACAATATTGCATTGTTTCTTAGTATGTAGATCTACATGCTCAAATTCTACATGTTATTAGAGTTGCACGGGTGCTAAAAAAATTAGTATACTTCTACATGTATATTGTATTATTAAAGGTGGGTGTTCCCATGAATATGGGTAAAACTTTTTGGAAAGTGGAGGGCATGAGTATGGGAAAAAATGAGCTCGATCGAGGGATTAAACATATGCTCGATTGAGCTATTTAACAAATCTTGATCGAGATATTATCATTAGTAAAAAATAAATAGAAGTATGTGGGAAGAATATAGAAAGTAACAAGTATCTTGATCGAGCTTTTAGTTTAACCACAGCTAAACTCTTGATCAACCTATTTAAAAATGCGCTCAAAACCTCGATTGAGGGCTTGAAAAACAAGCTTGTATCCCTCTTTTCTGCAAATCTAATTTTACTAGCCTCTTTGCCAAGCCTAAAACTTGTCTTGGGATGCACCTTAGGTGGTGGAATTCATACCAATGGATTTGCCAATGAATCCTCTATCCATTGGCATATAATTCACAGTTTTTTGAGTTCATATGATATTTTTTAATTTATTTTTCTTTTCAAACTTACACTTACAAAACCATGTCCACAACTTAGAATTAGCGAAGAAAAACAAAAAAAAAACAAAAAAAGTACATAGCCAAAAAATTTCAAAAAACATATACGCCCCAGATCAACGTGTCCTCTTTAAAAGGGTATTTTTTGTTTTTAAAATTTTTTGTAACTAGTAAAAAAACTTTACATGCATACACGTGTACAAAATGCGATTAAAATTTTCAATGATCACTTTTGAATTTTTTTTCATCATAAATTAAAAGAAAATGTACGCCCTAGTTCATTTTTTGTAGATTATATATATATATATATATATATATATTTTCCCTGAGAAAAAAATCATAATTTCATTTCATCTTTCGAGAAAAAAATTACATTTTGTAGATACACAGCTTATGTATTCAGAGTAAACCATAAAGGTCCAAGCATAAACAACAAAAAAATACGAGTGTTCAGTCCCTGCCAAAACATATGTCCACAATACATCTGTAGAGTTACCTCAAATTTCAGTCACATTTCTGAGGAAAATCTCCATAGTTTACAACCCTCTCCTTGCTAGTTTTTCCTTCTTACTCATCAAGTATATTATGCAATTCCCTTAATGCATATTCATATTTAATTAAATCTAAACAACTCTTCAAGAATCTTCCTAGGGAACTTACCTTTCCTTGAGATTTTTTGGGAGTGATTGGTCAAAACATTGTGGCATGTCATAGATAAGGACTTCACCATATACTATAGATGGAATAGACATTGATAATCCCTTTTGTTTCAACATAAACTCATTCTTAGATTCAAAGAAGAACTCCCTTTCTTTCTGGACGTCAAATGCTACCGGTCATTGTACAATTGGTCTGACTCTTGGGTCACACTGGTTATCATCCCTTGTTGCAGCTGCTCCTATTGTAACTATGACGAAAATAGGTTGTTTCTCTCTTGGATGTAATGAGATATTGTGAACATTCTAATTCTAGTTTTTGTTTCCTTTTTCTTGCCACTTTTCTATAAGTTGCGAACAATCTTCAATGGTATGATTTAATGCTCTACAATACGTGCATGTTAAGCATCAGTTCATACAATCTCTAGAAAAAATTCTTGGTTAACCAAAATTTTAACAAATTACTTGGTATTTACCTTGACCAAATACTCATCATCCTTTTCCATGGAATCCACCTTGTGACTGATTAAATTGTGTGCCACTTCCTTCGAAATACCCCTCCCCTTTCATTCGATATGCATCTGTTGTGCATTCTGTGAGAAACTAATATGCTCGACACTTTTTTTCATTATGACCCTCTGATATACACTATTTACATAATAGATTCTTCTAAGTACTTAAAATTTTCTACAACAGATAGCATTCCTCTGGTCCGTGTCCAATAGTATGATAAATTCCACACCAAGCTCTGACTCCATGGTTTAGGGGATTAGGAGCTCCTACAACTATATATTCTTGGAACATTGGCATTGATCCCAATGGTGTCTCGCTATTTTACACCTAGTACACCTTACTAATTCCCTAATGTATTTCCCCTTCTTAATATCTTGAATCTATAATGACAAATTTACCAGCTACAACTAGATTTGGGTCATACTCGCACTAGTCTCTCCAACTGATGATGCTTCTAGCTTCATAGCGAGCTCAAGGGCCTTGGTCTATGATGCAATATTCCGTTACATCAATGGAACTGTGATATGTGGAAATAATGTGGCTATAAACCATTCATTATTCTAAACAATGGTCATCTAAAAACTCACACGAGCCATTAACGTCTTAAATATTGGTGAAAGTCCCACACTGATTCAATTATTAATTGATTGATTTCTTTTAACTCAGTAATGCATTGCAACCCAAAATTTGCCTTCTGAAACTCTCATGTTAGTACAACCTAAATTTGTGGTAATGTTTTTTGCGATGTTTCAATAGGTACATTTACAAACTTCTTGAACCGGTCTAAAGCACAACCTTAAAAGTTTGTAATCAACTATTCCCTTTTCACATTGTCATCTTGCATTTTCTTAATAGTCCATATGTTTTTGCATGAGAGCCAATGTTGTTATGGATATTTCGACCTAGTTCCATGAAAAATAGGTAACTTCATATCATCCCCATCCATTATGCTCTTAGGGGGTATTGTTTGACTTGATACTAAAAGATCGATACTTGGAACTTTTCTATTAGTCAAAGCACTATTCTGACTACTACCACTATCGTTACTTTCTTGTAAAACCAATGATGGATACGTCACAACCTCTGGGATGAGATGGATCTTCATATTCTTCTTTTGAAATGAGCTGGTAGTCTTCCTGCTTGTCCTATTCTCTATCATAGGAATCTTCTTTGAGCTGTGGTATCGGTTTTTAGTCCCGTACTTCAATCTGTTAAATTTAATGAAGCATAGGATCTTCAGGTCTGCATGAATTCAATTAGAAAATAAGACTACAGAAGAGAGAGAAGAATTTAGTAGAGACTGATCAATTACTCATGGCAAAAATACACACGCATGGAGACAAAATTAGAAGAATATCATTACATCCATTAATCAGTAATATGTTTTGGATACAACAGTGTTACAAATAGGAGAATTCGAATGCCTAAGATAGGATTCAAATCTACCAACCTAGACTAAATCCAGAGCTAACTCAATGTGGGAAAATCACCACTAGAGCTCACTAATGTAGCTCTGGATCATTGAATTAGTTCACAACCAACTAACTGATTGATTTAGGTGAGCAGGCACCCTACTTTCCTCAAATCATGCAAAGTGGCGATAGGAAGACTAAGAGTGATCTAACTAATGGGAATCTAAGCATACCTAAACATAACTAAACACCAACTAGGCTCAACTGCTGGAGACTACTGGTGGTACTCATAGTGGGTTCCTAAATTATAGGGATTGGTCCCTGGAGCTCCTAAGATCATGCAGATAATCACATTGAGTGGTAGGCGACCCCATACGTGTACCCCATGCACTAGGAAGTGGCAGTGAGATCATAATCTAGGAAAATACAAATAGACTATGGTGGTCAAGGGAGGATTAATTAATAATCCTAACACCCCCCCTTAATCCTAACTTGGAGAAAGTGGGCCCTGGAAACTAAGACCAAATGCAACCCATACAATCTAAATTTTGAAAATGCCTGCTTAACAACCAAGGAAATGGGGAAAACCTCATGGGACCCCCCCTCAAAATAAGTAAGAAAAACATATTTCACATCAAGAGAAAATTTCTTCTTGAATAAAAAACGATTGAAAATTCTACAATCTGCATCTCTATGGAGCAATAATGCAGTGTGATGGTCCTTGTGTGCACTAGTTACTTGGTACTGTACATGGGAACCTCTCCACCTTCTTCCAATATGATGAAATATAGGAGAAGAAATGTTTCCTTTGTCTCTTCTTTCTGGAGGAAGAGTGACATGATCCAATTTTTTCTTCAGTGAGAAAAAATGTTGATCAAACCTTACCATCATGAAGCATATCTATGGGAGTTTGTAACATCTCTCTGGGGGGAGTGTATTTGCTTGACATAGCACAAGGATTTCTTTTTGAAACTGATATATTGTTCTCCTCCTATCATATGACTCTCTAGTCATGTTCCCAACAACCTCAATAACCTTTTGAGCCCATTTAGGCCTAGGATTGGGGGTAGGGATTGGATCCGATTGAACTTCATCTTCAATTTCATAAACTAATTCAACTTGTTCCTCTACTTCAGATTCTAAATCTGAAACGTTAATGGAAACATTATCATATGAAAAAGGTTTAGGTAGGATGAATTTAAATTCCCTTTCAAATAGCAGTTGAGATGGCATTGGATCTGAGTATGGTAGAAAGTTTGAGAATTCATATTCCTTGGAAGCATGGTTTGGAACACCTTTCACTATAATATTCCCAGTTGAGACATCTGAGATCTCCATTGAGTCAGGATTAAATACAACTCGCTTTGGTGAGCCCGTATGAGTCATCTGGTGTACACACAACAAATTTGCTACTAAGGAGGGCACATAAAGGAAATTCTTGAACACTTCATTCTCTAATTTGATTGAACCCTTTCCTTCAACTTGGAGTTGAGTGTCATCTCCCATGTGAATACTTGGACCATTAGTAAGTTGTAATGAAGAGAATTATTCTTTGGATGCAAAAATGTGATTGGAGGCTCCTGAATCAATGAGGAAGCGATGTGATTTTGAAAAACCAGCCTTCAATGCTTGGAATCTCTCATCATGATCTTCAGTCCTGTATCCCTAGTAAACATTTCTTATGCCTTCAGGGAGGGAAAGATTTTCATGCTTAAGGAGTTTTGACATGTGATCTATGGTATTATTCATACAATATTTCTCTGTATGGTTTCATTTCTTGCAATAGGAACACTTTCCCTTGTCAAACCTTTGGTGTTTGTCCTTGTTAGATCCCGAGGCTTCATCTATTGGATCAAACTCTTCCTTAGGTTCGAAATCAGTGCTCCTTTCTTCTTTTCCTTTCTGCTTCCTCCTTTCTTGCGCATTCTTTGTCTCACCAGCCAAGAGATATTTATTTGGAGAGGCTCTAAGGGTTCCCATTTGTATCATGTTGTCTTTTTCTTGTATTAGAGACTCTGTGAAGGCATCAAGGGATGGTAGTAGCCAATTAGGAGTAGCTAGTCTCCCAGAGTGAAAGGTATATATGAACACTGAGAATATTGGGCCAAGTTTGCTTAGAATTGATAGCACCAATTGCTCATCCTTCTTGTCAATCCCACATTTCTTTCATTGCATGACCGATGATTTGAATTTTGAGAAAAAATGATGTATAGTTTTGAATTTTCTGGGATGTAGTGCTATTAGATCACTTTCTAGTATATGGCCCCTCATCTCATCCCATTTACCAAAAAAGGATTCATTCTTCTCCCATACTTTTTTTGGTGTTCCCAATCCCTCCAGGTGAATGAGTAACTCTCTGGAGATGTGGATGCACATGAATCCAAATGCTTCATTAAGCTTGTTGAGATACTTCACTTTTTCAAGATGTTTCTGGGGTTCAACCTCTCTTCCCATGGTGACCCTGTACATACCCTTTTTGCACAAGACAATTTGCATATCATCCCTCCAATCAAGATAATTGTAGGGTGTGAGGATTCTATGTGTAAAAGCTATTGAATTATCCATCTTACAACTTAAAGAAACAAATAATTCTTTAGAAAATATTCAATTTACCTACAAAAACACAACAAAACATTTCAACTTGAATCAAATCAATTCAAATACTCTCCACTTCGACCTGTTCACTTTCTCTGGGTGAATCACACCTGGCTAGAATTCTTTAGACAGAATCAAGAGGGATAAAGGAAAGAATACCAGGTGTTAGAACCATTTCTGTCTAGCAGCTGGAGAGGGGCAGACCAAAGGAGAAACAAGGAAGGATGTGAGGAATTTATGTAATATGACTAGAGGTATGTTAAAAGGTGATGAAATAATAATAAAGGGGCTATTTCTAAGGCTTAAATCATGGTTCAAGATGTAGAGATACGTTAAATAAAAATAGACACCTATGTTATTATATTACAGGCTCTAGTGTCTTAGATCTATGAATGGGAAGATCTACGACTGTCACTAAATCTGCTAGCCAAAGATGTATGAAAGAAGAAGTTTAGGGAGCCAACAAAATGAGATAAAAGGGAGAAAAAATCAACGGTTGTGCGAAGAAGGTGAAATAGATATATGGTTGAGATGGATTCCAATGGTGGAAATAGTACAGACAAATAAAATTTTCCCATCAATGAAAAAATTTACACGCCACATAAATCGATGACGGATAAAAAGGAGGAAGTGATCGACGGTCCACAATCATTCTGCTAGGTGAACATGCACTGGAAAAGTGAAGTTTGAAATCAACAGAAATTGGTATATCCCACACAGTTTAATGGTTGAGATTAATGCATGATCAAGATCAACTAACGTGGATCATTCCGCTGATTGAATTTTAACCCATAAATAAAATATTGAAATTAGCGTAATGGAGTAAAGTACCTACAGGATCAATGGTGGAGATTTGATGATGGTAAAATCTATGGTCCTAAGGTATTCCTCTACTATAAGGTGCATGAATATAGTTCTAATAGACCTTCGCAGAATTGGTTAAAGGGAAAAAGTACTTGAGGGGTAGGATTGAAGCTGATGAAGATCTATGATAGAGGATAAGTCCGCTGGATAAAGATGCATGTTGCTTGTAAATTTGAATCTGAGTAGAATGTTTAAAGATATGGATTAATTAATGGTCAAGATTCATGGAGAATGAGATCAATGGCTATTTTCTAATCCGATGGTGAAAGAATATGGTTGTTTAAGTTCTGGATGGGTGGCAATAAATTAGTAAAAATATCTACGGTGATGAATAAACAAAGGATGAATCTACAACTATGAAGGGATCTGCAGCTGAAAATTGCAGAGAACTTAAAGTGAGTTAGGGAAGCAGAGTTGGGGATGTAAGGTTAAATAGTGATCAAGATCGATATCTATGATAAGAAGAGATCATATCTACAGACAGAGGATGATTCACATGGGAAAGATATATGAAGAATAATAAAGAGGTCCAAAGTATAAACTACTATAAAAGGGTAAATCATGTGGATGATGTTTATTCATATTTTGTGCATTGGAAGAAGAAAGTGAAGTGCGCGTGGAAGAAGCCAGGTAGGACATTGTCACCTACCAAACATTATAACAATGGAAAGTGGAGGGGAAACAGAGGCTCAGGCCCTAGAATTTAAAAAAAATAAAGAAGTGTTTAAGGACAGGGATCGTGAAATTTTCGATACCCTATTGTCTTTTGGCTCTATTAACTGGTTATAGACTAAGTTAAAAACATTTAAAGAATAGGGTAAAGATGTACATGGTATTTATAGGTCCCATTTTCATTTTTTCTATCCATATCAAACCCTAAGATTTCCCGACTTCATTGACTGGTGTGCTTCTAAGTATTCCTCTTTGAAGATAGTGATTATGGATGCGGCCAAGAGAAAAATTCTGTGTCCTGTGAGCTCGTTAGTTGTCCATGATTCCTTTGCAGTTCCTTCTCCATTTACTAAAAACTGTGAAGGCTTCAATGAAGAAGACCTTTCCTAGTCATTCCGTATAGAAACCATTTAACAGAAACAATCCTTTTTCACTACATGTTTTAAACTAGATGTATCCTTACAAAATCAAGGCATCCATGTAGATACCAATTTGTTTAATGATGAGACTAAATTGGTCATTTCACTAATGATCCAGTTTGTAGGTATAGATATTGATAGATATGTCACTGAGTTATTAATAAGTCTCCTTTTCAAAATCAGTACCAGTCCAGCTGAGCCTCAGTCATGCCATTCGGTTTTCCTTAAGTATGATGGATTCCTAGCTGAGAATATTCACTCATAGCTGGTGAATTTCCACTATACAAAACATTTCATATTTCAATCACACCTAGTGAGGATGTTTTTTTTTTCAATGAGGAGAATTTTCAAATCCAGAGATGGTTTTGACTGATGAGATCAACAAAAAATTCTCCAAATATATGAATTTTCTAATGGCTGAAGTGTATAAGGTCTTTTTCCTACACAAGTTACCAAGGGTATTGCCTATCATAAAAGAGTTTCTGTAGTTTTCACTAGAAAAAAGGATTGGTGATTGGCTTTTGTTGGAAGAGGGTACTATCATTAGGGTATATGGATTCATTCAAGAAGCCTATATCCTACCTGCATTTCTCACCCCTAGAATTTGTGCAGTGGAATTGGTCAGACATAAACTCATTGTTGAAAATGAGCATTTCATTAATTTCAGAAAAGATTCAGAGATCAAGTTTCCTTGGGTGGTTGGGCCTTTTATTATCAAAAGTAAAGCTTCATTACCTATAATAGAGATTTTGTTGAAATAGATGGGGTTTCAAACAACTACTGCCATAAATTATGACCCCCATCACATCATTTCCATAAGGAGGTAGGTAAATAAGAATAAACCATTTGAACACCAAGAGGTTGAAAGATTGGATAAACGATCAAACTGGTTAGATTATCCCTTAATAGTACAAAATAAAGAGGATATACAACATGGTTGTACATCACCAGTGCAGAATACTAATATTACACATCCATATCCATTGGCTATTGTCCCAGCACCACAGATAATTACTCCTATTGCTAGTCATTCTGAAATGACTAATAAAATAATTTTTTTGATGCTATGGAAACATGACACAAAGAAAATTAAGTAACATCCAAGAAACAAAAGGTTGAAGTGGAAGGAGAGATGGTAAAGGTGACGAGTACTGAAGGGAAGAAAAAACAAATGAAGGTAAAAGCCCCATATTTTGAGATAAAGGAATATGCTTTCTCGGAGACTCCTGAAGAATCTAAAACTCAATTCAAGACTAGAGCATGGTTGTTTGATAGATACAAGGATGATAATGAAGTATCAACCAATGAATCCCTAAAGTTATATGTTGATGTAAAGAAAATTCCAAGCAATGGTGTTTCTTTGGTTACTATTAGGGATCATACTCAAAACACTTTAAACCTAGCAGTAGCCACCAAGAATAAAGTTGCATAAATGAGGATGAATCTGTAAAATATCCCTGTTCCAGATATGATACATTTGCACAAGTAGATTGGAGAGGTCATTTACAATCGGATACCCTTAAATAAACCTGAAAGTATCTAGGTTACAATCCACCAAATCTAAAATTTAGAATTAGTTGAGACATGAGAAGGTGGAAAATAAAGCATACTGACATCAAACTAAAAATATCCAGGGAGATCTATTGCCAACTAATAGCGAGGAAAACAAAGGAGAAGCAACTCATAAGTTACTTAATGAGAAATATAATACAATTCAATTATTGAAAAAGAAGCTGAAAATTCCTTCCACTTGGCTCATACAAGCCTCATAATTATTAGAATTGGAGAAAGAGAGAGAAACATTGAATGATGAAATAAGAATATGCAAAGTAAATCTTTTGAAATTTGAAGAAGAAAATAAGGGATGGGAGAAACAAAAATGCTTTTGATTGAAAATTGTTTGGGTACACAGGGTACTCCCAAAAGACAGAACACCTTGAGCAACCGCTTCACACAAATAGATCACAGATCAACACATCGATGTTTGTCATGTGGTTAAAACCCTCGAGAGGGAAACAGTCCACGACCCCAGCCAAATAGCTACTTGGAGCAATTTATTATGCAAAAGAAAGAAAGTTACATGAGCTTCTCATAATCGATCAACTAGCCAAGGACCCTCTATGCTCTTTAAATAGAGATCATAGACCAATCGGATGTTAAGCCACGGATCAATGGTAGGTCTGATCTAAGAGAAGTTGAACCATCAGAGAACTCTATGTTTAGAGCATATCGTGACCGTCGGATTAGAATATTTACAAATGCATACTAAAGAAACACACTTTTACCTAACGGATATATTACATAAGTTGATCTTAACTAACTCCTAAGTGTCTAAATATCCTAACATCCCCCCTTAAGAACAACTTGGGATAGGATTGACGGATTTACAAAAGGACACTATTAAGAGAAGGAAGGAGGCATTAGAGCCTATCCCCCCTTAAGGACACATTCCTGAACTCCTAACATAGACCGAAATTCAGAAAACTTCACTTCTGTAAGAGACTTGGTGAAGATGTTTGCACCTTGATCATCTATAGGGCAATAGAGAACTTCAATAACACTATCATGAACAAGATTTCTGATGAAGTGCATGTGTAGCTCAATGTGTTTTCTACGCTGATGTAGAACTGGATATTTGGCAAGCTTGATGGCACTTTTATTATCGTACCAAAGTGGAGTAGGCTGCTGCTGCTCGAATCCAAACACTGAAAGGATCTGTCGAAGCCATAAAGCTTCTTGACTAGAATTAACTACGGCTCGATATTCTGCTTCTGCTGAAGAAATAGCAAGAGCTTGTTGTTTCTTACAAGCCCAAGTGACAGGTCTAGATCCCAGACTAAAAACATAACCTGCAGTAGAATTTTGATCATTAGGATCGCCAACCCAATCTGAATCACTAAAACCAACCAACAAAGGTTTCCCCCCTGTACTGTAATGAATCCCAAACTGAATTGTACCTCGAATATATCGAAGTATTATTTTTGCTGCTTTCCAGTGACTTTGATGAGGAGTTTGCATATAACGGGAAACATGACCAATGACAAAGGAAAGGTCAGGACATGAATGAGTCAAGTATAAAATATTACCAACAAGCTGATGATACAAGGTGGCATCAACTTCAGGGGAAGTACAAGTGGCCGAAAGTTTGACTTGAGACTAGAAGGGAGAAGGGGCTGGTTTACAATATTCCATGTGGAAGCAAGGAAGAAGGTCACAAGCATACTTAGACTGGGAAAGAAATATTCCTTCTTTGGTTTGCAAGACTTGGAGACCAAGAAAATAATGCAAATGTCCTAAGTCTGACATTTGAAAATTTTGCTTAAGATTGGATTTCACATGGGTTATAAGTTTAGGGTCACTACCAGTAAGGATAAGATCATCAACATAAATAACAAGTATGATGAGATGGTTTCCTACTTTCTTGGTATAGACATTGGGGTCAGAATGACATCTAGAGAAACTAGTGTCAAGGAGAAAGCTATCCATTTTGGCATACCAAGCTCTAGGAGCTTGCTTAAGGCCATATATAGATTTCTTAAGGAGACAAACAAGGCTAGAGTTATTCTGAACATATCCAGGAGGTTTTTCCATGTAAATTTCCTCATGTAAATCACCATGTCAGAAGGCAGACTTGACATCCATTTGATGGACTTCCCAGTTATGTAAGGCTGCAAGGGAAAGAACAAGGCGGATGGAGTTCATTTTTGCTACAGGGGCAAAGGTTTCATTGTAGTCAATCCCTTCAACTTGGGAAAAACCTTTGGCAACTAACCTTGCCTTAAGTCTTTCAACACTTCCATCTGATGCATACTTAGTTCGGTAGACCCATTTAAATCTGACAAGTTTTATTCCTTTTGGAAGAGGAACAAGATCCCAAGTATCATTCGCCATTAAGGAACGATATTCTTCTTCCATAGATGCATCCCAATCTGGATTTCCTGAAGCTTCTGCAAAAGTTTCTGGATCATGATTCTTAGAAACTTGAGACAAAAGGGAAGAGGATCATTGAAAGTAAGAACGTGTTCGACGTTGATCTCTAGGATCACCGGCAAGATCACCAGCTGCTTCACATGTTGAACGGACCCATCGAGGAGGCATTGGTGTTGGTACAATTGGAGGAACATGAGCATGCGAAGGTGGATTTTCATCCTCATTGTCATCATTAGAATCTGAAGTTGGAAACCTGTCAAGGAATTTGGAAGAAGAAGAAGAAGAAGAAGGCACAATTGCCGAATCAGGCTCGCAGGCCAAAGATGGCACACCTGCCAAGTTAGGCTCGCAGGCCAAGAGATTTTCATCAAATTTAACATCTCTTCTAATGATTATATGATGTGAATGGGGCTAAAGAAGTCTATAACCTTTTACATCTAAATATCCAACAAATATGCACTTTTCACTTTTAGGCTGCAATGCTTTCCGTTTTTCATCCAGAATGTGAACCCATGCTTCACAACCAAACACACGAAAGTGACTTACATCTGGTTTAATTTTACTCCATGCTTCTTCCGGTGTTATACCTTGTAAAACTTTAGTGGGTGTGCGATTAGCTATGTAATTTGCACAATTTATGGCCTCAGCCCAATATTGAAGACTTAGTCCTTTAGATTGGATCATACAATTAGCCATTTCTTTTAAAGTGTGGTTCTTCCGTTCAGCTACACCATTTTGTTGTGGTGTATATGGAACAATGTGCTGTTGTTGGATTCCTTGTTCAGTGCAGAAAGTAGTGAACTTGTTGTTAACATATTCTCTTCCATTGTTAGATCTTAACTTAATAATTTGATGACTAGATTATTTTTCAACAAGGGCCTTGTAGGCCAAGAGCATGTTAAATACTTCGCTCTTAAGTTTTAGGAAGTAAACCCAAGTGCGTCTGGAGTAGTCATCAATGAAATTTAAGAAACATTTGAAACCAGAAAATGAAGTATATGGAAGAGGACCACACAAGTCATTGTGCACAAGCTCTAAAGGAACCGAGGTGTGCCAAGAGGCACGTTTGTCAAAACTGTCCCAATGATGTCTTTCGAGTACACAACTGGAAGAAACACCATCCTTGAAAGATACCATTGGAAGACCAGTCACCATATTGTCTTTACATAGTTGTTGCAATGAGCGATAATTTAAGTGACCAAATCATTCATGCCAAAGTTTGCTCAAGTTATCACTATGAGCGACAAAAATTGAAGGAAAAGGCGATGACCCAAAGTTGTTAAATTTGTACAACCTAGTAATATCATCAACAGTTCCAGTAGTAAGGACATTTTGAGGATTTTTAAAATCCTTGATTACAACTTGGTGAGGTGTAAACGTCATATTTTTACCTTCACCTGAATGAGTAATTTGATAGACTGATAACAAATTGCAGGAAATTTTTGGAACACATAGTACATCACTGAAATGACCATTTTCTACTAGAACTGTTCTAGATCCTACAACACTTAGAGATCTATCATCACTAACAATTATTTGTTTGGTGTTACATTCATGCATAGTAGAAAATATGGCTTGATCCTTAGCCATATGATAAGATGCTCCAGAATCAATGAGCCATTCATTTGAAGTAGAAGAAGAAGATGCAGTATAAGAGTAACCAGAAGCAGAAGGTGCACGTCCATGAGAGTTAGATTCTGAAGATGAATCTATGCTGATGTGGTGCTTCTTCATTGCTACTTCCAAGGTTGCCATCTTATTGAAACACTTAGATTCATCATGATTATCTTTCCCACAAAAATTGCAATGACACTTAGTCTTCTTTCCTTTTTGCTTGGATCCTTTGTCATTTTTTAAAGAAGGAGCCGACTGAGAGGGTTTGGGACCCTTGTTGTTTGGCTTATTATTGCGAAAATTTTGTTTCTTGGGAGGCTTGGAATTTTCTTTCTATTGGGACAATAAGGCTTTCCCAGATGTATCTGCATTGTTAATTATTCCAAGATGAATGAGATTAAGGAATCACAAAATGATTCAAGAGTAGGTTCTTGATAGCTAGCTGCAGTCAAGGATTCTTTCATGGAGTAGAATGTATATACAAAAATAGAATATGTAGGTCCATGTTTGGAAAGAATATGATAATACATTGTTTGTCTTCTTTATTAATCTTGCATTCTGCACATAAGAGTCTAAGAGTTTTATACTTAGATAAATAGTCTTGAATGCATGAAAAATCATTTGGATTCAAGGAAAGCAATTCATTCTCAAGTTGATGACCCTGAATTTCATTGTGTTTACCAAACACAGATTCCAACTTTTCCCAAGCTTTATCGGGTTCATCAATTCCAGATATGTGGAATCAAAAATCAGTAGAGATTGACATCCCAATCAATCCATGAACTTCATCACATCTATTTACCCATTTAATTTTCTTATCATCATCAATGGGTTCTATTTCTTTCCCTGAGGTTATCTTGAAAAGTCCCCTACTTCGTAGAACATCCTCCATACGAGATTTCCATGAGAAATAGTTATAACTTGTAAGTATAATATCACAAGGGGTATCCGTACTATAAAATAATCATTGAAAAATAGAAACTAAAGTTCTATCTAGTTGCAAAGAGATCGAAAAAATATGTGGTATTAAAAAAAACGGCACTGAAAAATGATTCTGGATGATGAAATTATGCTTGATCAAAGAAAATGTTGAAGATGTCTTCAATAGTGACGTGGTAGATATTAACTTGACCAACTAAAAAAAAAGAACCCCCCTCTTCCCAAGATCAACCTTTGACAATCACTTTACAATAAAGTTGCTTTGAAGTGAATCACTTTTGTAGAGTAAGTGAGGTTCACTTTTACAATAATGTTACTTTTAAATAGTGCGGCAATAAATTAAAAGACTTAAGTGACTCACTTTTTATTTTATTTTATTTATGTGAGATGCACTTTTATAATAAAGTAACCTGAAAATAGAAATTGCATGCACTAAAAATTAGCTTAATAAGACTTGAAATCAAGACCTATTAAGGAATAAAGCAACATTGGACTAAGTGAGCTAAGTTTAAAAGGTACGTAAAATAATGGAAAGAGGAAGGAGTTTTTTTTTTTACTCTTCTCTCTCGTTCTCCGTGCTTGCCTTTTTTTTCTTCTGCAAATCACAAAAAAATGAAAAACAAAAACAAAAAAAACTTTTTCCACACAATGGGGTTAGATCTTGGTTAGCTCACCCGGAAAGTCTACGTTTTCAAGTTTTCTCGCTGTTTCTGATTTGCTGTGATCGCACAAGGTGCACGACAAAGAGCATACGTAGCCGAGAATACAAGAAAAAAATTTTCTCTTACTGTTTCTGATTCGCCACAATCGCGCAAGGTGCATGACAAATAGCATACGCAGTCAGGGAAGGAAACAATCCGAGACTAAAACAAAAAAGATCTAATAATAAAACTGATAAGATATGAGAGATTTAAAAAAAACAAATCTGTCACTGTAACATTATACCTTCAGATTTGCTGAAATGGGTGTTTCTGGAACAAACGAAAATAGTTTTTGATGAAATGAAAACTATTTTCCAATGGAAACAACGCTCTGGATGCAATGGAATAGCTCCCACAAGCCAAAAATGCACAGAAAATCCAGAACCAGAAACCATTTCAAAGTTTTGGCAACACCGGTTCTAGATCTAGATCAAAATCGAAAGTGACTCTTCATAAAAGCTCTGATACTATGTTTGGGTACACAGGGTACTCCCAAAATACCGAACACCTTGAGCAATCGCTTCACACAAATAGATCATAGATCAACACACCGATGTTTGTCACGTGGTTAAAACACTCGAGAGGGAAACAGTCCATGGCCCTAGCCAAATAACTACTTGGAGCAATTTATTATGCAAAAGAAAGAAAGTTACATGAGCTTCTCATAATCGATCAACTAGCCAAGGACCCTCTATGCTCTTTAAATAGAGATCATAGACCAATCAGGTATTAAGCCATGGATCAATGGTAGGTATGATCTAAGAGAAGTTGAACCGTCGGATCACTCTATGTCTAGGATA